>NDFG01000411.1:21635429-22222372 GCA_002167245.1 Sporophila hypoxantha | reverse complement strand
GCCCTATCCTAACCCTCTAAGGCTAGGAATATTTCTAGCTGGTATGTTGCAATTTCTTCCTTTTCAAATAACTATTTTCTGTTTTCAAGTTTAGACCTTATGAGTTTCAATTGATACATTTTCTGCTTCAAGTTACACACTGCCAGCAGCACCAATGCAAAAGATGACAATGGCTTCACTCTGGTTGCTGACACTCACAGGGCAATGAAATTATTTGACTAAAATGGAGTTTACAGGGGAAAAAATAGCAGAATAAAATGTTACAGAAGAGAAATCTTAGCCAAAAGGCTGCTCACCTAGAACAGCCATGTCCAAAGAGCTAATCAAAATCAAAACCTCCATGCACAATAGCATGTCTCCTATGGAGGCATGTACATAGAATGAGTGCTGCAACTGGCATTCAAAACATGCTGGAATAGGGGAATTACAACCTTTCCACTGTAATTCATATGAGTCCTACTCAATAACCAGCTGGCCTAGAGACCAGGTAAAGTGTGGGGAGAAGAAACCTTCCTATTGGATCAAGGTACAAGTTGCCTATGCCAAGTCATGCATCAGTACTCCCTCAGTATTTATTTTTATCATAAGTATCCCATTCTCCTTTTTTACCATGCTATCAAGATAGACAGTACATTATCCCAGAAAGCTGAGATGGTAAAAGCTTTTCCTTTCTGTGCTCTGAAATCCTACCTCTCACAGAGGCATCAGCACAATTTTTATGATAGTCAAGTAGTATAAAAAGCTGTCCCAAATTCTTCTGCTATTGTCTAATTGAGTACAGCAGCATAATCTCACAAGGCCAGCATTAGAAAGGGATAAAGAACTCTCTCTAAAAACTATGTAATTTAAACTATAGTCTCAAGGAAGGATAGTTGTCCATCCACTAGCTTTTTCCATGGTAAAATTCAATTTATATTCAAAACACTGTTGTACCATTTCAAAACTAGAAACATAGCAGAACAAGAATTTTGCATCAGCTCATGGCTTATTTTTTAATAAAAAAGGAACAGATTCCCATCAACACTCAAAACTAATGTGAAATTCTGAAACAGTAACAGTAGGGCAAGTATGCAAAGCATCCCAAAAAACAAGAAATTAAGTTTTTAAAAACACCCCCTTAACTTCTCTACATAACAAATTCAAACAGCAAACCAAATCCAGTTATAGCAACTGACACATAAGACCCAGAGAAATAAGAATATGAAACAGTTCATAAAAGCAAAGTCATGTCTTCCAAGAACATGAGCAGTATGATAAGCTAAAAGGTAAAAGCATTTATAAAATCACTGTATTTGAATCCTGCAGTGGTCTTGCCAGGAGCATATTTATTGCAGCTGCAATAAAGACTGGAACAGAGGCAGCACACCAGGCACAAGGTAAACAGAATAAAAGTCTCAACAAGCCAAAAAGCAACATGTTACACCCTGTAATTCAATTCCTGCTAGTGGCAACTGATCCAGTGCTCCAATTTACCAGCCCTTGGAAAGTAATACTAAAATACCTTCCAGTATTCCCCATGTCCATCACTGTTTATTTGAAATTGAGTTGCCACTATACTGAAGAAATTACATTACATTTTAATGTCCTTTAGAAAATCTCCTGTAATCAGGAGCACAAGAGAGTAGTTCTTGTCAGTCTAAACCATTCCTTTCCTTAATTTCTGAATTCTACTTTGATTTAATTACTCTTGGTGTCCTACATCATTACTGCCCAATTCTTCAGAGATCTTTAGCCACAAAACAAGTGAGAACTTATTTTTGATTCATCAAAAAATAAAATCAACCACCACTCTCCTGGTACTGTTTGCTGGTTTTGGGTTGGGGTGGGGTTTTCCACTGAATTTTAATTACTGAGGAGCCCTAGAAGCATTTATTATTGCATATCAGCCCTCTCAAAGAGTTCATGCACAAGTCACAGTGGATGCTGTCATTTTTAAGCACTTAGAAAATTGGAAGTGATTATTGATTAGGCAAAAGCCATGTCTTCCAGGGCTCTAAATAGGACTACAGAGAAGAAAAATTAATCTCTCCACAGTGGCATTCTCTGCAAGCAGCACAAGCATTTAATAGCAGTGCTTGTAAAAACAGAGCATTTCAGGACTGCTTAGGAAAGGTTTTTCAGGAGATTGGTTAATTGGATGCAAAGCATTAGATCATGAGTGATTCAAACAAGCCAGCACAGTACTGACCTTTGGTGGTTACTGTTCAAAAGCCTAAGAAAATACAGCAATGATCTCATTCCAGTCTTGAGTGAGAGGGTATCAATTGCACAAAAGCACAGACACAGTTGGAGTTAATTGTGACTCCTGCTGTCAGTCACCAAGGAGATCATGGATTCTGCCAGCCTTCAGTCCACTCAGACATTGTCTAGACTCGTTAAAAAAGCACATTTCTCTACTTTAAAACTACAACCTATGAACCTTTCCTCAGACACAAAGACAGCAAGGCAGAGATACTGCAGTATTTCTCCTGAAGTTAAGCAGAGTCTGTTCACCACAGGAACACCCTAATTTGATTCACAGTTTTATAAGCTCTATTATGGAATTGCTTTCTGTTTCACTTGTTTAAGAGGCCCAGGCAAGCTTAAGGGAATTATTTGGCAAAAACACCACCCACTCGTGCTTCCAGACACAGGGAAAGTCAAAAGAATCAAGAACAACTCCAGCACATAACCCTTTAATAGACCAAAATTCACATTATCAGTACAACACTAAGCTGCTATTTTGGAACACAGGAAATTGCTATCCACCCAATTCCTAGTCCTATTCAAAACAGAAGAGCAACTACATCATGACCTTCTGTCATGCAGGGGATGGATGTGCCCAGGAATATTTTTGTCCTTTGCTTTTCAGTTCTCTGACATTTAACACGTCGTGATTCCTTCCTGGACCTAGGATGGAGATGCAGAGTTCTCCAAAAAGAGAGAAAACCAGGGTCTGGAAATCCAAAGATACCAATCTTCAGTAACTAGAAGGGAGAATAGGCTGCCCAAAAGATTTAATACCCATGTAGAACTTCACACGTCTTACGATATGTTGGTTCAAGGTAGATATTCAAGAAATCTTGTTTTAAAACTGCTCATTGAGCACTAGGCCCATCACCAAAAACAGAAACCTCATTCACCAGGTAAAATGCACTCTGAGTAAATGTACCCTTTGTTATCACACCTAAAAAGAAATCCCACACAAACTTGCTGTGGTTTTTTACACATATTTAAAATATTAAGCTCATGCCAAATACAATTTGTATGGATTTCTTAAGTCTAACATTGATATAGTGTGGACAAACTTATACTCATTTAAGAAGACTTCTCACAGAAATTGACTCATAAATGCAAAGTTTACAGAGGTCACAAGCAACAGAAAACTGAAGTTTTACAAAGCTTCTGGATTTTAAGGCTACCCAATCACAGACAACAAAACCAATTCTGTGTTATCATAAAGAATTAAGCACAGTTTATCTACCAGTCAGAATTAGAATTAATTTAGTGATTATAAATTAGGAATCAATATTTCTCTAATTAGTCAGGGGTCTTTTGTTCTTGACTGGGGCTCAATCAAGAGCAGCTGAACACTTCCTGATGCTCTGCTTCTTCAGCCCCAACTTTAAAACCACCTGTACTCACTTATGCTTAAACCAGATACACAGCCTAAGAAAAGTCTGGCTGACTACAAGTTTAGGTTAAGTCATAAGTACCAGCTGTATAAATAGCTTGTGTATTTGCTTTTAATGATCAGAAGAAAATATCACTCAGCTTCAAAGATACAGCACATAAAGATTTGCATTTCTGGATTCTGTCTACAAGATAATTATTTGTTTGGTGCTCCAAGCAATTAGTTCTTGTTACTGGAAATGCTATTCTACATGGGGGAATTCTTCATCCTAACAATTTCACTCTTTTGATGGGAGACTTCTATTTATAGGGTTTAGTTTGCCTTTTTTTTTTTTTTTTAAGTACATGGAGTTTGGACAGGTTTTGTTACTTTTGGGTACTTCAGAGCAATTTTAAAACATTCTCATCCAAAGAGGTACCATACAACAAAATGGGATTTGAAAGGTTAAAGATCATCTGTTCTGACTATTCATTTCTGAAACTGTTCCAGTAATGCTTTCAATTGATAGAGCTACTCCAGCTTGAATATTTCCTTACTGCTGATAGTGTTCTCATGGCTATTAAATTTTTCTGGCATCCAAATACAATTCAGTTAAAATATGAGTTAAAACACTCAATAAGGAATAAAATGTAAAATTTTCAGTCAGCTTAGGAGACTTCTCAGGCATATCATGCATAAAACACTCTTTAGAGTCCATTTCTATATTCATGTGCAATTTACACCTGCATCAACTCACTTGGTCTTTCTTTCAAGTATAGACAGCACAAAAAGCTGTAGAATTATGTACATTTACACACAAATTTTGAACAAGATACACACTAATTCCATTTACTGTCAGGAACACAATTCATCCATATCACCTGTATAATATATATGCACATGACAATTTATATTTAGGCATGTACAMAAAAGCAGCCTGGAAAAWAAATGAGGAGGAGRGAAGGGCAGAATAAAGAGGCAGATAATCTTTGTATTATTTCTGAGAATAATAAAGTGATAGGAAATGCTTGGCCCATGTAGCTTCTTTGCAAAAATGGATTCAAAATTTTCTATAGTTGCTCTCTAAAACACATGTTTGTTAAGCACAGAGCACTTTTATGGGATATTCACTACCTGCTCCAGCTTAGTTTTTTGTCTCATTGACTGAAGTTGTAGAGCAATGCAATTGAAAAATCATTAACACCATAACAGCCACATGACTGATGGACCTACAGCCAGCTCTTGTCATTTTGTGGAACTGTAAATTGTGAACTATTTGCTGCATTTCAGTTTTATTTTCTCTGTACTTCACAGTGCATAACACAGCTGACTTGCTCTCAGTTATCAGTGTCATCTTTGCCCTTCTTCCAAAACATAATGGGATCATGACTCCTGCCCCATCTGAACCTGCTTAAAACAATGCTGCTCCTCAGCAACTGGCTTTAAATTGCTTGCAGATTTATCTCTATTTATCCTGCCTTTAGTCTGAATAAAAGCAAATGTATGGAATTACATCTTTCTAATGATGCAAGAATTAAAATCATATAAACCTCAAGAGAAGCAATTGACTATTGCAGCATCTTCCACCTTGGCCATCTCCCCACGTTGTTCTTAGCAGAAACTCCATTATAAGCTGCATGAAACGCCCTCCAGTTAAATAACAGCTGGCCCAAGCTAGAAATTAGAAATAAAAGCTAAGTTTAGGTCCATGTGGCCCAGAACCTGGTTTTCTTGCCAGTGACTTACAGTACTCCATAATTGTTGCCTATCCACAGCACCCACCCATCATCATCATCATCCATCTGACCTTTTTCAGCTGTTTTTTGGTGCACAGTCTCCTGTTTAACTACTGGTCACCAGGAATATTTAAAGGAATTCAGGCACACTTCCATCAGCAATGACTTGGAAATAAGAAACCCGGATGATCAATCACAGGCTGCAAAGATAGCATGGATGATCTGGGTCAGCACTGCCTCCTGAAGGCTGTTGCAGGCACAGAGCAGTTCAGCTGCAAGATAACCTCCCTTTCTACATTATCTGCAAATATGTCTATCTCAACGGGAGACAACCCACAAAAATCCACTCCTCATCTCATTGCTTATTTTCAGTGTTTACCAGTTCTTTTGGTGGCCCTTCCCCAGCATAACACTTCCATAAATACAGGAATGATATTGCAAACCCCACCCACTTCACTTCAAACCACATTTCCCTATATTCAGTAGGGCAAAAGAAGTCCTGGTGTATTTGAAACAAGATCACTGCCTGTAGGAACTGTACTAGGGCACTACTGGTGGCTAAGAGAATCTAAAATCCCTCAGAATAATGTCACTGCCCAAACTCATCTCACACTTGGATTCCACTCAAGTCTCCCCTGACACATTATCTGACATTTTCCAAGCACTAGAGGATCAGATGCTACTTAGATGTGAACACTCCACTGTGCTCCTAATTGCTCAGATTGTGACAGAATCTCAACCACAATCGAATCTGAGTGTTTTCAAGCCTCAATTTCTTCACTCACATTTCCATAGAGAAATTTATTTTATGCTGGAATAAACTACATTTTTTTCCAAAGACAGATAGACAGAATACCAGTTACAACCAACTTGGAGCTGCAGTAAAGAAAAAAAACACTGGAAATATTTTAAGCAACTGCAACTTGCATTCAGGACTTGTGTACAAACATTCCTGGATCGTTCAGGCAAGTATATTAATTCAAGACCTCTGGAAAAAGGTACCAGTTAAAATGTCTGCCATCTGTCCTTGCAGTCACCAGGTTTATGTTTGGTGACTTCTTTCTTGACTCCAGCACAAGGAAGAGCTGGCATTTTTAATTTACAAGCTGCAGGTAAACTTTGAAGCTGTTACTTGCCATTGGCAGTATTGGCTGTTCAAGCTGCTCTCTTCATATCTGCTTCTTTCTTCAACACCTTTCCCCACACAGGAAAAAAACTACCTAAGTACTCTTCAGGGAGGTGAGACTAAATCACAAACACTTCAGGACAGAAATTTTGAACAACTTCAGCTCTACTTTGCAAGTTCTGTAAATACTGTTTCATGCAACTCAGTATATTCATCACCCTCCCTTTTCCACAGGAAAACACTGCAATCATCTCTCCACCCCTGAAATGCACCAGGGAGGGTTCTGTATCTCTGCCATCACCTCTAGGAGCAACAGACTCTGAAACATTATTTTTAAGGAAACTGACAATTATATACACAGCATAAACTGTTTGCCTCTACAAGTTACAGCCAAGACTTCCATTCTTTAATGAAAAATTCAAAGTGTGCATTACATTTATATAAGAAGGATCTATAACCCAGGAGTGCCAGCTGCAGTCCCACAAAGCCACCAAAAGTTTATTTTGTCTCACAAAAGAAAGTTAGCACATTTCAGAGGCATCACCATTTCCTTCTCCCCTGGATACAGATCCCTTCAGGCAGATTTGGCACACACAGCTGCATTAAGAGGACAAGATGGAGCAATTCTATCAGTGCAGCAGGTTAAAAAAGCCTGCCACCAAGAGGCTTTCTCCCAAAGGCAATTCTCCTCTGAGTCACAAGAGTTCTGTCTGCCACAAAGCCAAGCACAGGTTCCCAGATGGTGCTAGGAAAGCAATCGCCACCTTCTCTCATCAGTACAGCAACTCCCAGCCCTGATCCCTTTGATATCAGTTCTGTAACATGTACTGCCCTGATTAAATAAATAAAGCCTTTCAACCACCAACAGTTTCAAGACTTACATGACTCTCCTACTCATAGCAAAAAAAAAAAGCCAAAAAAAACCAAAAAAACAACCCAAAAAAAACCCCACAAACTCAGCACTTAAAACCAAGATAAAGTGCTTGTAAGAGCACATTTCATCTCTTTCTTAATGACAGTCCCACTATTCCCTAAATTTTGGGGAAGTTCTTCAAATGAGCAACAGGTTTTTGGCCAGCTGATCAATAGTTTGCTCTAGTACAAGACAGGGCTAATATTGAACCAGGTACCTTTACAAATCACCAAAACCAGCAGATTGCAGTTGGCTTCGCCAACAGATACATCTCTGAACCATCTTGGCTCCCAATTCCTGGCTCCCATCTCATGCACCCTGGGATCCACACATGAACAAATGGACTAAGCAGCATTGCTCAAATCCTGCTGCTCTTGCTTAACTACAATAAGATTTCCCAAGAGAGCTTTACTTTGTGTCAGTTCTGCTCTCCTTCAATCCTGTAGCTCCTCTGCAAGTTTCTGCTCAAGACTCAGCACAGACTGCTCAAAAAAAATCAGAAAAGAGGAACTCAGAAGTATTTCAACAATTAAGCTTTCCTCTGGAGTAGACCCAACCATATAAATCATACAATACAGAACATTTCCCTGATTTTGATTTTAAACCTAAAAATTAAACCCACACTAATGAAAGAACCTTAATAGCTTGATAAAGCGCTTACCAGGTCAATGAATAAAATTGTTGAGGTTTATCTCGAAGGAAAATAACCCAAACAAGTCTAGGTGGGAGATAATAGGCACAGCACCCTGTGTCACATTTTATGTATTGAAGAATAAGTAACGGGGATGTTTGGACAAGTATTCCTCAAAAAAAAAAAAAAACAGACTACAGTGGCCTGTGAGGATAAAGAGGCACATTTTTTAAATGCCAACTGGTCAGTAACTCATTGTGACTTCTAAAAACTGGACTCAAGGACACCAGCAAAAGCAAGGTTTGAGAACTGCAGCTATACTATCAAATTTCTAAGATGTGAAACATATTTTGATGGCCATACCCAGCAAGACACATTCCTTAGTGCATACATTTGTGACACTCAGGTTTGTTACACTGGGTGATTTAAAGTGACCCTGCAGAAAAACTGGTTTGCAAAGACAGACAAGAAAAACTTAGAGGCCACAAACAGTAGAAGGGGGAAAACTGAACAAGCACTTGCTAATAATAACAGTTCAGTTTATGTACTTTTGTATGTAGCCAAGGCAAGAGAAGCTGAATGAAAAATTTGAAAGTACAATTGAGCAAGACTTCAAAAAAACATCACTTAAGAGACCAATATCATATGCACATGGATTTAGTGCACATGCACTAAAAATTTAGAACTGAAATAACTGAATATTGAAACAAGAGGAAAGGAGTCCATACCATTGACACAAGATCATTTTTTCCTCTTAATACAATGAAGAAATCTCTTCTATTAAAGCAATTGTGTTCCTTAACGTTGCTAAATTGCACTAAATATTAACTTTCCTAAAACTGCACAATGACAAACCCTAATAAAAAACTTGGGACAAGAAAAAACAGTGATTGACATACATATATATACACACACATATATACATATATGTATAAACACAGTTGAATAGATCTTTATAGAGACTTGCACGTTTCAGAATTGAGTTCATATTGACTACCCATACAGTTTTTTTTGAAATCCCAGCTCAAGTCTTTCATACAAGTTCTATTTCTCAGTATTTTTCAATGGGGAACTAAGATTTCAATAAAGCCATTCATTTCTCTGTATCAGGAAGTCTTTTGCCTGCTGTACATTTTCTCTGCAGCTGTAGGCATGCATCCACATGCCTAGTGTGTGCATATTTATATTTACACTAGGAGTACTTAAATATCCATACAGTTATGTATTTATGTATACAGCTAAAACCCCATGTCAGATCTAAATTGATGTATTTTAATGGGGGTTGAACCATCTTCAGTCCATGCTGGTGTTTAATGCAATTTAAGACAAACAGGCTGTGAAGTGGCTGACCTTTTTCTCCAGGAGCAAGAATAAAATGTCCCAGATGTCCCAAACTGTTGAATGCTTTATTTTATCTCTTGTAATTACAAGTATCCACGTGCACGAGCAAAGATAACCCAGCTCAGGGCTCGTTCACAGGGTTCAAACCAACCCACCTCACATGGATACCTGACAGACTGGCAGCAAATGCTGTCATCTTACCAACCACTATTAAAAGCAGACTCCTGTCTGTATGAGGCTGCTAGACAGGCTTAGGCAGGGCTGTTACATGCACATTTCACACTTGGTTTGCCATTGGAAGCAACAAAAAATATCAGTGTTGGCTCATCAATATAAATAGGAAAAGACCAAGCAGTTTCCATAAAGCAGCATTCTCACATGACACCAGGAGCCCCCTGAAATCTTAGATACAATCAAGTTCTATGAAATACACTGCTGATATACCTTGCAGATCAGATAAGACACAATTTGACACCAATCTCAGTTTTCCATCTTAATGTATTCTCTTTGTTGTGACAGGCAATTATGCAGAGCAGGACAGCCCTCTGAACTCCTGTCTCGTGAAACAAAGATCACTGTAATTAACATAACCAGTACAACAAAACATTTTCCAAACTTCCACTCGAGGGAAAAGATTCCCTTCACAAAGACAGCAGCTTGAGGGCATTGAGAGGATTTTTTGGACTTGGGGGACAGGGACAGAGTAACATTGCTTGTTAGTTTTCAATTTTGGGCAGCTCTTCACCTGGTTCACCAACTATTGAGAACTGACAGAAGTGTCACCTATCTTATCTGAACAGTTCTTATCTTGCCTTCTCTTGAGACAGGCAGCAGGATTTGTTACTGCTAAAGGAAAAAGTATTGCCTGGTATCTCTGAAAACACACATTCTCAGAAAGAACAGTTTAATACATTAAACAATAACACTTTCTCCCTTCAATAATGTTTATGCATTTTCACCTTTTCGAAGTTTCTGAGTAAAGCTTAGAAATTAAATACATTAATGCTACATTCAAATATCTCTCTCTCGTAACCCAAGCCAGAAAAGAATAAATACAAATCAGGAAAATAAGTCCTCTTTTTGTTACTAAAAAAAAAAAAAAAAATCTCAGTTTTCCATATGAGAAGCCACATTCTCAACAAACAGATGACAGAAGAGTCAACATTATTGAAGAGGGTTAAAGTGAGCTGTCAAATTACCTTGGTCTCCTGTGAGGATAGGCACTACACCCCTAGCATGTATCCAGTTCTCACATCCAGAGTATGAGAGCCAGGACTRAAAYAMSWGCTRGGCCTAACAAGGTYCACATCCCATTTTTGTGACAACACYTTGCYCATGCCYATCACATGAGGGGACAGAACACATTCTCCTTGGTTTTAGTCCCTTGGATTCCTTGGACTAAGCAAGAAATTGGCAGCCTCCCAGGCTCGCCATGAGCCATTCCATGGGGTGGAATAACCAGATAACCCTCCCTGAGCCAGGCTATGAACAARAGCACATGGATATCCTAAAGAGAGACACTGCCACCACCAAACCCTCCTTCCCCATGGATAAAGGGGATGGAGAGCAGTGCAGCAGGTGCAGGAAGCTCTGCTAAGTTTCCACCATTGCCATACATTTTCTCTCCACCAAACACCAGCTTACTTGCAGGAAGAAATAATAGACTTTATTAGGTGAGCCTGTTTATTGCAAGTAAGAGGGAGATGGGAAAAAATAGCTTGAAACTCTACCAGTTKCAAGCTTTTATGAACTATCAGGTATACACTGACAGCAGGAGAGATGAGGTGGCAAGAGGACTTTCAATAGCCCCAGAGCTCTTTCCTTATCTGCCCAGCTTAATATATTGCATTAAAATAAGTGATRAAATACAGAGAAATCACATATATCTAGTAACTTTATGAGGAGTATCCAGTTGCAGATTTCTTTTTGCACCTGACTAAATTTAATGCATCCTTGCCTTGCACAAAAAAGCCTTGTGAAATGAGAGGTGCTAACATTTTCCAACAAATGGGATGACATTACAGAACAGGATCCTTTTTGTTACTCGTGAAAAGAACATGCTCCTGGTGCAATTGATTTCACACATAAAAGGCAACAGTTTCAAAGACCAACACTGCTATTTTTGGCCAGTTAGTAGAAAGCCATTTCTAAAGCTGATAGCAGCTCTGACAATTAATTACAAGCTAAAGATCAAGCATGTCAAATCCTTGTGAAATCCCCAGACATGAATCAGAATGACTCCTGAGGGCCTCCACAGAGTTCAGAGCAAGAATTCCCTTTTTTTGCAGATCATCTTTCAGYGCCTCTGAGCTGCACAGATTATCAGCATGAATATTTTATGGAATAAGATCAAGGTAAATAGAGCCAGGAGGTGCACAATTTCCTGAGTTTWTGTACAACAGACTTGCCATGGGTAAATAAATGCTCAGTTTATACATATTACAGCCAGGTGAGTAGCGGGGAAAGACTCACAAACAAGACTAAAACATATTGCAGGGAAAACTGCAATTCTACCAGTCCACACCTGCWAAATTCACTTTCCACAACCATGCTAGGCATTCCATAAAGATTTCCAATGAATTTATGCAGCAGCAGTACAGGTCTACAAATACACTAAGAACGTAAAAAATATATATTTTAACAATGCCATAATGTTCTTCATGCTGATCTAGGTCAGGGTGAGAGCTGAAGGACATTTCCTTGTGAGCTCACAGGCCCAAAGAAATAACCCAGTCATGGCAAAGGGGACAGTCTGCACTCTTCTAAGCAGTTTGAGCTAATCAACATATCTGAACATCCCTTGCAGAATTTGCATAAGAAATCAGTTGAAACAGTTTGTTGCTATGGATTCATTGCCCAAAAAAATTAACTGAAATAGGTTGGCASTAGTCATTCAAATAATGACTTGAGGTTTTCCACAATCCCATAAAGCACTGATTCTCCTGGAACAGCAAAGTGGATTCTGATTTGCCATTTAGCCTTCCTGGAAAGAGACCATGCCAACAACATGAGGTAATGTTGAATTTGTCACCTCCAAGCTTCCTAAGACTGGAGAGAGGGTTTGAAATGTGTTTGGACTCTGATTTAATTCAGCAATCAGTGCAGTAAAAATATATTAAAAGAGCTCTTAAGTAGACAAACTGCAACAGCATTTACTCATTTTCTCCTATTTCTCCCCTCTGGACTCAGGCACTTAAAAAAATACCTTGGCAAATTTTTTACTTCTGTGAAGGCATATTGACTTTCTGACAATATGATAATTAAAGTCAAGCCGGGAAATTCAAGCAGGAATGGAAAATCTAGATTCTGAARGGAATATCAACCAAGTCAAGTCAAACTTTTAAAAATAAAATCCTCAAGAAACAAGTCACCCACTCCCAAAAAAAAATGCAACAGGAGAGGCAACTTATCCACTTTAGTTTGGCATTCTTCTCTGTTTATTTTACATGCAAGCCCTACTATCTTAGTTACGGCTAACACAGTGGCATTTTCCAGCCAGCCAGATAAACAAAAATCCAGCTAACAGGCATTCAGTTGCAAAGAATGCTTTCTTTTCTCTACTTTACCAAACAGCCCAGCTTCTGAAAGGATTCACAGCCATAGACCAGGCCACAGTTAAACATTGCATTTTGAGTCACCTTTGCTGTCCTTTAGCACTGGTGGGAGGAGCTACCACACTCACAGCAATTTAATAGCCATGTTTCTACTCATTAGGAGGACAGGGAAAAGGCACAAGAGAACTCCCCTATCTCTGACAGCTTTCAGAAGTGGTATGGAAATTCTGCACATCAGCAAATTCTTACAGGAGTTTGTAAGCAAAGTTTTTAAAATTCATTAAAATTATTACATTACTTTAAGCAATTATTTAATATTTTAAAKATATTTTTAATATTTTAGACCTTATTTTTAAATATGAATTACCAAATATATTTTTTATATTTTTAACTTATTTAAGCACATTTCTTAAATAACTCTCTACAAACATGGGGTTCAGAGGACTTGTGGTATTTCTAGGTGTAGGGAGACTTGAACTTGAAAAGAGGCTTTTTCCAATGAGACTGTTTAGTTTTATGTCAACTAAGTTTCAAGAAGAGAGTCCTTTTTAAATTTTACAGTAAGAAGTCTTTTTATGTAAGCTAAAAAGCTGTGAACCATAAGAAAAAAACCTTGGTCATAAATGTGAGTCCATTTAAGTAAACAAAACCTATCATTTCAAGTGAAAAAACCAAACAGAATAAACATAGCATAAACACAAGCATATCATAAACAGAAACTCTCATTACAAGTGAAAATGAGTCCTGGAGCTTTTTCCACCAGGTGCTGTTTTACTTCCCACACTCTCACAAAACACATCCAGAATTCCTCAGCCAAACACCTTCCTAACAACAGCCCATAGAAAAAAGGAGCCATTAAGAAAGCAAATAAAATTGTATCACTTATATCAGAAACACAGACAATATCAAAGGCCTTCTTCCACTTTGAATATTTATGCAGAATGCAGAAGTCTATCACATGTTTTTTTGCTAATGGTTGAGACCTCAAGCAGGAAAAACCCCCACAAATAATCCCCAACCAACAGCATAAATCAGCATATAAGAGCTCAACATTTACTGAGTATCATGACCATAAAGCCACCCAACAAAGAGAGGGCAAGACAAACTTCCCACTTGTACAGCAATCCACACTGAAAAGCATTAAAATCTAACACATGGAATTACTACTGCAACAACCAAGACAAAAAATCTCTGCTATCAATCTTCAGTAGCCAGCTCACACTTTTTTTGCTCTGTTTTATGAGCCACTTCTTCCTACAGAATCATTTACCAGGCCCTTACTTCAAGTTTACCGCGTTCGACAGATCAGCTACAATAYTTTGTTCCATAAAACAACAAAAGCCAAACCAAATTTTACTCACCCACAGCCTGTGAAAGCTCAGGTACCATKACTTCACACTCACTCCATCAGCTTCTCCTACCACCAAGGGTGAAGGTGGCAAAATGAAGGAGCTCTGGAACTTTCTGCTCTTATGAAGGYGCTTGGCCCAACAGCAGGTGTTTCCTCTCTCTAATCAAACACCTTGATTGCTTACAGCTGTGCCTCATTTGCTTCACCACCAGGTTTTCCTGAGGAGTGACACTAACTAGCCAAATTTTAGCCCCTGCAGGAGCTGAAATTAAATTATATTGAAATATACAATAAATATTTATGTTATTTTTAAACTTACATATTTATAATGTAGACAATAAAACTATACATTTTAGACCTCTAGGGGCTAAAATTAAAGGGAGAATGAGTAGAAAGACAAGGCAAGCATGGTCTGGCCAAGAAATAAAAAGAACTCAAGGGCCATCAGGAGTCTGAAAGTTTCCCTCAAATAGTAAAAATCACACAAGCAAAATAGAAGTCTCCAAAGCATCTAACAAAAACACTGTGTAGTTACATCTATATGGTRACCATTTAACTAAGTAAGTAACAGGTGTTAAAACCCCTTCTTTATCTTTACAAAGGCTAATCATGGACAGAAAAGAAGAACATATGGAAATGAAATATAGTCTTGCAACATCCAGGTATGTGGGAAACTTTTTGGGGATCCCGAAGGCAGCAGCACAATTACCAAATTACTTAATTAAGAGTAAGCAGCCAAAAACTCCTGGGGGAGCACCAGGGCCCAGAGCTGCCCCTCTCAGGGTAATTTGGGACAGCTGCAGCTTGTTTGGAGGAATAAATAAAGGTGATACACACAGAAGGAAAGGGATCCTACTTTAAGATTATTCTATAGTTCTTAAAGGATTGCSAAAAATAAGTGTACATTTACTTGTATATTGTACACATAACACTTGCYTGAATACCCCTCCAAAAATATTGTTAATCTGATAACTAAGAACATGCCATGAAAAGAAAAAAAAATATTTTTCTTTCAAAAAATAGYTTTTCTTTCAAACAWATAYTCTTTGTTTTACAGAAAAGCAGGCTCCTCTTCAAATAGATGCTGTGGGGTCTTTTTTATGGTAAACTGAAGCAGTACATAATGATCAATGAAAAACTGAAAGGTTCTTACAAGTATTTTTATCTGTAGTATGCAGAGGTCGGTCTGTTACATTCAAAAATTATTTTCAAGACGTTACCCCCAATATCTGTTGACCCTTCACCTTTGACCAAATTCTCTAACTCATGTAAAACTCTAATAGAGTGTACACACAATATCTGTTGACCCTCACCTTTGCTAATCTCTGCTAACTCATGTAAAAGCTCCTACCCATAGGTACACACAACTTTTCTATGGTGAATAATGTTTGCAATAAATCCTTAGAGCAACAAATCCTACAAGTTCACCCACAGTAAAGATGGCGAACACCTGAAGGGAATGTACAACACACAATACACACTCCTTGGAAGTGGAGGAAATGAGATTTGTTCTTCCTCCTCAAAAGATGCATGGGGATGACCTGGAGAATATCAAGGATTTCTGGATCGTGGCAATTTACAACAACTCCTGCTTTTTTGCCAAGAAACAGGGAGTCCCAAGGAACAATTTCAACAGTTCAAAGCATGTCTCACATGCCAAGAAAGGCTCTGACACACTGACTGAAAATACTGGGAGGGGGGAGGACAGGCAACATCGGCCGATGCAGCTTTTTGGGTGCCATGGGCATTATTCCTTCAGAACAGCCATGCTCCACAATTTTTTCCATGGAGATTCTCCCCAGATACAAACGCAGGCGTGATGGTGAAGGGGCTAATTAGAATTACTCTAATTAGAATTACTCAGAGAACTTCATTTTGTTCATGACTGATGTGCTCCCTTCCCTTGAAAGARCTCCCACAAGGCCTTGACAGAAAGCTTGGTTCAACCACTAGGAGGTCAAACTTGATAAAATGTTMAAATATTGTGTTTTCTAGTGTATTTCCTTATCCCCCTTCACTTGTCAGGTCTGCCTATACTGCAGCACCAGCTATCTGCCCAAACATTGTTATTCTCTCTCTCCCATCTCACAGAGCTCATTCTCATCTCTCTCCATGCTCTGCTGCAAAGCGTGTTCAAATCAAAGGCTCTCATTTTTTTCCTCTTTCCCTCAATTGTCTTTAATTAGACTATTTTTTTTCTTTGAAGCCAAGGGGGAGAGTCCTGTTAATTTCAATGAATATTTAGYCAGGCCTTTTCCTTCAAGTGTTCTACCTCACTCCATCTTCAAACACATTGTTCCAYAGGGACAGGGATGCATCCAAATAAAGATCAATAAAAAGGTAATTACTATGGTATTATTAATTGAAGAAACAGGATYACTTTTTCCAGTGTCAATGAACTTCAATACACTAATAAAATTAACAGATATCTAAGTGTTTCGGGTCTGAATAGAAACATTTACATTAAATCTGAGTRACTTTTCCAAATACTGGGCAAATAGTCATATACACTTTGAAATACAAAAATATCTCCAGTGCTCCAAGATGAAGCTGAGCAAATTTCACTGACTGAAATGAGAGTAGACATTATTTGCACCTTCTAAGCATATTTTCATCTTGGTGTTTAAAATAAGGCCACTGAAAGGAGAATTTCCACTGCCCCAGCTGTCAGTACCTGGGTTTGTGACTTGCCTGCTGGGGGCTTATTTATTTCCCATTGCAAATCTGAAATTACTATTCACTTGGACAGACCTGCTCCTGATTGCACCCTGATGATGTGTCCTCAGTCCAGCTCATGGTACTGGCAAGATAAATGTGTAGAAAGAGAAAAGGGGCAAAAAACTAAGAAATTTTGCTTAAATCCAAGAGATGCAATCACGCCCTTTCAGTACTACCTGACATCTTGGCAATATTGGGAGGGAATTAATGTCTAGGTATTGGCTGATGGAGGTGAATTATGGTAAGTTCTGGAAGGCAACTGACTAAAGCAGGGGAAGCTGACTAATTACCCAGCAATAATTCATTATTAGGACATTTAGGTCCACTTSTGCACCACAAAGTCAGAGGGAACAGGAAACAATAAAACCTATAAATACTATTCAGATTAAACTGTTTGCAGCCATAGCCACAGAGGCACATATACACAGAGACAATAACATCATCTTAGAAAAAKTAGGTGCTTTGGAAGCAAATGATCAAAATTACCAAATTATCAAAATAATCAAATTATCATCTGRAGACAGATGGCTGTCTCCATGCCATGCAATGGATGTACCAGCTCTCTATTTCTCAGGTCTGCCTGTTTTCTGTATGAAACAATGATCATACACCCAGGGTACAAACAAGGGTGCAAAGCCTTGGGCTTTGCTCCACACTGCTAAACTGAAGCAAATGGACAGGAAAATATTTGAAGCCTGAATACACCTCTGCAGATAAAGATCTGTACATTAATACTGGTGTTAATTAACTAAATATAACTTAAAGCTGATATCTGCCTGCATATCACATACAAGTCTCTTCTCGGGCGTGTACAAAGAATGTGTCTATTTCACAGCATTTCTTGCTTTCCTTCTTCTCTACCTGAATCACCCAGATGATACATTTCTTGGCCACCACCAATTTCTAAAAATTCATCACAAATCCATTTCTCACACATCACCCCCTTATGGGAATTGTTCCCTAAAGAGTTCAAGTACTAGAACAACAGACTACTGCACAGCACTACCTTTCAACTGTGAAATATCTATTCCACAAAGAGAATTTATTGTAGTGACACTTCCCAGGAATACACAATTTTTAAAATTTCACTGACATTTCTCACTAACAAAACAGCACTTATACTTTAGCAGTGGTTCTAATTTTAATAAAGCCTTTTCTTTCCTCTGAGTGTCAGAGTTGTCCTCAAAGTCCTTCTGTGTTAAAAATTCTTTGTCTAATATTGTCTAAGATACCTAATGTATTAGTTAAAGAGTACATGCACAGTAATATTTCAGAAAGATGATGACCCCCTTCCCCAAAATCTTGCATGGCAATTTTGGGTTACTCTGAACCTCTCTCCAGCTTTGACTTCTGAACTTTTTCTTTAATCTACTTTCTAATTCWCTTCATTTATACTGATGCTGTAGTTTTTCTCTTTTTGGTGTCCAAATACCAGAACAACCATTACAGTGAACACCTGACCATTTCCATAAAATAACACCTGACAATTTCCATCTTCCTCTGCAAAAATCTTTAGTCAGAGTCCTATTATTAAAGCAAGTTTTTCCAAGCAGTTTCCACTGCTTGGAAGGGCTCAGAATCCTTTTCCTCAAAAGGATGGGGAGATGGATGGATGATTCCTGTGCCTTGTAAAGGTCCAMTGCAATTCACCTCTGGATACCAAACAGTTCTTACATCTAATAGGAGATGTAGTCACAGAAGATGAGRGGATTTCTCTCTAGCAATGATATCTTGCCCCTTGGCAGACATCAGGCAGTTCAAATAAAATTTAAGGTTTAGCTCATGACACTCAGAGGATGCTGACAGATGATGGAAGCGCTGTCACAGCAGCTCTAACTTGACTTTCTGTCTGCACTGCTGAACATTTTAAATCACTTCTGAACAAGATCACTCGAAATGGGCAGCAAATCTCTAAATCACCCACGAAAATACAATGGCATCCAACAGGTGTTTGCTTGAGTTATCCCCCTAAGTAAGGGAAGGCAGTACTTAAGCAGGTTTATAGAGCATAACAGGAATAGTTCTGTTCCCAAGAGCTGCCTCCTTCCTGTGCCTCTTCATTTCACATGCACATCTGAGAGGTCAACATGCAAGAGCTTTTCTTACAGTTCTTGAACCCTCTGACTTGTTCTCATCTCAGTATATCTAGATAACTCAATTTACTGGAGATTTGTTAATCACTCTTATCATCTTCCAAGCTGCCAAGTAAACCAGGTAGGTTATCCTGTCTAATAAAATCCAGATCTTGCTGACAAATACATTTACTTCAGGAAATGCTGTCAAAAAAGTAGACATTTTCCCTGCTCTTCTAGCAGAGTGGAAATCACATAAAGGTACTACAACAAAGCTATGAAAACCAGAGCAAGGAAAACAAAGCTTGGCCCAGAATTGTTTCTCACACAATAAAAAAGTCAGAACAATTAGGAGAAAGTCCAAGATTATTTATATGATAAACATGCATCCATGATAACACTGCACTGGGGAAATGGATGGAGTCTACAGACTTAGAGCAGCTGCCAATATTAGACTTAGATTTGTAAAATAACTTCTCATTCTAACTCTGTACACAATTTTGGGGCCTTTCACTGCTCTCCCCAGAGGTTTTGGCTTTGGTATTAGTTTGCTTGGTGCCAGTTTGAAGGCCACAGGACTTACCTTAAAATTTATCTTCAGAATATTTAATTAGATCATCTTTGTGCCATATTAGCATTCTTGGGTTTAAATTTTCCCCTTGTTTAAAAATTTAAAGTAGATAAAGATAGGGCCCTACACTTGTTTACTTCATATGAGGCACAATTTCTGCATTCTGTGAATGCTTCCTCATTAGTTTTTCTCTGCTTGCTAGACTTAATTTATCTACTCTAAAAACATAACAAGACTGAATTTGTAGACATGCTGAATGCTAAACTGGCAATAAATTACTAAAAGCAGAATTTACAGTCTAATATTAAAAATATAGTTGATACCTAAACTCAGTTTTAAAAAAACAAATTGAGAGAAAACCAGTTATCCTCGAATGGTGCCAGAAGATTATTGAATATATGCACTGCATTTTTCTTACAYGTTTGGCTTCAGAAACTTCATGTTTTAAATATCAACCTTAGCAGAAAGAAGTCAACAAGTAAAAAGCTCTTCTTACATTCAGATACAGAATCACAGTACAATGATACTTGGCAACAAAGAGCAGTAAGTAACCAGCTCCTAAAGCCCCAATAGTCTGTATAACACCACACTGAGTTTCAGAAAATGCACTTCACTGAAAAGGAGAGCAAGACAAGATYTGACTGTTGCTAAGAACCCACCACTCTTGTTCCCAATGCACATCAAAACCAAAATCTTTTCTACATTTCTGCAGAAAGGAAATTAAGTAGACTGGCACTTGACAACCCATATTTCTCCTTTTTTGAGCAATCTACATTCTGTTTTCTCATGAAAAAATAACAGGCAAGATTGAACATGAGGTTTTCTTTGTTTATCCTATCATTTCAACAATTCACTACAGTTCTAAGTCAAACTATTTTACTTCTAAGAGTGAATAAGTACATAAGGTATATATGTATAATTTCTGCATAAATGCACACATATACTCAATCTCTTTGTTGGACCAACACCCTTTTGCACCCCAGCATGATTCCAGCCACTGCAGTTCCTACTAGTGCAAGGATCCCAGCTCAGCATCAGCAAAGCAAGTGTTGAAAGTCATACTGATATGGGCAGGGGAAAGGCTTGAGAGAATACAGCAGATTAAGAGCTAGGATTCAATTAAAACTTCATACAGTGCCACACCACCCCTTGTGTACAGTTTAAGCAGCAAACCCTGGTCTTTAATAAACTATATATAATAAACTGCAGTCTATGTTCTGAAGCCAGTCTATTAGCATATTTCACAGGAGAGGGGGAAACCCATGTGGGTTCAATGAGATCTACCTAGGAAAAGAATTTGGGCTCAACTGCACTGTGTACTTATTCACCAGTTTGACAACTAGCAAAGCTAAACAACCAAGTGGTAGAGGATTTCCACATCACATATTTGAGTCTACACACTTAATTCTGCCTACTGCACCATTTGGATCTGAACAAAAATTTCTCTCAGCTCACTAAAAGTAATACTAAAAGTATTACTATTATTAATATACTATTGTTAGTATTACTAAAATAATACTACCATGCCTTGCACATAAGTTGTAAAATCAATGTTTACCACTCAAATGCCAGATGTATTCAAGTATCTGAAAAAAAATTTTTGTGTGCAAAGTATTTTATAATTTCCAGCACACTTGAAGTTGGTGAGCACATACATTCTTMTGCTCCATTCTACACCACTGGCAAGCAGAAATTATGTACAGGAGGCATTCTGAGCCTTGCATCTACTCTATAATCTGGATAGTGACTTTAGTAAGTCATCCATCAAGACTACAAAATTAATTTTAGTATTAATGAGAATTTTGCCTACTTTAGGCCTTCCCAGTGCACACACACCTCTTAGGGAATCTAAGAGGTTCAGGTGGACGACACTTCACTTTACATAATTATGTGAGCTTCAAAATAAAAAAAATACAATACAGGAACTGAAAGAGAGAATAGCGCACATGGGGTTTCAGCAGCTGCAGCTGGGTAGAGCTCTACCTTGCTCTGGGTAGAGCAATAAAACTGGCAGCAAGTGAGATATTACATATTCACAACTTCCAGGGATATCCAAGGTAACTAAGTTATATTTCAATAGGACAAACTCCCCTCCTGCAGCGGGTCAGGCCAGGGAGCTTTCAGTGGCTGCAAACAGAGAAGACCAAAGCTCTACCCCCACCTAAAATCCAGCTCCATCAGAGGCACTCTGCCTTCCAGCTGGAGGTCCTGGGTCACTGCCACTCACTGTCCCCAACGACCTTGCACACAAGTCCAAGCAGGCCTGACTCTTTAATTTACAAGCTGAATTTAACACCAAATAAACTAGTCCATAGTTKATATAGTCCATATCAACTACATGGAATTATAGCAAATTATACACCCTTAGTGCTACAACACTTGTAATCAGTCCCAAATTGTGCAGACCCTTCTCCCTCCATTTCAAGAAATACTAGATTAGTCACTGTTGCTTCTAAATAAAACAGCAAACAACTTTGTATCTACACACTAAGTCTATAAAACAGACTATAATACAGAATTACTTACRTCCAAAAAGCAAATTACAGTGCAGTTCAACAAGGCTCTTATCTCCTTACATCAATTTTCTGGAAAAACACTTTACACTCTATGCCATCAGTTAAACAGGAAAATGAAAAAGAAAATTACCTAAAAGCCAGAGCTTTTTCGATAGATAGATATATCTAAAACTTTCCATTGTGTTTAACCATGACCCACTTATTTATTCCATGAATGCTTATCACTGCCCAGACAAAACTAATTTGCAGGCCTTCTTTTGATATTTTCAACAGTCTAAAAGGACTGTTATTCTGGGTAACAGCAAATGTGAATTACAGGAATTTTGCTATGAAATAAAAGATTGCAATACAGGTAATTTCAGTTTCCATGAGTTTGACCCTATTTTGCATTCAAAAATGCAGCAGTTAAGATCTATTTATAGCAACAGCAGCTACATGACATGGTTGACAAAACCTTATGTGAAACAACTATTACAGAATTTTCTCATGCTTTGTCCAGGAAGCTTTCAAAACATCTTCCTTTATATTAAAAACCCTTTCAAATGAGCATGCCAGGAAAACAGTCCACAAATCTCACTTCACACATTGAATTTCTGGATCGCTTTTTTTTGTGTATACAGAAAATCTTCTAAAACACACCCTAAGAAAACAGACCAGGTTTCTTACTAGTGCAARTTTGGAAGAAGCACATGAGCCACGGGTAAATGTATTCCTCATTTTCCTCACATTCCTGAGTTCCTCTGCCAGTTTTAGGTTAATTACTGCTGTGATGTACCAAGTGACTGATTGGTAGTAAAGGTGTTTTCTTTCTTGTGGTGCCTCACAAGCTCCTTGTCAGTTTAATAACTTGCTCACCTCTAGGAAATTGCCTCCAGGATTTTTGTTGCCTAGAAGGATTATTGCCCACTAATAAAGCCTGCTATTCTGACACCCTATTYCATGATACCTCCAATAAAATCACATTGCAGAAACCTTCACTACATGTGTAATTCATCATTATTTTTTTTAATTCATCACTGTAAGCATCTATTGTACAYTGCTGAGTGAACAGCAAAGTCAGAAATATTTCTTAACCATTATATAAGTATCAAGATGCCKGGTATATTTTCATAGCAATATTTGTTGAAAGTAAAAGGTTACGTATTAATAAATGACGTGTTTCARAATTTACTTGCTGTACCTTGGAGACAATTAGAGAAAAATCCCTCATCTGCCTCACTATTTCCACCACCTTATCACCAAAGCTACAAGCCACACCTAAGAGCAAAGAAGTCACAATGTACAGAAGATGCCACCAAGTTTGCAAGCAGCTGTTAAATGCTTCCCCTTCCCCTCAGGTGCTTTACAACTACAATGGAGTTTCAAACAGTGGTATTCCACTCAAGYATCAAATCTTAAACAACAAATGCATAATTATTCTATTCACACAATAGCCAAGTAAAAAGTCATCCAAAGCATGATTCCAAGTATAATTTTCTAAGTTAYACAGCATTTGAAGAATTAGCCCAAMGTCATTATCTWYAGAAGTTTATATACAATTTGAAWRATAGGGTACAGGCCAGACTCAACATTCATTAAAGTCAGTGACAAAATTGCCAAGATAATTCCTGAGCCATGATTATAAATCAGAACTGCAYCATGACTTCTAAAATACCAATGAAACACTCATGATATGTGGGTGTTAYAAAAGCCCAGGAAATCAAGGAAAGGTGCATTATATAGAATTCCGTTATCCAGTCAATACAGTTCACACTTAGCTTTTGTATARTACAAGGCAGGAGGGTTATTTTAGGCAATGAATGCAGAGAAAATTGTTTGATAGCTCAATTTCAAGAGCTTATTCTTTTTCAAGAGTATTCTTGCTATTTTTCATCTATTTGAAGTCTTATACTTTAGACAGGTCTACATGCCACAGCTGTGTTGAGAATCCCCTCATGGGTGACTTTTGCAAATGAGTTATCTAGACACATAAAGCTTGTTCCAAACATAATTAGAAAGACAAAATGCACAGATCTGAAGTACATGCTTTCTGCTACTTTCAAACATGGCTTCTAGCAGATTTGAAGAGCAACTAAATAATTAAAGAAGAAACGCTACTACAAATTTTATAATGCTAAAGCTGATTTACACATAGAAAGAATTATTTAATCTACCCTTTGCATCTTGAATCTGTAACTGCTTTTCACAGTCACTTWTATAAGAGGGTTTTTTCCCTCAGCAGGATATTAAAGTTTCACTATAATTCATCTACAATGGACAGTCATTTTTCAAAAMTAAATTAAAACAACTGCTATGTAAACACAGAAATTCAAAATAACTTACTGTCATATATACCAACTGCACATGAAATAGATAAATGTTTTAAATAATTAATTTAGAAAGTCAAGTGGTTTTAAAACATGAACCCACTTAAGCTTACAAGTTCCCTACACTACAATGCAAATGGATTAATAGACTCACKGATTATAAATTCTGTAAAGCCATGCTATGATCATGATGTTTATGATGTTATGGCAATCTACACAACACTAACCATAATTAGCAATCAATATTTCTCTTTCAAATCCTTAATTTCATGTTGGAGTACAGCCTTATTGTTTTAACTAAGCAGTTTCTACCCAGTGCAAGTCCTAGGAAATGTCTGACTAAATTCAGGCACCAGAGGAAAGCCAACRGGGGTGTAAGAAGCCAATCTCAGGCCTGAGCAAGTACAACAAAGTAAATTACAACCAAATCTACTGATCTTAAATAGGTACATTTGGAGGACTTGAAAAGAAACTCTCCTGCTCATGGGATTGAATGCTGGTGAATCGTTTTTCTCCAAAGCTTAAATGAGAAGCGGAACTGAGCGTAGTCACGAACAAAAAAGAAGAAACATGGGTTTACTTCAAACAATACAAGGAGATGAAAGTGTTCTTCATTACAAGTACTCATATCACAATCTCCTTGGCATCTAACAAAGAGATAACCAGGGAACCACCCCCACAAAAAATATTGTGCAGGTTTCCTAAAAGACTGTGGGAAAAGCTGACTAATTCCAGAACGTCAACTTTCTAATCTCTAATTAGATTTTATGACTTAGGTCTGTTTTGCAGCTRGTGATCTCTCACCTCAAAGTCTGGACATTCAATCCATAACATAATGCCCCTCTACTGCCCTGCATTTTGTGGAAACTTTCCACACTTTCTTAATTTCATTTACAAAAGGGATTATGTGGCTCCTCACTCAAAGACCATTTTGACTGCTCTTTTTTAAGATATATGTGTATTTTTGGTTACAGACTCATCYGCAGGGATGCATTTCAATTCCTACCCATTCCAAGAAAATTAGGTTTGTTTTCAAAGCATTTGGGAGACCGCAGCATTTCTTTTCTGTCTCCATTTACTTGTAAAATTTCCCATTTTTCATTTGCATTTAGTTGGACACAGAATAATTATATCTACTTTAYATATTTTTCTGACCATGCTACAGTTTCAATGATGTGGGGGAAAAAAAGACATCAGTTTGCCAGATAATTAATCCAAGTCTCTTTCCATCATAGAGGGAAAAGCACTCTAAAATATCAAGTATTGTCTTGATGAAGATGATGAGGGAGGACATCTCAGTYTGTCAAAATTAGGTGGAGTTTCTATTACAGCAATACATTTCCCAGCTAACAACTGCTGTCTCTAACAGGGCCAGACCTGAGGTATTTGCACATCAGGAGTTTATCATCTGAAGTACAAGCTTTGGTATGGAACACATTTATGAGAGAACACCTTTGAACAAGTCCAAGTGAGGCTTTTTTAAGGAATGTTTGCGTTAAAGATTAAGCTCATCAACAGTCTGCTCAGGCAACCCTTTGGGGGAAATCAATGGAAGTTTCTTTGCTGAGTCAGCTTTTTCCAGCTCCTTCTATTCCCAGCTTATGCCCTTGACTCCTGTGAGTATGATGAAGTAAAACATCTTAGGCAGAACTGCTGTTCTGTCTCAGCCATGAAAACATCATCATTTCACCATAAGGGCAGTCCAAAGAGGCTGACAGAGAACACARAATAGTATCAGATGTGCTATGAAATCCACATCTGGACAAGGCCTAACCCACTGTAGTTTTTTTTCCAACACAATTGTTTTTCTTTGTCCCATCACAGAAGGCAGGAACTATTGCTAATGGAGTGCAAACCCTACAGCATGTGGGATCAGTGCTGTGACAAAGGGATTTCAGAGCAAACAGAGATGGGCTGAGCAGTCTCTCTACATCCTTACCAATGGACAGCCTACCAGAAGCTTTTTAACTATAAAGCATTAGGCACTCAGCCCACAGTTYATAAACTACAGCCATGGTTATTGTCATTGGAATATTTTCATGAACTTATATTAATGTATTTCAAATAAACAGTCAAAGGTTATACATTTGAAATCATGTGTAACCTTCTGTATTGATTTCAAGATTTAGTTCAAGAATATGATTGACTTAAATATTTTCCTTTCTCAAGTCACGGAGCATAATTAAATAATTATCAACAAATATACTGCCATATCACCCTATCATCATGCCTATTCCATTACTCCTGTGYATTACTTGAGTAATCCATAATAATAAAAGTTCTAAACAGCAATAATTTAGAGAGAAGAGACAGGATAGGACCTTCCAGTTTCATACGTTGAGAACTGTAAGGTTTACTATGAAGGCATCCAACTGGGGTTCAGAATAATTCATTTTGTGTATGAGACCTCTTATTTGAAGTCAAAACTAGGGAATATGCTTCAGCTTCTAAAMATTTACAATCTCTAATCCATTTTTTTTCAACATGAGTAATTTATGAAGTATCCACAGTACAAGTCCAAACTGAATGAAAACTACGTTTTGATTAACTAAAATCTCATTATTTTTCTAATTGCAATAGGCAAGCTCTCCAACTTCCACTAAATTCACTGAATACCACACCTTAACTTTATACAGAATGAAGATATTTAACTAATTCTATAGTGTTTGACAGTTGTAAGATCASAGTTTTGCTTTTGAAAACTGTACAACACTGTATTCTAAATGCTGTTTTCAACATCACCTCATGCTACACAAAATTACAATGCAACCTTTCCATTCCCACTGGATACACGAAATATTATCATTAGTTACCAAAATTAATTGTTGGACAGTATCATGCTCTTTAGAGAGGTTAAAAAAATCCTTTGTTGCCCCTTAACTGAAAATCGTTTGAAGTGCAAAAAAGCCAAAATCAAAGTGCAGCATTAAAGGAGAACAAACAGAACTAACCTTATTAATGAATGAAAAATAGATACTTTGCCATAATGAGAATTGTTCCTATGAATGGTGTTTACTTTATAATTAACAGAATAAATATTAATAGAACTTAGAAAAATAGTGCCTCAGATCAAAGCTTATAGCATCATACCCTTTCAATATGTATGCTTGTTGGTTTTGTCTTTTTTTTTATTCCTGTCATTGATTATCCTTTTCCCTAGTCCTCCTTCCACCTCTGACCATCATTCACCACACATGGTCTTATACTGCATATCACCTATCCATAAGAGACACCAGTGTATTCTTCAGCCAGTGATCAAATTCCAAGTACTCAATGAAATAAGTATAAAATTCAAAAGCTTTTTTTACTTAATGTTATAMCTTGCCTGCTGATATTACCCCTATATCATAGAATTAACTTTTTTTCATTCCTACTTCTAGATTATTTAGTTCCTCATGTCTTCCATTGTTCTCCTAAGGTATGTCTTAAAGCTGGTTATTCCAGAGTTATCCCAAGTATTTTAGCAAGGCATGATATCAAGACTGAGGTTTACCTAAGTCATTTGCTGAAAGCCAGGAAGAAAAAACAAAAGGGAAAAAAAAAAAAATCAAGAGAGCTTTTTCCATCATCAAGGCTTTCTAGCCTTTACTAGAAAGTGTCATTAACATGGGGGGTGGGACATTAAAGATACATTTTTACCATTTTAACTCATTTTAAAGGCACATTCTCTTCCCTTTTAAATCTATATTCGACCTTCAGTTTGATTTTGGCAAACAAGACAGTCATAAGACAAAAAAAAGATCAACCCAAAACTTCCAAAAGTGAATGTGACCTCTGTAGATTGCATCCTGTTTTACCAGCTGCTTCCTCAACATCTGTGCACCTAAGAGTAGCCCAAGACACAGCGAAGGACACACCCACTGCTAATTTTGATTCTGTTGTAGTAAAAATTCAGTAAGAGTTCAAAGAAAAAGAGCAGGGAATAAACAGTCTATAAAAGTTTCAGTGGTATCATGATACAGCACATTAATGAGAAAAAAAATTACATATGGGCTAATAAAAAGCCTTATTTTAATTCYCTCTGTAACACCTCCCCATGACTTGACCATCTGTACATTGATATATGAGTAAAACCACTTGAATTTATGGTTCCAAGGGACTTGTAGATTCATAGTAGCTGACTGCAATGGCACCATGGTGAGAACACTCCCTGGACAACCTTCAGCTCTGCACAAGCAGCCAAAGTTAGAATTTCCCCCTCCAGCTGCTTCAGAGTCATGCTGACTTCACCAASCAAAGAGTAATTTCATAAAACATCTGTCTGACCTAAAACAGTACTTGAAAAGAAACAAGGGTAGTTTCAAGGTAAGACAACTTGGAATGATGTCTCCTCTGTAAAGATGCTACTGCACATCCACTCAGCTCAAAACACACCAACTCCTAAAGCATTTTTGTCTCACTCCCCAGTAATACTTGAATAAGCTACATATACTCTTACAAAAATGATACAAACATTATGGTTGTCTACAGGATATGTATAAAACATTGTTTCTAGTACAAAATTCATAGCTTCAGATTTTTTTCTAAATTCAAATTCATGGCTTGGAAATTTGCTTTGAAGGAAAACCATACGACATTCTCCTCTTAGAACTCAAACTTCCATGGGAAATAAAAGGAGAAWGAACTTGAAAAAGTATTTAGGAATATCTTAAATAGCTCTAACCCAGAAACTATAGTAACTTTTTGTTTTTGACTACCAGCAAAATGATTTTACTAGGAAAACATTTTCTCTACAAACTTGAACTGAGCGTTTCACCAATGCAAGCAATGAGAGATGGTAACTGTAAGTCAGTGTTTCACCTTGGGATGTATTTTGCAATCCAGCAAACCATAAACTATCAGGAGCATCTCATCTCAGGAACTTCCCTTAAGAGTTCTCCTTGGATTTCTGACTCAGAAATGTGGCCAAGCAGGGAAACCTCTTGATAATGTTTGTTTTTGAAGGAGGAGCAAAGCAGTGTTTTTACATCTTTGCACAGAAGTTCTATTTTTACTGGCCTGAGTTATCCTACAGTGCACAGAATTTCTGACTTTAGGGTTGAAATTAGAACTGCAAAATCCTAAACACCAAGGATGCTGTGTGTCCTTACAAGAGAAACATCAAAAGCTAATACACTTTGTGCCAAATTAAAGGTTTTGAGTACAAAGATCTAACAACAGAAGAGTTCATATWTGCTTATACGAAAAAATATGAAGTGTATCTTCAACCTAGGGGTTGGAAATTATTCATTAAAATAAGAAGGCCCTAGCCCTTAAATACTGCTTTGACTTTCTTCTCTTTTGATCTTAATGTGCAACAATTTATAACATCAAAACGSTGTTATATTTCAGAAATATTTTTAATTGTAATGCCAACATTCATAATAATTATAATTTGCTTTTCAAACCATCTTTGAGAAGAAAGGAATAATAAAATTATCCTACTAAATCCACTAGGGGATTATTGTTGCASTGGAATATCAAAGAACTTAGGATGCATTGAAGATTTATTGTCATACAAAACATTGAAGTGCTAATTATCTTAATCTGAAACTGGGTGTTCTTCCTTTGATTAGATGCTGTACATCAGTATGACAGTCTTAATGCTTTCTGGTCAGACTGATGGATGAAACCGATTTTGTTACATTACTCACTATGTCTGCAAGTTAATATAGAAATAAAATTATTTCCTTATAAATTTTAAATGATAAACTATAGAGACGCAAGCACAGTAAAGCTGTTGCTTTCCTTTGCAGTGCATGCTGTATTACAAAATGAATTAAGCAACTTCCCACCCCCCCAAACATGAGAAAAATAATGGGAGTTTTTCCTCTGAGCTGAGGTTCATCCTAAGAAATACTTCAGTTCAAAGTGATCAMGGCATTTAACATTTGAATGAGTTTACTAATTTAAGCAAGAGTACTCTTCATATGCTTACAGCCAGGAGCATACACACCTCACCTCACTGACTGAGCACGGGGACCTGCAAGCCCACAGTTATTCTGGAATATTCACTCTCTGGTTTACAAGCAGCTCCATCTCATGTTTTTTAGCAAGACTCAAACGCAGCAAGAACAATCACATATTTTCCAAGATAATGAGCCCTTGTTAATTCTTCATTTATCCTTACTAAGAAAACCTAGGAAACCAAGCTTTATATTGTAAATGGCTAAGGAAAAGGAAAGCACAAATCTTTCCTAAGAGCTATATGGGAATAAAATAACTGAATCCATTTCAAATTAATTCATGCATACCAAACCTTGCAAAGCAGGCATGAAAGCATTCATGCCTAGGCACAAAGTATTTATGCTGACAAATGCAATCTTTCACTTGCACATCAGTGTAAGTTAATAAAAATCTTTCCAAAGCTTCCTCAGTATTTTTCAGTTTTCAAATCCAAATTTAAATAACATCCATCAAGAATTTACATACACAGAAAAAGCACAGCAACAAGAAATTTAAAACTGACTCTCTGAAGTAGGCAATTCAATTCTTAGTACGCAAGACAATGCAAACAAAAYTAAAAGCAATAACTAAAAATAGACATCATTTTCTCTTTTCATCAAAAGCTGATTATAACCYCTCTAAGAAACCAGCATGACCTCCACAGGCTCCATTGTCCTACATAAGAAAGATACAGTGGCATTTATTTCTTGGATTCGTGGAGTGGGTTTGTGCCCTGCCTGGGCAGGGTGAGGAGGGCAGAGCTGAGCAAGCACAGCAGGTGGCTGCAGCACCTGCTCRTTCAAACACACTGCAGGACCACGTCCCAAATACAGTTTTCTACAGATGATCTCATGCCATGCAATTTGTAACAAAACTAAGGCAATCTAGGATCAGGTGGCTGCAGAGAACRCTCGCTGATTTACAAGGTTAATTTCCCATAGCAGCGTCTAGGCGGGTTAGTGAACTATGAAGCATTTCCCTTTCAGTAATGGAATAGAATAACATGCTGACAGAACTGCCTGAAAATATCTAATTTCTCCCTCTTACAGRAGAATATTTAATGTGACTTCTAAATGACCCAACTGAGAGAGGTATTCTTTCCCTAGATAAAATACATGACAGGGAGAAAAGATATATTTTTAGAAAAAAAACACTCCTTTAACTATATTCGCTATTTGCCACCAGCCTTTGAAATTCTTCTTCAACAGAGGACTAGCACCATGGAATAAAGCAGGAAATTCCATGAYCAGAATTAAATCTCAGTAAACAAAGCAGGATGTCAAATTTCAGATTCCTAAGGTTCATGAGGTTGAATTCTCCAACTCATGACCCCAGTGCTATCAGAGGGAACACGACAATGGCTGATATTGGCCAGGAGCCCACAGGAGATGACTTTGACTGCTGCTGAGTGAAGAACACCACACACCTCCGAGCAGAATGACCTGACAGCATTCCTGACTGCACTACCRTGCAGCAGGAAGACAACAGGAACCAAAGAAAAGTCCCCAACAGCCTCACAGAAAAGCTCCCTCCAGCTCTGTGTCGCTCTCATTAAGAGATGTCAGACCACAGTTTTAATAACATGCTCTTCACAACAGTACTCCACAATGAAATTTCATGTAAATGGCTGCATGAACAATTTGAACATGCTGGAATTACAGAAGAAATTTCCAGCTACAGTAGAAAATTAGACATTTGATGGAAYGGAGCAACTGAAAATGTTATATATAATATTTACAGGTATTTTTATAATAGACCAGTATCACTCTGTTCTGCATCTAAGCAAACAAATATTTAGCATATAACCAACTCAATTCTGCAACATAACACTAATGACAAGGTTTCTTTTCAAATTAATTTGTATTATTATCACTCTGAAAATAACACATTACTATTACTCTTATAACACCACATTAACTGCAACTCATGGAAATAAAAATACACTGCTTAACATTAATATTGTTTTATGTTGGTCAAAAGAATACAACTCTGAAGCATTTCACAGCCTCTAAATTCATGGTTAGATAACATCAGCAGATCTTTTGCCAGTATGCATGTACACAACCTCCCTGGATGTGGTTTAGCAGCAACATATTCCCATAAACGATGCACAAAAAAGACTTGGCACAAAAAACCTTTTGGTTATATTTTCTAGAAAACACAGCTTGGCACTAAAGCCCCCTTTGTTTTATATTTTCTAGAAATCGCCATTTCCCCTGGCCTTGGTCAGAACTTCTTCCATATTCCCTAAATGCAATTAAAATCAGGAGACATTTGCTGTACAGTTGGCCTATTCAGGAAGGTATGATGGATTCTCCAGGTAACACATTCAAGTAGTCCTTGCTGGGTGCTCTAGGGTTTATGACAGCAATTAATATAAATTGAAACTAAAAAGAAGATAAAACGTTTCAGGTGTATATCTTATTGCAAAATCTGGTTTTTAGGATCAGTGTTTTTCCAAGAATGCTCAGCCATTCTCCTGCAGCAACAGTCTTTTGAACTGTCAGTCTGAATTGCCCATGGTTCCTSTTGAAATTAAAGAAAATCCCTGGCAGCAAAAGTGAAGACTCAGCCAAAACCTATCCATTTCATTCTGCTSCCAACTTGCTCTCAATCTCTTCATTGCTCTCTAGAAGCTCCTCTACCAACTTTTCTTTCTTTTTGAGTATTAAGGGACAGAGGGAYGGCCCCTCATACATTTGGAGCATCTTCAGAGCAAATTTTAATAGAACTACTCATGTTTTATTATCACCACACTCTCATATTATATAACACTATGTAAAACAGCCTCTCCTTTGGAATAAATTTGATGTCACCACTGATTGCCCATTGCACTTTACAACTATCTGAATAGGACCCAATGTTAGGTGATCTTGTTTTATTGTTCTAATATTGAGAAGAAAAGTCAGTTAAAAAGCTTAGTGCCAGAAAATGAATTACTTATGATGCTAAGTGAATARAGAGACAGATTGCAGCTTGGTTATGAAGGAGGTTACTGGGGAACTGGCTTCTCTAATTCACAWTCTCAAATAAAGCCATTCTGACAAATGCTCTAAAACACATTTTAAATGGGAGCCTAGTGCCTTAWCCCACTGTTCATATGCATGTGAAAACCTTTTTTTAGCATTAAATGAAATAAAAATTACATTAGGAGAAAAGAAAAGAAAGTGTGCATATGTCCCTATACAAAGACTCCACACAGTACTTCAAGAAACACTTCAAGTGCAGCCATATGTCTATGAAAATTGGATTTACACATTCTCCTGTCACTGGAGTTCCTTTACTGACAGCACAAAGTACCCAGTAACTGCAGGGTCATCTTGCTTTAGCATGCAGCTTCCCTCCCACTTGCAGAAAAGKTGTTTGTTTGCTGCTGTTTCAAAATGCCTGTTCACCTTTACCTACAGCACCTTGTTTTTTATGGCAGGTCCAAAGCATACTGGAAGATGGAGAAAAATCCAGTGCCCTCTACCAACAAGTAGAATAAAAGTAAATTTAACTCTGCCAGCTTTTTGGTTGATGATTACACCAGGGTGTAGAATTGCTGTTACAAAAAATAAGAATAAACTTCAAGGAATTGCACCAAAGATCGGAGGAAATCTAAAATAAAAGATGAAACAAATTTTTCCAGTTCACTACAGACACTCATTTCTCATACAGTAAAAATACAGGACTGACAAGAATATTGTAAGAAACCATGGACTGCAGTACAGTACTTAAGCCAGCCTGAACTCTCATACAGGTTGAATCACCTTTTTTTCAGGACAACAAAGCTTGGTAGTTGCATGCACAATAAAATCCTTCTCTGCACAAGTTTGCTGGCAGAAATGATCCACAAAGTTGGCCAAAAAAATTTTTGAACACTTTTTTTTATATTTGCAGTACAAAATATTCTAGGTGTACTACAGAGCAGCAAATCTTTTAAGAGAGTCACTCATAGCATGCAAGGTTGCAGTGACAGATGACTCACATTTTTTCCAACTCAGTATTTACCCAGAGGGCAGAATGCACAGGGAAGGGGAGGAAAGAATCATTATTTAATTGCAAGGCATTGCTAACACAGGAGTGGGCTAAGGCAGCAAAAAACCCCAAATGCCAGTAACTTCAGCTGGAGAATAGTAACTAGAGACAATTCCACATGGCTGGAATTCAGATTTGTGAYAGCTCAGAGCTAAAGGAGGCACAGCTTTTGACTAGTTTCTTGCTATATGATCAGAACTACTGCAGAAACAGAACCAGAGACACAGATTGTTGTAATGGAGACACTGAGCAGCTACAGAGTTAATGGATCAGAGTTCCTGGCTGCACTTATCAAATGGGACATCATTTCAGAAGCTGATAACCTGTACAGCACAGAGCCTGGCTGCCAGGCTCACAAGAGATGACGTGAGCTTTAGGCTAGAAAATAAAAAATAAAAAATCCATTACCATGACCTTTACACTACAGGCTATTAGAGTTGGTTCCCCTCTGGAACCCAAGTACCTCACACATAAGTAACTTGCACTTTTATTATAGGATGCACAATTACCTGGAAAACCATTTACTGTATCTCTGCCATAAATGTTATGTTTCTCAGAGCTGAAAGATAGTTACAAATACAGGTTCCAATTTAGCATAAAATTTCCAGCCTTTTCACAGTACAGCTCCATTTGTATTCTGGATTTCCATCTTCTATCAATACATAGGATGTAAAAGCAAGTACATAATGCATTCCCTTGAATTTTATCCACAAAATTTAGGAAAAACAACAACACCAAAATAAACCAAACCCAGATTCCAATCTCTTCACTGTTGCAGATGTGCTCCCCAGTAGAGCACATTTCCACAATTTCTGGACTGTTTCTTCACTTGATATTGCTGGTACTGCTTTCAAAATCCTTTCACACTGAATTCACAATTTAAGTGGGATGTCAACAGTATTAGCACCAAATGCCCCTCTACTACAACTAAATTCTACTTTTCCTATGAGATTATCATCACTCAGGTTTTTTCAGCCAAAGAGTCAAACCAAATAGTCACAATGGGTTTTGAAGCAGTGCCCAGGACCTTGTAACCCAAGAAAGACCCTGCTCACAACCAGCACTCTTGCTCCCAGGAAAAAAAATATTGCACTGAGCAAGTTTACATTAGTTTGTMYTAGCACAGCTCACTAAATGGCCCAGTTATTCTCCCTAACTGTGTCATCTCTCCCACTTAGCAACCATTCATTTTTCTGTTCCCCAAAGCAAGTCATTAAAATGTTAGCATTATTTCCAGTTCAACAATTGAACATAACTCCAAGGTGCTCTGCTGGCCTGGGCAGAGCATCCTGTTTCCCCACACCCACAAGTTTTGTGAGCTCTCTCAGCCAGCTCTTCACAGACTTCATATGGGATAAAGGATCAGAGTAGTTTCACCTTGGCAAATTAGGAAATCATATGGTATTTAAACTCTATGAACACTTAGAGAATAGATTTTAACTTTGAATAAGCAGAATTTACAGTGATACAGTGATACTTAGAGTGCTTTCTTTACAACATCAAGTACTGCTACTGTCTATAACATGCATCAGCTTATAAAAGGCAGTGCAATAAAGAGCTCCTAAACCAAACTGCCATGGATGGCCATCATCTTAAAAAAAGAACTGCACAAAGTGTACCAAAAGCAAATAAGCCATGCTTGGAACTTAGATCTCTTACATCTTATTCTTAAATCTACCAGACACCCACACTATTGGACAGGATTTAAAATTATATCAAATCAAAAGGCATTAGTTCCTATTTTAAATCAGCTACAAGCCCTTGAGATTCATTCCAGCTCTGTGCAATGCTGAAAGGACTACAGAGCACTCAATGTCCATGGATGTCCATGCTGTGTAACTGGAGACACTGCTCATTTTCCTCARTGAGWCTGCAGCATTMSKRGARTAATCCTGAGGTCTAGCAAACCATTTCCCCAGTCTTTTCATGTAAAAGAATTTGACCTTTCTTAATGGATAGTCTTTAGTTGAGTTCCAATTTTCTTCATTTACAGCTAAAATAATCATCTTCATTTCTCTGAAGATATCTTTCAGATACTACTTTTTCCCAACTTCAAGCCAAATATTTTGCACATATAGTAACTTACAATTTCCTAAAAAACATCCACATTTACCTGGAAAGCTGTTTATTTCATCTCTACTACAAATGTTATGGTTCTTGCAGCTGGAAGTTAGGTACAAACACAGACTTATTTAGCTCCAAATTTCCAGCCTTTCCAAAGTACWGTTCCACTTGTCCACTGGATTTCCATCTTTTCTCTATACATCAGATGTAAAAGTAAGTACATTACATATTCAGTTCTCTTGAATTTTATCAGCCAAAATTTAAAAAAACCTTAACCCAGACTCCAATCTCTTTGCTCTTGGAGACATGCTCTTCAGAGGGGCACATTTCCTCCATTTCTTGATTATTTCTTCTCTCCCCTTGATAACTCTTCTATTGTTTTCCAAATCTTTGCACAGTGATTTGACCATTTATTTGAGATGTCACCAGTACTGGTACCAAATATCTCCCCTGATAGAAACATGAGTTTCACATCACTCAGGTCTTGTTTGCCAAAGAGTAGCACAAAAYATTCACATTGAATTTTGAAGCTATGGTCAGAAAGGACCTTGTAACACAAAAAGCCCCTGCTCACAACCAGCACTTTTACTCCCAGAAAAAAAACAATTGCACWGAGCAATAATACACTGCTCTGTATTAGCACAGCTCACTAAATGGCCCAGTTATTCTGCCTAATAGTATCATCTCTGCCATTTACCAAACCATTCATTTTTATCACCCACAGTACATGTCATTAAAATGTTATCATTACTCCTGGTGCAACAATGAACATACTCAGAGATGCTCTGCAGCCTGGGCAGATGATCCTGTTTTCACACACCTCTTTTGTGAGCTCTCTCTTTGAACTCTATGAACTCTTAGAGAATAGTTTTTTAACCTTCAATTATTAATTTTTCCCCATGTCCCCGTCATTGTTGAAATGCTTTCTTAGCAACATCAAATACTACTAAGTATTTCTGTAATTCATCAGCTGATAAAGGACAGTGCTACAAAGAGTTTGAAAATCAACCACAGACACTTCATCATGACCAATTTAAAAGCATTTGATTTTGTAGCTGAAATGAMACAAACTAGATTACTCAAAAAGCCCTCTGGAGGCAGATGGAAAACAGTCTTTGACATGTGAACCTTAGATAAAATCATCAATTTCATTCCTCAAATTGATTAATGGATTAAACTCCTATTTAAAATACCTCACTATTTGGTTATTCTTGTACATTTAGGGAAAGTTTTACTCAAATAAAATTTTTCATCTGTAATACCCAATTCTATACAGAGTTTATAAAACTTATATAACTTCTTATCCCAATTCTATAAAAAGAAAATAATAGGTCTCTATCCATATGGACAGAACAGGTCCCAAGAATCCAAACCCAGGCAAACTGACAGAGAGCACACTCAGATACTGTTTTCCAAATATTTGCAGAGCGATTTGACCACTTAATTCAGATGTCACCAGTCTTGGTAGCAAACACCTTCCCTGACAGAACCATATTGTACACTTGTTATGCATCACTCAGGACATATTTATCAAAGAGTCACACGAAATACCCACATTGATTTTCGAAGCATTAGTCAGAAAGGACCTTGTAACCCAAGAAAGGCCCTGCTCACAACCAGCACYCTTGTACCCAGGGGAGAAACCYTTAAAATTGCACTGAGCAATATWACACTGYTYTGTATTGGCACAGACCACCAAAGGGCCCAGTTATTCTGCCTAACAGCATCATCTCTCCTATTTACCAAAGCATTCATTTTTCCCACCAAGAGTGCATGACATTAAAATGTTGCCATTATTTCCAGTTACACAATCAACATACCCAGAGGTGCTCTGCTGGCCTGGGCAGGTGATCCTGTTTCCCCACACACACCACTGCTCTTACCTGTCTATTAAAACTCTATGAATGCTTAGAGAAGAGTTTTATAACCGTGAACTCTTTGAATGCACCCCAATTSCCAGGGCATTATTAAAATGCTTTCTTAGCAAGATCAAATACTGCTACTGCCTCTATCATTCATCAGCTGATAGAGAGCAGTGCTACAGAGAGCTTTGAAACCAAACACCACTGACACTGCATCACCATCATTTGAAAAGCATTTGATTTTGTGCTTCTACTGACACTTTAACCTGATTACTCAAACCAACTTGGGAACCAGATGACAAACAGTCTATAAGATGCAAACCTTAGATAAAACCACTCATTTCATTCTTACTTGTTTAAAATCCTATTGACTAAATGAGGAGTTATTTTTATTCTTTTATGTTTAGAAAATATTATTATCAAACACARTTTTGAAGTTCCMAGATTCAATTCTTCAACCAGAAGCTCTCCACTTTCTCTTCTGTCTCTCATTCCTGGTAAGAAAAGGCATTTTTTCAAGCTTACATTAATTTGAAAAATTCATCTCCAYGTATATGGCAACCCTAGGATTTGCAGCAACCCTATGGTGAGCCCTTGGTGTCCCTCAGTCAGTGCCAGCACAGYGTGACAGCAGTGACACCGTGCTCAGGTCACCCACCTGCAGCCTGGGGCAATCCTGACACCTGATGGCCGCTCCTGCCAGCACCGACGGCCCCGGCACAGCCAGCACGGCACAGCAAACACTGACCTTGTGTCCAGCACGGAATTAAAACGCTGATTCAGCCTAGAATGGCAATTGCTGCATTTTTTCCACATCAAGATTGGCCTGATCTCACACAGGGCTCATTGTGCATTTACAGACTTTGCATCTCTCCTGCGGGTTAAGGAACAGAATCAGATCATTGAAAAACAATCACAGACATTAAACAAAATAGCTTCATACTGGTCTTACCCATTGGTTGCCCAACACTCTTTGAATGAGCCTWTTCTATGGCTCAGAGATTAAATGGAAAATGACAAATGCTTTCAGTTGCAGTGCATCCTCACCCAGAAGGCCCTATGGACACAAGTCAAGCCTCTCTAGACCCAACACCATCTTTTTTAGATTATTTCCTGAAAGAATACTTATTTCCACCTACAAGAACGCTAAAGAAATCTTTTGAAAGAAAAATATCATTAGTACCAGAACATGTCTCAAGTATCTGTAATGTCATTTATAAAGCACAWTGCACCAGGAAAGCAACTGATTTCTAGAACACTCTTTTTGATAGATACACTGCTATTGCATGAGAAATAACATTGGTCAAACAATGAGGAAAATAGGATATTCCATTAGAGTAACAGGTTACACAAATTCACACTCTCAAAATATCTCTAAGCACTCCAAAAGAAAGCACATTATAACGAGAGCCTGATGGCTTATTCCAGCACTTAAATACATTKGAAAACATTTTGTTTACATTGAGAAAGAGAAGTATAAATACACTAAGACAAATTATTTCCCCATTTGGTTCAGAACAGGTTTATAAACACACACCTGATATACAAGGGTCAGAGTTAATACACACTTGCACAAAGGGCACAAAAAGCAAAAATCAGTGCTTGAACTTAGATCTCCCACATGTTATTCTTAAACCTACCAGAWAKCCACASTATTGGACARGATTTAAAAGTACATCAAAGTCAAAGGTATTCTCTCCTTTCCTAAATCAGCTACAAGCCCTTGAGATTCATTCCAACTCTTTGCAATGCTGAAARGAYTACAGAGCACCCAATGTCCATCGATGTCYATGCTYGGTAACAGAGACACTGCTCATTTTYCTCAGTGAGTCTGCASCATTAATGGAATAATTYTGAGGTCTACAAACCATGCCCCACACTTRCCATGTATAAGAATTTGACATTTCTTAAGGGATATTCTTCAGCTGAATTCCATTTTTCTTCATTTACAGSTAGAGAATCATTTTCACTTCTGAAAAGATCTATTTCAGATACCATTTATTCYCAACTTACATCCAAWGAGTTTGCATRTAATTAACTTMCAATTTCACTAAATAATATCCACATTTACCTGGAAAACCATTTACTTTAACTCTACTACAAATGTTATGTTTTTCACAGATTAAAATTAGCTACAAATACAGACTCTAATTTAGCTCAAAATTTCCTGTACAAAGAATGTAAAAGCAAGTACATCATGCATACAGTTCTCTCCAACTTTAGAAACCAAACCAAAAAGGACAAATGAAACCCAAACACAAACCTTGCCACTGTAGCAGATGTGGCCCCTCAGCACAGCACATTTCCTCCATTTTTTGTCACTCTCTCTTCTTGATATTTTTGATATTGTTTCCAAAATCCTTTCACACTGATTTGACCATTTAATTGGGATGTCAGCAGTACTGGTAYCAAATGACCCCTTCTGTACAAATAAATTCAACCTTTCCTATGAAGCCAGCATCACCTGGGTTTGTTTGCCAAAGAGTCACACCAAATAGTTATATTGAATTTTGAAGTATTGATCAGCAAGTACCCTGTCACCAAAGAAAGTCTTTTCTTAGACCAAGCACTCTTGTTCCCACAACAAAACAATTGCACTGAGCAAYAATACACAGCTCTGTATTAGCACAGCTCACTAAATSRCTAAGATATTTTACCTAATGATTTCATCTTTACCATTTACAAAATTATTCATTTGTGTCACACACAGTGCATGTCAATAAAATGTTRTCATTRTTTRCAGTYACACAATGAGCACACCCAGASAGRTGCCCTGCTGGCCTGGGCASAGCATCCTGGTTCCCCACACACACCACTCCTGTGAGCTCCCACACGGCTCTTAATGCATTCCATAGAGGGTAAAGCACCAGATAGATCAAAACTTAATAATAAAACTTAACTAAACAATTTCTTTCGTAAATAAAGTTTAACACTACAACTATAAAATTATCTTAAAACAATTTATACATTTTAGTTATAACAATAATAATAATAATAATAACAATACCTTATTTACTTCAATATATATAATATATAACAATATAACAAATATATAACAACAAATTTATACATTTTAGTTATTATAATATTACTACTACTAATACCTTATTTACTTCAATATATATAACAAATCATTAACAAATCCATTTCTACATTTTTAAATATTTTAGTGCATTCATTCCAAGTGTTATTTAATACAACTTACCCTTTGTTTTGTTAAAAGTTCTTTGCCTAAACTGTAAGATATAATGTTAATTCTCTTAGAAAGTTAAAACAGCTCCAATTAAAACAGCTAAAATAAAACACAGACAAACACCTATCCATAAGTAAAAGAGATGCAGTTTGTTACATCATCAATCTCATTGAAGATTCTAATCTTCATTACACTCTACTGGTTTTGTCTTCTACAAGTCACACAAAAGAATAGTACTAGCTATTAACACCAGATTGTTTTAAAGTTACTACTCTGTTTCCTTGATATATAAATATTTAAACCATATTATAATAGCTTCCTCAAACTCTTACTACTGCTATTTTAATTAAATAATGCATCTACTAATTTTGTAATAAAAATTATTTATAAGCTTCATTTAAAAGCTAATTTTATCAGCTTCATAAATTAGGAAATCACGTGGTAGATAGACTATGAACATTTACAAAACAGTTTTTTTAACCTCGATTTAGCAGATTTTCCCCCAATGCCCATGGCATTACTGAAATGCTTTCTTTGCAACACAGAATACTGCTACTGAGTCTAATATCCATCAGCTTATAAACAGCAGTGCAATGAAGATCTTCTAATGCAAATACCAATGACAACAAATGACCATCATCTTAAAAGCATTTGATTTTGCTGTTGCAATGACACTTAAACCAGGTTACTCAAAAACAGCTCTGGAACCAGGAGATGACAGTCTAAGATGTGAACCTTAAATAAAAGCAACTATTTCATTCTTAAATAAACCTTAAATAAAAGCAACTATTACCATTAAGTAATAGTTTAAATTCCTATATAAAATATCTGCTTTAGTTATTCTTTTATGTGTAGAAAAGGTTAGCAATTGTCCATGTCTACATTATCTAGAAAGAAACAAGTTGTTCTTTTAGGTCTGACAGCAAGTTAAGAGTTATCCTGGTTTGCTCACAGGGCAGCAGTAACTCACCCACCACAGCYCTGTTTGCAGAAGGGCTCCCCTGGCACAGCTGACCCTGCCAAGACCTTTTGGTGCCTCCAGAGCCTTCTCAGGGCTCCCCCTGCCCTCAGCCATGAGGCTGCTCTGCCCAGTGCCCGGGCTCAGCACTGGGCACTCACCCCAAACACTGCCAGGAACCCACTGCTGCCCTGGCACCCGCCTGGCACCCCAAACACCCCCAGGGCAACAGCCCATGGTGAGCACACAAACAGCCTGGCACCCCAAACATTCCCACCACTGCTGCCTCATGGCAACCAAGTGCACAACACAGAAATATCACTGCCATTATTTGCAGTACCACAGACACAGGCTATTATTGCTACCAAAGAGAAAGATTCAACCAAAAYCCCATGGATTTCATTCTGCTGYCAACTTGCTCTCAATCTCTTCATTACTCTCTGGATGCTCCTCTTCCAACTTTGTTTTCTTTTTCTGTATTAAGGGAAAAGGGCTTCTTGTTCATTAGGAGCATTTGCAGAGCTAATTTCCACAGAACAACTCATGATTATTGTCACCTCAATCTTACAACACTGTAAAATGGAATCTCCAATTGAACAAATTTGCTATCAACACTAATCTGCCCAGTGCACTTCACAACAATCAGATTAAGAAACCAGTATTAGATCTACTTGTTTTATCATTCCAATAGTGAGAAGAAAGAAGTCAGTTAAGAAGCTAACTGCTCAACAATTCATGTTCTATGTCAAGAGGAGAGGCATACTGCAGCTTACCTGGAAGGGTGGTTGCTSGTTACCCTAATTCAGACTCACAAGTAAGCTCTGAATGCTCCAAAACCAAAACACATTTTACATGTGAGCCTGATGGCTTGTTCAAATGTATCTGRAAAATATTTGTTTGCATTAAGAAAGAGAAGGATAAATACACTAAGAGAAAGGGAAACATGCACAATTTCTTTCCCCATCTGGTTCAGAATAGGTATATAAACATAGACCTGATACACAAKTATCAGCTTTAATATACACAAGACAGTTGCCTGGATCAACCTGCAGAAAAACATAAATAAATGTCAATTYCATGTTAGACCTCTCATCTTCTGTTTAAACCAACCAGACACCCACACTATTGGGCAGGATTTAAAAGTACATCAAAGTCAAAGGTATTCTTTCCTTTCTTAAGTCAGCTTCAAGCCCTTGAGATTCGTTCCAACTCTGTGCAATGCTGAAGGGACTGCAAAGCACTCAATATCTATGGATGTCCATGCTGTGTCACTGGAGACACTGCTCATTTTCCTCWGTGAGTCTGCAGCATTATTAGAATCATCCCAAAGTCCAGCAAACCATTTCCCCAATCTTTCCATGTATAAGAATCTGACCTTTCTTACCTGATATTCTTCAGATAAGTTCTGTTTTTTCTGCATTTACAGCTAAAATAATAATCTTCATGTCTATGAAGATTGCATCTATTTCAGATACCATTTATTCCTTACTTAAATCCAAATAAAAGCCTATAAATAACTATRAGACTGATTAATAATGTAAATGCCTATTCCAAGTACCTAATTTATTCTTTTATGTTTAGGGAATTTTAACTCCAAATACACTTTTGAATTAGTAATATTCAATTCTATAGAGAGACTATAACTCTTTAGAATTCTTCTGTAGGCACAGATCAAGCTCCAAGAACCCAAATCCAGATTAATACATAGAGAACACTTAGAACACCAYATCCTTGATTGGGCAGAGGTACCAAATTCCCAGAGAACAAACCTTTTGAAAGCAGCACCATACATTATAGCATTGCTGAGAAAATCCAGGCTAGCACACAGAGARCTCCCAAAAGGATGTTGGTGCTACCCTCATGCAAATCCAGGGAAAATCACACTCTTGTCTCTGGATACAGCTCATCTCCACGTCTCCTCACAGACACTAGTCCTGTCCCAGATACAAGTAAATGCTGGTGCAAGAATATGRCACTTGAAGAAGCCCCCCAGGGAGTAAACTGCAGGTTTACATCCTTTTGGCTCTTCCTCATGAAATCTCTTCCCCAATCCTGTATTTGTCAAAATTACTTTTTCACACTCTACATTATTTATATAACCAGAAGCATTGCACTTTCTTTTTTGTCCCTTGTTCCTGATGAGGAAAGACCTTTTGTAAAGCTTAATTTCATTTTAAAGCTGATATGCACATACATGGCAACCATACATCTTTTCAGCACCTTGACTTACAACTTGTGAAACCATGTGAGCACTCTGTAAATAACAGCAGAGTTTGAGTGCACAAATTACACTGTTTCCTGGGACAGGCACTTGGAACGTGGGGCAATTGTGACACCTTATGGCTGTTCCTGTAATGACCTCGGATATTTTAAGGGTAAACCAGTGGAAAAAAGAGAGAGTTAGGGGTTTTGAGTTCTGGTTTGGTCACAGGGTACGAGTAACTCACCCACCGCCACAGCCCTGTTTGCAGGAGAAGTTCCTCAGGACAGGCAATCCCRCCAAAACCAGTTTGTGCCTCAAGAGCCTCCTCAGGCCTCCCTCTGCCACGGAGATGCTCTGCAGAGTGCCCAGAAAGAGCAGTCACCCCAAACATGCCCAGTAAGCCAYGGCTGCYATAGCAACAGACTGTGACCCCACASRTCCCTAGGAGAGCCAGGGACRGCACCTGAGTACTCCCACAGCAAYGTACRTGTGCTGGTGCCTCCTGGACTCATCGTGATGGACTSGAGTAAAKCCAGTCCAGCCTCTCCTCAGGSTGTCTTGCCTATAAACAAAAAWWWAAAAAAMCATACAGAAATTGATAAGGAAAATACCACAACAATACTCACTTTCTACAGCATTTCCAGCACGGATTTCAGTCCTCTACCAGTCCCCAAGAACACTACAAATACCCTGCCTTACCCTCAGGATATGGATTTATCCATAATSTTCTTCAGGTGGCTCTCACCATTAGCCAGAATGCCTCCAGCTGACTTAAGTTAGGCTTTCTCCTATAAAACCCTCCACTGGAGATGGGGGTAGCTTGAGGGAAAGTGCAATGGTTTGGGCAGGTCACCCTCCTTTTCAAAGCTAARTTAGAGACAGCTTCTTGAAAGGAGAAGTGGCTTCATATTGTCTTTGTTAGACCTTTTTCTAAGATATTTGAAGTTTTCTTTAGTTTAACAGAATGATTTATGTTGGAAACGAGCCTTAAGGTCATTAAGTCCATTATTAAGCCATGTCCTGAAGTTCTGTATCTATACACTTTTCATATATTTTCAGGGAAGGTRATTTTCCTAGGCATCCTGTTCCAGTGGGGAAGTTCTTTCAGATATTCAATCTAAACCTTCTTTGGCACATAATGAGTCAGCCTTCTCTTGTCTGAGTGCTTTTTTTTTTTTTTTTTGGGAGGGGGGAAAGAAGAGATGAGCCCCTCTGACTGCAACCTCTTCTCATGTAGCAGCAGAGGATGATAAGGTTCCCTGAACTTTTTTTTTTTTTCAGGCTAAACATTCCAAATTTCAAGAATCTTTGTAAGAGAGCTAAAGCCTAAAAGTGTTGTTTCATCACAAACATGAAAATACATAGCTGGGGAGATGAAGATGAAGTGAGTGTCCTTGCCTGTATTATTCAAATGCAAAACAAATACGAAGGTGAGTAGAAATTACAACTCTACGGCTGGTTTGAYAGAGAAGGAAGGATCTGGAAACTTTGATTTTTGTTCCAATTTGGATGCAAGCAGCAGCTCTCTGGCTGTGTCTTTGCAGGTTTCTACTCAACTTTCTCATTTGGCCGAAATGTATGGCTTGTTTTTTGTTTGTGGGGGAAGAACAGGAAAATGTATTAAACTAGGATTATTTTAAGTTGTGGAAGATGCATGCACACCATGATGTTAGTAAAGCTCAATGAGCTCTTGGACTGCCCACCTGTCATTTATTTAATTACTCATAAAGCAATCAATGGTCATAAGAAATAGAGTAACAATCTTAATTTTTGAGGTATAGCAAGGGAGGTGGAAAAAAGTCAAGAAGCTCGAGTTATGTTAAGCCTGATATTTCTCTGGTTGCTTTGGATTTTTTAAATGAAATATTGTAGACAGTACTGACTTGTTTATGTTCATAAGTCTAGCCTCAGCTAGCTCTAAATCTAATGCTGGATGCAAATTAGAACCAAGTTGTATAAATTTCTAGAAACCAGAAATAAAATACTGTTCTTCAGGCTTAGATGGATTAATCTTTTAATTATGTGTTGTATTTATGATAATCTTCACGTTCTCTATTTTTTCCAGATCACAATGAAAGGAGACAACAACATGGGAATAATTTTTCCTTTAAATTGGAAGACACAGTGGCTCATGTCACAAATGAAATAAATTTCACAGGAGAAGAAAACGTTATGGCCTGGCTCACGTTACAGTGGAATCACAGTGATGTTAGCAGGAGTGTGACTGACATAAGGCAGCAAGTTGTCCCAAKAGCTCAAACAAAATGGGCTCATTTTTAGCCTGAATTCCTCCTGTGTCAGGCTCCCACCACTGTGTGCTGCTGTGTCTTTACTGATGGATCAAGAAATCATTAGTTATTACAAATCTGACCCAATGTAAACCGGTATGCCTGGCAATCAGGGAACCTCCTAGACCTTCCTTTGTCTCATGACTCTAAGCCCAAAATCAAAATCTGGAATTGTTTCCAGCATTGTGCAGACTACGTAGATGGCAAACTGAAGAACCAAAGCATTCCATCATTTTTGGGCACACGAGCAGCAATGTGTGCCAAATGGCTGGGATGGCTGCTCAGCACTGTGAGCCCCAGAACATTCTGAGKTGGAAGGGCCCTACAAGGGTGACAGAATCACAGGGCTGGGAGGGACCTCAGGACATTACYCAGTCCAACACCCCTGCCAGGACAGGGTCACCTGCAGCAGGTGACACAGGGACACATCCAGGTGGGTTTGGAATGTGCCCAGAGAGACAGACTCCGTGCCCTCCCTGGGCAGCTGTTCCACTGCTCTGCCACCCTCCATGAAGAGAAGCTGCTCCTCTTGTTGAGGTAAAACTCCTGGTGTGGGGATGCAACAGCCTGGTCAGAGAGTGAGAAAATGGGCTTTGTTTTCTCACAGTGGACTTGTGACACTTTTTAGGGAGCTGTAGRAAAATGATGATAACTTGTTAGGATAAACAACTTGCAGGTGGTGTTTTCCTACTCGGTTTCTCTGTTCTTCTCAAGGACTGTTTGTGAGAAAGAYGTTTTTGTTAATTAGCCAATCAAGTAGAATGTGTTGAATCTGTCTATAAAAGAGGATTTTTGTATTAAAGTCTCCTTCTCCTGCAAACCAGCCTTGGAGTGAATTTGTGCCATTTCTGGCTCAGCGGTGTGTGTTTTACTTTATGCCATAAATATGGTTCATCACATCCCAACTCTTGGCCTGACACAGGACATCTTGAATTCTGCCAGGAGCCCTTCCCTGGGGAGAGGTGCTCATGCAAGTGGCTGAATTGGGATTTATTTATGACCTAATGGCTGTTTGTCCCCTGACATTTAATTGTCTGGTTTGTGCGTCCTTCAGGATRCAGCAGATCCTGTTAAAAATGACCAGATAATATTGGCTTTCGCATTTATGYATTAGCTTTTGCACGTTATTACTGATTAAAAGTATTCTTTTTAGCTGCTTGTTAATATGATATAATCAGCTTAAGTATTGCTCATAGAAATAGTAATGAGATGAATAGAATATCTATGTATTGCTTATAGAAATAATAGTGTGATGAATGCATTGTACTATTGACCTTAGCAAAACATAAGATGTGAAAAGGCTTTTGTGTAACCCAGAACAGTGTCAGGCCATCCACTGACTGACCCCTCCAAGTGATAACCATGACACAAACCAGAGGATAATTAGAGAATACCATGTGAATTTTAAGGAGGACACACTAAATTCTTATCAGAAGATGTGAAACAGCAGKATGGAGACACAAGAAATAAAACGTAGCAACCTGATGCACAGGATCTCATGGGAGTGTGAAGAAGCCAAACAAAGGAATTCCCAAAACCTCAGGAAGTTSGAAAGAATGTTTGAATAAKGTATGAAACACGTGAATATGCAWGTGATGTAACAGTATAAAGATAACACTGTACATATCTGTGTGTTCCTTGGCCAGGAGGATTTTGGTCTCTTATTTTATCCCATGTTAAGCTTTACAAAAATTCTTTATTGTCAACTCTGTTTCTCACAATTCTAAGCATGTGGAAAATCACGCTGCAAAAAGCCAGTGTCCTGGAAGAAGACAGCAGTCCTGCAAGATTCAATTTTATTGGAATAAAGGTAGAGAGCCCACTGCACCATGCCCCTCTGGGGTCTCTCCAGTTTCTGGAGAACACATATTCCTTTAATCCCAAACTCCCGGCCACAGGTTGCCTTCCATTCTTTCCCCAGTGGCCGAGGCACTAGTAAGGTACATCCTTCTGCATATTCCTCTCAATATAGATCCTCCCTGCATTGCAGGACCACTAAAGTTAGCTTTAAGCCCAGCCCTGGATGAAGTCATAAATCTATTAAGCCTGCACATTTTTCTTAGAGTTCAAAAGCTCAGATTGTGCTGGGCTCTGCAACAAACATGACCTGCAAGCCCACCCTCCCAGAACGTGCCGGGCCAGTTCGGACCGAGTCGCTGTGAGGGCGCTCGCAGCCYTTTCCCTCACACGGAAACCACCGCCTCTGACCAGCAGAGCAGTGTTCCTTTCTCGCTCACAATGAAACCACTGCCTATGACCAGCAGAGCAGTGTCCCTTTCTCGTCACACGGAAACCATCGCCTATGACAAGCAGAGCGGTGTCCCTCACGCTCCTTCACATGGAAACCATCGCCTCTGACCAGCAGAGCAGCGCCCCTTTCCGCTCCCAAGGAAATCTCCGCCTTTGACAAGCAGAGCACTGTCCCTTTCCCCTCACATGGAAATCTGCCGCCTTTGGCAAGCAGAGCACTGTCCCTTGCTCCTCTTTTACAGGGAAACAATCGCCGCTGACCAGCAGAGCAGTGTCCTTTCTCCCTCACAATGAAACCCCCGCCTCTGACAAACAGAGCACTGTCCTTCACGCTCCCTCACGCGGGAACCCCCGCCGCTGACCAGCGGAGCACCGTCTCTTTCCCCTCACAATGAAACCCCCGCCGCTGACCAGCAGAGCACAGTCCCTTTCCCCTCACAATGAAACCCCCGCCTCTGACCAGCAGAGCACCATCGCTTTCCCCTCACAATGAAACCCCAGCCTCTGACCAGCAGAGCATCATCCCTTTCCCCTCACAATGAAACTCCCGCCTCTGACCAGCAGAGCACAGTCTCTTTCCCCTCACAATGAAACCACCACCTCTGACAGCGGAGGCGTCCCGCCCCCTCACGCCCTTTCCGCTATAGAACATCACGCAACCCCAGTGACGTCACACATCTCGCCCCGCCCCACTCCACGCATGACGCGACTCGCCCCGCCCCATGACGTCAGGCGGCGCGCGCTGCCTGCCGGGAGGCGATTGGCCGGCGGGCGGCGCGTTCCCATCGTGCCCCGCGGGACCCGTTGCGCCTCCCCCGCGGCGGCGGCGCGGCCCGAGCGCGTCCCGGCCCTTCCCGGCCCTGCCCGGCCCGAGCCCCGCGGGAGCGCCCCGGCCCGCCCCGCCATGCCCCCCAAGAAGCAGCAGCAGCCGGCGGGGGGCAGCAAGAAGGCCGACCAGAAGAAGAAGGAGAAGATCATCGAGGTGAGCAGGCCCAGGCCGCGGCCTCTCGCTGGGCCCCGCCGCTCCCTGCGGCCTCCCGGCGGCGGCGGCCCAGGGAGGGAGCACGGGGCCGGGACTGCTCTGTGCCCGGGGAGGCGCTGATCGGAGCCGGCTCTGGCCGGGACACTGCCGGGCCCGAACGTGATGTGACAGCCCTGTCACTGTGCTGTGCTGGCTCTTTTCCTCGCCCTTTCCCGTGTGCATCCCGGTGTGCTGTGTGTGTGCCCACAGTGCGGCTGGCTGGGTGTGGGTCCGTGCTTTTGGGGTAGGACCAGATCTCTCCAGAGATCGCCTCACACCTTAGCGATTCCTTGGTTCCTCAGTCAGATTCGCCGTGGGTTCTGTTACAATTTGACCCGTGYGACCAAATTGAAGTAAAAARCCTGCTAGAGGGGTGTGTGTGTTTSTCTGTGCTGTGTGCTGAGAATACAAGCAGGGTAGTTACAGAAATTAAATATTTGCCTGAATTAYTGGCGTGAAGGATGGTATAGCCGTGTAATGAGTGTGTTCCTTTAAATCTGGGGTTGTGCGTGGTTGTTTCTGTGKTTTTTGGAAAGGTCAGGTTAGAGCAGTTGGTCATGTGTTCTCCTRACATTGGAGTTSCTGAGGTTCYTGCTGAATGCAGCTGCCCTGGAAAAATTCTGCTTTTTATTAAAAGAAATGTAGCTGAAAGGGGAGAAACTGACAATAATTTTTAGCAATAGATTCTTATATAACTCAAATAGACAGCGATTGTATTTTCCATGCTATACTTAGAGTGGAAACGAAGCATATAAATGATAAATTTTCTTTCCCAACTAATTGTTTTGACTTCTCCACTTAGCACCAAGTARCATAGGGAGCGTGGTGTAAGTATGAGTCTGGAAACTTGGACCTGTTTATTTTGTAATTAATTTGTAATATCCTTTTGGATTGTTAGACTTCCAAAACCATATTTGCACTGAGCTGTTTTTACTGGATGAACATCTGTTACTTTTTCCTTCAAGGAGGAAAATGTTGGTATCAAATCAAAGGCATGGATAAAGTTTGTAAGGCAGGTATTTCAGTTACAAAATATAATTTCTGCCTCAGCCACTCATGTGAAAGTAAGCTGCTTTTTGGGGGTTTTTTGTGAATTTTTTTCCATAGGTTTGGTATAGGAACTTCTCCTTAACAATAAAGCTGAAGATACWGAGGAATAATTGATTTAGGCAGTAAACAGAAACTTCAAACAGTGGATTTTGGGAAGYAGAGACACCTGTCCAGACCTGATGTAGGATAAAGACTTAACTTCAAATTAGTACAGTTGGAAAAGAAAAAGCTCCCAGTGCTTGAAAATAAAAAATAACGTGTCACATGTGGTAATAGAAGAGTGATGTGTGTTATACWGATGCCTGTGGGAACAGTTGAAGAYAGAAGCAAGGAGTGATTTCAGGCACATAGAAGAGAAACCAGCAGTAGCTATGGCTAATCACTAGTCCTGTTTTCCTCAGCTGTTCCTTGGGTAGTCTCCAGTACCATGTGGTCCTGCTGCCCTGAGAGGCTGAGTGCTGTGTGTGCCCTCTCACACTGACAGCAGGCACGAGSAGCTCTGCTGTAAAAACAAGAGCTCACACGAGGGCCACGTTCAGGAGGAAATGCTGAAAAGCCACTTCTGAAGATGATAATAAAGTCTAMATTTTGTCCTTACTGCTTCTTGCATTGCTTGTGTTGCTTGAGGAAACCATCTGTGTTTTACTGAAAGCCTGGAGGAGTGGCAAGGGTGGGGTTTCTGTTGTTTTGGTGGTGGAGGTTCTGGTGAAAAGCCACTTCTGAAGATGGTATGAAAGTCTAAATTTTGTCCTTACTTGCTTGTGTTACTTGAGGAAACAATCTGCGTTTTACTGAAAGCCTGGAGGAGTGGCAAGGGTGGGGTTTCTGTTGTTTTGGTGGTTTTGTTTTTTTTTTTTTTTAATTAATATGGCTGTGTTTATCTCTTGATTTAGGACAAAACATTTGGCCTAAAGAATAAAAAAGGTGCAAAGCAGCAGAAGTTCATCAAGGCTGTGACTCACCAGGTTAAGTTTGGTCAGCAGAATCCACGTCAGGTAAGAGTTTCTTGTGGAATGTTTTCCCACTGCACAGTCAAATCATCTTTCACTCTGTACAGAAGGTCAGGAACTGAGGGAGAAGACAGTTGAGCTGTTCCTTGCCTCCTGTGAGTGGCACAGATCTAGCTAACAGTTGTTGTGCAAATGTTGTCTAGCTGTAAATAATGTCCCTGTGTGAAGGTAGTACAGAGTATGGGGGTTTGTTGGCTTTTAGTTTGTTGTTTGGWTGGCTTTTGTTGTGAAAAAAGAACTGCATCCCAGCCAACCTCAACTAGTCCAATTTGTCTCCACAGTATTCTGATAGTAGCATAATTCAGTTCAAGGTATACCTGAAGTGAAATTGTAGATACTGGCTGTCAGCAAAGTACAGTTGCACCTTCTCTCTATTTTTTCTATTTAATTCCCACCTCATTTGAGAAATAGTGAGCAATTAAAATTAACAAGAGTTGTTACTAAAACTGGAATTGAAAGAAGTATAAACCTGTATGTTCTCATTCTTGTACTTACAGAAGTATTTATTACAATTTTTAATGGACACAAGTCTGTCTAGTCTCCATCTRTTTGGTGAACTGTTTGATCAAAAAACCTGAAATTTTGAGCTGCTGTGTGCAAGTTGGCTTTTCTGTATGATGAAAGAAAATGAGATACAATGTTTACATTATTCTCAGTCAGAAAGCATGGATTTAATGGAAATGATCCAGGTCTCTTATTCCTCCAGTGCTAGGCAAGCTGGCTGTTACATATTTACTCAGCTTTCTGTCCTGTGAATAAGCCTGTAAAACATTTGCATTAGCTCAGTTCATGATGTCGTGGTACATTTCTTGCATAACAAGGATGAGTTAGCATGGCAGGCCCAACTTAAAAAGTAAAGTTGGTATTTGGGTCGAAATAATTAAATTAAATCGAATAATTTTTATTTTTGTTGTGGAAAATATTCTTTGATGTCACTTCAAAAACAYTGGTGTTACTCCAACAGTTCTGAAACTTGTGTATGAAATCCCTTGATCTGTGGCATGTGTATAAATACCAATATGTAAAATAGCCAGCCTAAAATAATGTTATTTCTCAAATGCTGTTTGGATATTGGATGTCAGGACCAAATTTTTAAACCTGATGAWACCTCTCTAACCTTATAGAATAGCTTTCAGTTAGGATTGTCCCAGAGAAAGAACATGTCATGAGATTAAAATGGAAATGCTGTCAGAGTTTCAGCTTTGGTGGTGGGTGGTTTTGGGTTTTTTGTTGTGGTTTTTTTTTCTCCTTTTTGGATTTGTTGTTGTTTCTTTTGTTTTTTTGCTTCTTTGATTTTGGAGTTTTTGTTTGTTTTCTGTTGGTTTGTTTGGGTTTTTTTTTTTGACAAGCTTTACTTTTAAGCTTTTAGAGCTCTGAAGATAAACAAAAGCATTCTTAATTAATTTTTTGTAGTTGATATATGTGGGTCTGTRTGTTATATAAAATAGCATATGTGAACTTTTAGTAGGAAAACTAACCAAGCTGCTAATTCCTTTCTAAAACAATTTTGTGTATTTTTGCCAAGTTCACCATAAGAACAAAGYTCCTTTTTTAATATTACACTGTGTTTTAGATAATAGTAGCCACATCCTTGTTTGTGGTGTTAGTCTCACTGGCTTCCCATAAGGACCAGAGTCAAATAAACACAGAACCCTTAAGGGCAGAGCAGACCTCTAAGGTCACTGAGTGCAGCCATTAACCCAGCACTAAGCCAWGTTCCCAAGTGCCACATCCACACATTCTGARCACTTSTAGGGATGGTGAGTCCACCARTGCTTGACMCACCCTTTCAGTGATGAAATGTTTCCTAAAATCTCATCTAAACATTGGCTGGGGTAACTCGAGACYATTGCCTCTTATCCTGTCACCTGTTACCTTGAAAAAGAGATGGAGCCCCACCTTRCTAAATCCTCCTTTCTTATCTGATCTAAGAATGTTTCTCCCATGTCCTCTTTGATGTGTTTTCATCCCACTTTGGGATAGAGACACACCTGCTCTGACCTACCCAAAGAAGGATGAGGCMGAGTAAGGTATTATTTTTGTTAGACATGCACTTTTCCTTCCMTAGATGAGCTTATTTTCCTGTCTTTGCTCCTTAGTTAAGCAATGAACATTCATATGTTGAGTCGATCCAAGTTGAAATAATGTTCTAAAAGCACTTCCAACTTCTATGGAGAGATTCCCTGGAATTTCTACCTCTTGTATAGATCAGAAGAAAGTGTAAAGCAGCATGCAGGGGACACAAGAGGCTTTTTTTGTGCAGATCTGGAAGTAGTTGCACTGCAAAAAGAGAAATTTCARTGCCTCTCATTGGCTTTCCTACCTGTGAAGGTGCAGTAGGGTCACTGTGACACTGAAGGTACCTGCCAGCCCCTCTCCTCTCTGGCASATTCACTTTGCTAAATACTTTGCTGTCCCTCCTGTGGGACAGGTCAGTGCCAGTAAAATGCACCAGCTGCACACACAAGAGCAGCAATTCTGAGCCTTGCAGGCATCACAGGTTCCTTCATTCCTGCCCTTGTAACCTGATTTTGAATGATTGGCTATTTTAGTGTGCAGTTTGTGTGAAGTGAGTCCTGGTATCCTGGTCTTATGTTTATAGGTTGCTCAATCAGAAAGTGAGAAGAAATTAAAGAAAGAAGATAAGAAAAAGGAATTGCAAGAATTAAATGAGCTCTTCAAGCCTGTGGTTGCTGCACAGAAAATTAGCAAAGGTATGACTAACTGATTTATCTTCATTTATGTTTTCTTATTCATCTAAGTACTTAAGGTATAGTAACCCTTCAATAACCCTTCAATAAGCAGTTGTTATTTTAATGAAATAGCTTTGACTGTTTCCTCCTCCATCTAGTGTGCCAAGCAGTTTGTCAGTCATGACTTGACATTGTTTTGGGATGTCCTCTGGGGTCAGCAGATCATTAGAATGCCAAAAGCTACATTGATATTGTCAGCCCAGCTGAAGATACTTGGCTGTGTTCTGATTCATCAGTTAGATACTTCTGGATGTRTGGCATGATTTTTGTGGGTTTGTGATGGTATTTAAAACAGCCTGTCTCCCCAGGGAAGTGTGAACATCCAAAGAAAAAATAGAAGATCATAACTGTTGTCTTAACAGAAGACTTGTACTCAAATCAGAGCAGTAAATACTTTCCTGTTACTTGTATTTGACCTTATAATTAGCAGTAGCATTTGGTTTGGGTCTCTCTTGAGGTTGGTTATTGAACAAACAAATTTTGTGATGTTACCAARKTTTTACTGACCTATCTTCAGGAGTTTWTGTGCAMTAATTTTTGACAAMAGAAGTGTGAKTTTCATATATTTAAAGTATATATTTTCATTCTGTACTTATCCTTGATGTTCTCAGAATTTCTAATATATAACTTTTGCTTAAAAACAGTCTTAAAATGTAAAAACTTCCTTCACTCAGGTGCTGACCCAAAATCTGTAGTTTGTGCTTTCTTCAAGCAAGGCCAGTGCACTAAAGGAGACAAGTGCAAGTTTTCTCATGATTTGTCCTTGGAAAGGAAGTGTGAAAAACGAAGTGTCTACATTGATGCAAGAGATGAAGACCTTGAAAAAGGTATARTAATTGTAGAAATTTACTGCTAAGCCATTCTGATTCTGGAACTGGAATTTTAAGATGAAATGTCATCTGTATTGTGTTTATGATCCTGAAGAACAGTGACTATGGCAGTGGCATGTGTTCTGTCATACAAGTTGCAAGTTGAGCARTATTTGACCTTTCTTGCCATTACTGTTTCCTTCTTAAGCTCTGTAAAAGGAAAGGGGGAAGTGCCATGAGCAGCCAGAGTTGCCTTCCAGAACTGCTACTGGTGTTTGGCCAGAAGTGCACAGTTCTACATTTAGGGGTACTTGGGAATTTTTTCTGTGACTTTCTCTCCCCAGATGACTTGTTRGCTAAGTACTCTGGATTTTACTTTTATTTAGCAGGGATTAGAGATTTTATAGAACTTGGTTTTTTCACATTTCCTTAGTCTCAGTCTTTATTTGAATTTTAGCCTCTGTCATCCTAAATGTATCTGATGGGATCCCACAGATTCACTGCTAATGTTGTCATTGGTGATTTGCTTCTTTTGGTGGAAGCTTCTTTTAACTTTTAACACAGATAATTTGGTATTATCTCCTTAAAGCCTCCAGTTAAATTAGCTKTATTTCTGGATGTTAACTCTCCTACCTTCTCTTTTGTTCAATTGTCTTGTTTTTCTTCTTTTCCCCTGTACACACTCAGTACTGTACAGATGGAATGACACATTATTGAGTGTTTAACTCACACTTTATGCATTTCAAAATTAAAATTTCTAGGGCTTTTGAGGTAATTGTCTTTTGAGTGGCATAGGAGAGTTTGAAAACAGTATTTTAAGAACCTACATTTATTTTCCCTAGTATAAGCTACTTAAAATGTAAGAATTGCATATTAAAACTGTTGCTGGGCAGAAAAGCAGCTTGCTGGCAATGTTCARTATTTGGATTTTTCTGTGAAACCATCTGCTGTCTTTTTCTAGATACAATGGACAACTGGGATGAGAAGAAGCTGGAAGAAGTGGTGAACAAGAAGCATGGTGAGGCGGAAAAGAAAAAACCCAAAACCCAAATAGTATGTCTTTTCTTTTTCCTTTTTTTTTTTAATTGAGCTCTACTAGAAGGAATTCAGTGCAGWGCAGTCTGGCATTAGGTGTGTTTTATCATGATGTAAACATTTAGAATGGAATATTTTAATAATAATGTTCTGAGTAGATGGGTGGACTGATAGTATTTCTTGTAATACATTTAAAAATTAAAAAAAAAMCCAAAACCACAACCCAACAGCTCTCTTCAGTCCATAAAAAGTTTTCTCATGTACATTACAAATGGATAGTAGGTCAAGTGCTTTATAGAAATGCTCAAGGTTTCAACAGTATATTCAATACATCCTAATTGCTTAGAAATTCTAAGTATTGTGATTARTGAAATCTGTTATTRMAGTGACTGTGCTATGTATTRACTTATCTATGTWCTGGGTGACATACAAGCATTATAARCTTTAAAATTTTCATCTAATTTATGAATTGAGAGTAATTTGTAATTCCTGGGYTCCAAGTTCAACAATATTTTTTAGTTCTGCACTAAATGGCATAATGGGTTAATCCCTTTTTCATTCTTTGGGACTATTTCACCTCATTTTCAATACCAATTAATTAAATCATCTATTGATACTGCCTAAGTTTGCAAAAGTTAAACATTGCTGTGGCTAAATATAAATTTATAGTTAACAAGCAACTACAAATTGCTTGTTAAAGGTCCTAGGATGGCATCTTTTCCTCAGGATCCAGAGCTGGAATGTTTACCAACATGTGAGGCAGATGCARTTTGTGTTGTTTAAAACTGCACCAGTGTTGGTGGGCAGAGATGCMCTGCTGGTTTTACAGAAGTGCAGAGTTGCCAGTCTTCTGTCATCTTGTCTCTCTTAATTGGGATYATATTGAGGGACAAAAAGCTGTTGACTCCATGAGTTTTAGATACTTAGTTGCACTACGTTGTCTACTGTTTTTAGTAGCAATACATTCCACATGTTCCTTCTGTTCTGAGCCCAGCTGACTTGGACTGACTGAACTTCGGACATGGAGTGTAAAATGCTGGGGATGGAAAGAGGACACAGTGCTAACAACCACTGTTTTTATTCAGGTSTGCAAATACTTCCTTGATGCTATTGAAAACAACAAATATGGATGGTTTTGGGTCTGTCCAGGTGGAGGAGACAACTGTATGTATCGCCATGCCCTCCCTCCAGGCTTTGTATTAAAAAAAGACAAAAAGAAGGAAGAAAAGCAAGATGAAATCTCATTAGAAGATCTAATAGAAAAAGAGGTAAAGTTGTTAGACATCTTTTGGTGGTAGTTGTTTTCATTACTCTGAAGAGACACGTAAAAAATTGCTGATTTATGATAGAAAACTATTAGATGTTTTCAGAGCTGAATGAGCTGGGGCAAAGGATGCATAGCCTTGATTCATGGTTTTGTTTAGAAGCTGTTACTTAGTGAATAGAATCAACTAGAGCTGCATACTTAGYGCAGCTGTTGCTTACCCTTTTTTAGGAGGCTTCTATTTCTTAACTGCTATTTCTCATTTACCCATTACAACTGCTCCTGTGGCTTTTCTCCTCCCCACCAGTGTCTCCTTAGTTCTCCCTTAACTCTCTAATGAGGGAGCAGCACCAAGAGCACAAGGCCTTCTGAAGGTGTTGCTGCTCTGCTTCTTTCTGTCACCATTGCTTGGCAGTGTCACTTGAGCTGAGCTCTTGTCTTTCCTTTATTTTCTCCTCCRGTTTTCCTATTGATTTTCATTCCAACTCATCTCACTAACTGGAAAATCCCATGTTGAGTCAAATGTTAAGAAAGCGATGCATGTTTAACAGTGTAAGAGTCTCAAAAGAGACTTGGAAAGAAATGTTTTCAATTAGTTTCTAGAAAAGAGTAATTAAATAACCAATTTGTTATAGCCTTTGGAAAGAATTTCTAGCATTAATCAGTCTCTTCTCTGGACAGCGTGCTGCCTTAGGACCAAATGTTACCAAAATTACTCTAGAGTGTTTTATTGCATGGAAAAGAAGAAAAAGACAAGAAAAAATTGATAAGGCTGAGCAAGATATGGAGAGGAGGAAAGCAGATTTTAAAGCTGGCAAAGCATTGGTGGTAAGTTTTACAGTCCAGTTCTTACTGTAAGAAGAGCAAGTCAATRAAGTTTTGTGAAGAGGTAGCTGGCCTGAAATTGTTTTGCTTATTATTCTTGTGTGTCATTTTTGTTTCCTTTTTTKGTGGTTTGTTYGTGTGTGATTTTTTGYAAGCAGTATAAATTGAATGAAGTGGTAACTGAAGGTTTTTTTGCTGTGAATAGATCAGTGGACGTGAGGTGTTTGAGTTCCGGCCAGAGCTGGTTGATGCTGATGATGAAGAAGCAGATGACACCCGTTATGTCCAAGGAGCAGGAGATGATGATGAGGTAAAGGAAACAGGATTAAATCAAGGAATGTTTTAGTTGCATTCAAGTTTGAAAAATGTCAGTTTGAAAGCCCTTACAATGAAACTAATAGGCTTGGTTTTTAAYACTGCCACAGGTTTTTAATACTGCCACATATTTTATCAGAAGGTTCCTGTTGAAGGTGACAAATGTTGTAGAAATCTTSCAGAAGTGAGGATTTTTGTGGAAAAGTAATTCATGTAGAGCATCTTGGTTTMTTTTCCAGACAGAAGACCCTGTGTGCATAAATGATGTAGATTTGAACCTGTATGTCCCCAAGGCAGTAGAGGAGACTGGTATTACAGTGGCTAGTCCAGAGAGATTCAGCACATACACTTCAGTAGAAAAAGATGGTAAGTTGTTATTTTTTCCAGCCTGCTTTCATAGTTGATTATCCAGCCTTGAATATTAACCAGGTACATGCAATTTGGCCAATATAAATCTGTGTAAATTTCAAATAAAGTAGCTTCTTCATAGTTTCAAAATTTGAAAGCATGTTTAGTAGGATTGTKAATTCAGTTGGTGATTAAGAAACTTGTGACTCTGAAATGCCTAAGAATTATGTTTATTTTCAGATAATAAATTAAATGAAGCTTCTGGTGGTGATATAAACAACAGCGAGCAAAATGATTTAGATGAAGATAATGATGGAGATGGGGAATTGGAAAATGGAGTCATTGATGCAGTTCCAGTTGATGAAAATCTCTTTACTGGAGAGGACTTGGATGAACTAGAAGAAGAACTAAACACTCTTGATTTAGAAGAATGAACTAAAAAGCTCCAGTGAGGAATTAAACCTATGTGAAAACTGACTACATTTTTTCTCCTTTTTGAATAGAATTCTTAAACAAGATGTTTATGGTTATGCAGCTGAATATGATGGGCACGTGATATACCAGGAATGTTTTCCTTCAATCTCATCTACTCCAGTCTTGGCTATGCTCACAGTAAAACGTTCAGAGTAGTTCAGAATTACCCGACAGCTGAATTTGCAGACAGTGAGATTAAAACTTCCAACTAAGAATAGGAAGTGTAACTGCTTTGCCAGTRTGCAAGTGGGCAGTTTGACATCAGGTACAGTACAAAAATCCAAGTATACATTCTTCACAAAAACCGCATTTTTATTAGTGATTGTGTTGATTTAGAAACTGCCTGAAGTGGTTTTTAGGCAGGGTACTCTAATGGAGCTGATGCAGATTATGCTTCTTTAAGTGGTGATTAGCTTTATTTGATCAGCTGGATACTGAAGATTGTGAACTGATATTTCATACAATACCAGTACGGTGCCCTCTGTTTAAAATGTTTTAAACTTTCCCACCACCTTTTGCCAATAAATCTGTAAATAAAAATCATCAACTTTAAAATACCTGTGTTGATTTTTCTCTGCTAAGTAAGGATATCATACCAAACTGTTAAGAGCTGGATTTTCTAATAGAGTGGTAGATGTTTTTCTCTGCAGTCTTGATACAGAAGTGATGGTGTTGGCTTCAGTTGCATTTGGGCTACCTGCCATTACAGTTTTTTTGTCTRCTCTTGATGCAGTGTAAAATTCAGCAGCCAGCTTTTCTCCCTTGCTGTTCTTATTCCCTGCCCACCCATTAACTGATGTAATACCTGCTATACATCACTGACTGCTATTCCAGCCTCATTCTCTCCCCACTGTCTTTTGTAGATTAGTGAAGACCTCAGGCTCTGCAGAGCAGGGATGTTACAGTCCAAAACATGCCTGTCATCCCTTTGGTGTCCTCTAGATAACAGCAAGTTGTACAGGGGTAAGTTGCCTCAGGTGCTGTACCCTGCAGACTGTGCTTCATTCAAGTCAGTCTGTCCTTTTCCAGTGGATTGAGTGTCTGCCACAAGGATTTCTCAGCAGTGGTGCTTTTCCAGGGGGCTGTCCTCCTTGCCATACTCCCTGTGGTGTGTGCCACACTCCTGCTGTACTGATGAAACCCTCTGTATTGATTTTTCTAAAGCTCTTAAATAACTACTTCCAGACCAGCAAGAGTTATGGCATTGTTAGTGAGTTTCCCCAAACTGCTTTTGGGTGGTGATATTAGCTTTACTGGTTATTTCTGGCACTGCTGAATTTACTCTTGTTGCTATTTCTAAAATAGCAGACTTAGAATTGTTGGCCTTTTTTGGCATCTTTGTGGAATTCATTTTTTCCTGTAGGAACAAGAAGCAGTGCTTGGGAGAAAGAGGCCTACTGAAATTGACTTCTAAATGTAAGTGTCTAAGGAAAAGCTGCACTATCAAATATAAATATTTATTTATGCAGATTTTTCTCCTGTGGCCATAAATAAACAGAGTTGATGGATTATTGTATTATACTGGCCAGCAATAGAATACCTGGCTATCAGGACACTTAATGCAATTCATTTGAATGTATGTTGCATAATTTTTCAAAGTTGTATATTTTAAATGGGAATAAAAGTGATTTAATCATTATCAAGGAAGAAAATGGCTATGTTTTCTGTCTTAGGGGTTGGTTTATTGTATATAATAWTAATTTGATAATGCTTATCTGTTTCACTGATGTAAATAGCTKAAATCTTTGCCAACATTTTGTTCATTTTACTTGAGTTTTACAGTGGAGRAATGTCAGGGTGACTCATTAATTTCAGCTAATAAAACCCTGATGGATAGGCAGAGGGTGCCTGTGTGCCCTTTTGGGTCTAAAAGGATGGTTGTGGTGCACAACTCCTTTGTACAGGTGTCATTTAAACATTCAGTCACCTTGCATGACACTGAAACCCCCTGAACATCTGTAAGCTAGCTGAARAAAACCTGATTTTCCTAGGCAGTAGCTGTTGACAGATGACTTCAGGTGGGCAGGAAACAATAGCTGGCTGTCCCTTTTTGGTTTTCACTCTTTTTTTTCCTCTCCACTTAACTGTGGCACAGCTCCTGGCTGGGCTTCCTCTGCCCAGATTTCCCACTATGAGAGCAGGGTGACTGCTCTTCAGGGGCCCTTTGTCAGGGGAGCATTCAGACTTCTGAGGTGGGGAACCCTCTGCTGCTGCAGGTTCCTTCTGCTTCCAGGGGGGCTGCTAGAAGTTCTTCATCTTCTCATTTAAAGAACCTTGCATTTGTAGCTAATAGGGTTTCAGTCAATAAATGCTCAGTTGAAAATGAATGCCAGGGCATTGCTTGGGGAAGATGAATTCTTAATGTTCAGGAAATGAGCAGTGATAGAAGGGAGTTCACTTGGATGTGATGTCACTAAGTTGTTCTTACTGATGCATATTTCCTCTGATAAATTACTGATAATTCCTCTGAAATTTCCTCTGAAATTACTCTGATAAAAGTCAGTGAGTCACTTCTGGAAAAATGAGATATAATCTCAATGCAAAAATARTGGTATSTTCATTTTAGTGGCTACCCAGTCTGTGTAGGTCAAAAATGCAGTATTKCACTGTTAGWGGAGCAGGCAGGCTCAGTGCAGGACTCTTGCTGTGTTGAGATCAGGCTGTAAAGCARCATAAGCCAGGTCAGAAACACCTTTGCAATAAACTTGGTCCAGTGTTTGTGTCACCCTGTGTTGCTCCTAACTTCCATGAGCACTAGATGAGGAATGCAGCTGTGGCCTGAGCAAACCTTGAGGGGGCACTCTGGTGTAGCACTGCCTTGAAATCACCTTTGGTACTGGCCATGTGTGTGCACAAAACCAGTTAAAGGTGCTGCAGCAAACCCATGCCTTTGCTTCCTGCTGTTTGCTGTTGTGGGAGTACAGTGTTGGTTGGTTTTCAGTTTTGGTGTGTATTAAATCCCATTTCAGTCACACACACACACTGCTTGGACTGCTGAAACTGGCTAGCTTTAAATTCTTTGAACTTCTGGGAGTTTTTTAAAGCCTGTGTGATTAAATTTTATGCTTGCCACTGCTTTGTTACTCTCAGCTCCCTACTTATTTTTTGTAATCAACACTGTTCACAAAGGCCTGGAAAAATATTTAGAATTAAGTGCCAAGACTGACCTTAAATATTACGTTATCTATAAGTTGTTTGTAATAGAAGTGTTGCCATTTCTTAATGGAAAGTGCTCCCCAACTGTTTTTATCARGAGGAGGTTTTATTATTGATAAAACTTCAGACCAAGCAGTGGTACTTAACTTGGCAATTTAGTATTCTCATAATAGATTGTGTTTGTTTAATATATTAGTTACAGAAAGAATGTACACATTCAAATCAGTATGTTTTTATTAATGTTTTYTTTCACAGTTTAGTTGGATGGGGAATAACAGCTGTCAAAAACTGTTCTGAATGCTGAATTCAAGACATTCTGAATACTAAATTCTAATTCTTTTGCAATACTAATGCTCCTTTTAAAATTACCTGAATATAGTAAGTAAAGCAGGCTTAATTTTGGTAAGCTTATATATCTTGCAAATAACATGCTTGGAGGTTTCATCAACATCAGCTGTTATCCCTGTTCCATGTGSTGCTTTGTAAAAACCTACTAAAACTGCAGAGTGTTTAAGCAGCTAAACTAAAAATCTTACAAGGCTGGGTCTTTGTTTTCTTCACATGAAATTATTACAGCCCTAAGCTGAGAGGAAGGGATTGTTCTCATATGCAAATATCACATRCATATTCACCTGAAGTGTTTAAAGGAGCAATTATTCCCTGAATAATATGAATAAGAATTGGAAGAKAATTGGAAAAATGAGATGTGGGGAGGCCAGAGGAGCTGCAAAAACCCATGTGACAGCAGCTGTGCTGCATCAGACCAAGGGACTGTTAATGGCACTCCCAAAATGAGACACCTGAGGAACAAAGAGGTGGGAGAAGGACAGGCCTGTGCACTGCTCAGRAGCACTTCTTTTACAGAGCTTCCAAGAATTGCTCAGGAGCACTTCTTTTASAGAGCKTCCAGCAATTCCTAATCTGGAACATTTCCTCTGCTAGATGGAGCCTGTGGGGCCTCTCTCTTCAGAGCACATTCCCTCTTTCTCCCTTGGATCCCTCGACTTTGYAACCAATTTTTGGGAACTCAGGAATTCCACACCTCTTACATCTTGTTTGGAACATGACTCCTGCTGGCTTGGGCTCTTCCAGAAAGTCATATCCTGTGCTTTGCTTTGACTCAGTGCCAAATAGAGAAGGGTGGTGTAAAAAGAGAAACTGATGTATTTCACTTGTGAAAACCACACTATCTTGATGTACTTCAGTGCTAGAAACAGGGTTTTTTCACAATTAGAAGCTTTCTCTTGACATACTTGATTTTTTGCTATAAATAGGCTTCTAATAAGCAGAATCTTTTGTGAAGCAAGTGTTTCATGAATGAAGTCTTTGCTTCTGGTTAGGTACCAGGTGTATTTTTTGGAGTTGTGATCACCTGAAGTGCTTTTACTATGATATGTGCACATGACCCTTTTCTTTTTCCCCCACACTGCTATTGCAGGCTTGGAAGTGACCTTGGCTTTGCCTGTCACACTTACTTCTTCCTTTCAATGGATGCTCTGTCTTKTTACAGAGAGCAGCTGTTGCTGGTGTTAGCAATAAGGCCAAGATGTTTTATTCATTTATGATGTTAGAGCCCTAATATGYGACCACAATAGGCTCCTTCATAGCCCATTATTGAAATGAATGCCAAAAATAACCAGTTCTTTCAATCATAAAATAGCAGCAGCAGCATCTCATCTGTGTTTAGGGAAAGAGACCTCGGAGGAAATCTCTTTATCTTACATTTGTGGTTGAAAATGTARTGTTGTAATACATTTGGACCTGAATTTGAGCTTCAAACTTAGAGGCATTCCCTGAGTTACCCAATCAGACTTCAGAAATGAGACAGACTCCTAAATTAAAGAAAGAAACCATAGAGAAGAAAGCATTACAGCTTTCCTTTAGAAAAGCAATACTGAAGGAAAGAGATGAGCAAATCACTRTAGAAGGCTCCCAAGGCAAAATGTTCTTTGTCCCATCAGCCATTAGGGAAATGTTCTACGGAGGCTGCATCCTTGTGTTTGAATGAAACTGTCTATCAGCACATGATATGGATGTAGCACATCTCCTGCAGGAAATCAGCTTGTAACWTTTATTTCTCAGGCCTCTACAATACATTTTGACAGGATTGCTTTTCTGGGAGAATTTTTGTCCTCTTGSTGTTCCACCTTCACTTCTGTTTCATTCCTTTGGTTTCCCTTCTTGTGCTCTGAACACAAGAGRTGGGATCAAAGAGGATGTGGTAGTTTGGTCACTGTTTTCTATCAATCTTAGTGATCTCTGATATGACAGGTACTTTAGTTCTTTCATTTGGCAGCAGTAGACTGCTCCAGAAAAAATTGACTTCCACTTCAAAAATTCCATAGTTGCAACTTAATACCTCCTGAAAATCAGATGACAGCCAAGTTTCTAGGTAAGAAACCTTTAATCTTCATTCTTCATCACTTTCTTCTGCTGTCTTTTCCCCCTGCTGAGTATAAACACAGGGGAAGGGAGGCTYTTCTGACTGACCTCTCTAATCCATACCAGCTAGCCCAGCAGTCCTGTGGAGGCAGCTGCTGCCTTCTCCCTGTGACCCCTGCACAGGCCTGGAGCAAGGCATGGTGTCCCCAGCCGTGTGCTTCCCTAAGGGGACTCCAAACACTCCAGGGCTTTGTTTATCACATGGAGACAAGGAGGATTAGTAAGGCTGGTCAGAAGGAACAGAGCAAAAATTATTTCTTCAAATGCCTGACAGACTGAAGTCAAAATTAGAGAGAGCTATAAACTTTAAGGGTCTCACTGTTGTGAGCTATTTCTTTGAAWAAGCACCTGGGAGGTGGCAGAGCTGCACTTTGTCAGCACTATCAGCCCTACCCCATGAGCTCTTCAGTCATTTCCTTGTCAATGGAAGTCTTTATTCTGTACATGGCAGTTCCCACACAGTGCCTTCACACACAAATACCAAGTGCCAGTTCTGCACAACAGTTGCTGTACATGAATAATTGCCCATTCTTTGTATGTATGGGCAGCCAGGACCAGTGGAATGAGGAATCTTCCCCCAAGAGGGCAAAAAGGGAAAAGCTTAAATGTGCTCTTTATTCAGGGCATGGAAGTGTCTGTAGTTTCCACCACTGATAACTGTTGTCAGCATTAACTTCTGTTTGATAGATGCAAAAATAGTTCTTTGACCAGCAGTGCCCAGCTGGGACTCCACTGGAGTGACCCCTGGCAGGCTGATGGCTTAGAAGCAAATTAGAAAACAAACCAAACACCCCCAGCCCTCACTGCCCTGGCCAAACCCTCTTTTAGAATGGATAAAGGTCTGWTTATGTCTTGGTCTATGTTTAGTTTTATTCCTTGAGGGAAGTTTTTGTTATGTTACTCAGCAATGGCATGGTCACCAATGTACAGTGTTTTATAGATAAGGACCTGCTTTGGTTGAATATTAATGGCAGACAGGACAGTATTCCTTGGACACAGTGGATCAAAATACCATGGCTTCAAGGTGAGGGGGAGTTGGGGTTCTTTGGGGAGAAAGGGGCATTTCTRCTTAGGGAAGAGGGAGGAAGCTTGGGGCATGCTGTAAGGTGGTAAGGCATCTTCTGAAGGCAGGAGCCTGGAGCTGATGGCTGAGCTGSTGTATCAATGTGGAGAATGCCTGGGCTCAAACATTTGAAATGCTTCTTGAGAGACAAGGGGAAGGAAATATCTCTCTCAGTGTCAGTTCATGTTATTACCATCTTTTAGTGCTTTTATATTTGAGTAAAACAATATTCAGAGTGCTGGATACAAAGGAACTTGYCTCTACTTTATTCCTCCACTGCCTTTCAATCCTACTTGCTCTGCATCCTGTTATTATTTTGTTATCTAAGTCTTCAACACTTATGTTTAAAGTCTGAGCTTGTTACTAAGCMCAGAGCAGCCTGAAGAATTATTCCTTTCTCAGGGAATTTGAAAGTTTTAAACTTGTTTTTGTTCCAAATCCTTCAGCAGGAATGTGGAAGCATTACTGTAATACAGGAGCACTGGAGGACAGATGCTTCAAGGCAGATGTGGCATTATGTGCCTGGAATGATCAGTTAAAAAACCAACACAACTGCTCTGTGAGTCTGAGCTTTGTTAGATTCCTTTGAAAATGCATTATGAAAAACACCACAAAAAAAAAAAATCAGAAAGTTAATAGAAAAAAAATAGAAAAAACTAGAAAGTTTGGGGGAAAGATTCCAAAGTTGTGCATAAGAAGCTGTCATTTGTACAAAATAGGAGATGATTTGCACTAGAGACAGGGATAACAATATCTCAGGGATACAACAGGAAGCAGTGGTCTCTGGTATTTCTGTGTAATCAGAAGCAGTCAAGAATGTGAGAAACCTAGGAAATGCCYCTTGTCATCTGGAAATTTTCCATAAATGGAAATAAACTAGAAAGTGACCCATCTTCAGTGCCTCTAGAGCCTGTGTGAGGGGAAGTGCTCTGTTTCTCTCTGTCCCAGCAGAATAGTGCTCCACAAGAATTTCTGCCAGACATAGGCACTTCCACTTTCTAAATAAAACCTGGGTGCACATTTGCCATGGATGGTGGACTCAGCAGAAATGACAGTACTTAAAATAGTATGAAAACAGTGGCAGGCAAAAGAACAAAAAGGTTCTTAGGAAGATACTAAGATGATAGTAGAATAAATAAATCTCTTCCTCACCTTCAGGGAACTGCATTATAAGCAGCATGTTCTAGAGKGTCCTTGTGAATGTAAAAAGGTAGAATTAAAATTCATGGCATCCAGCAAGCAATGGACCTTCCTTCCAGGAAAGGAAGCAAGAAGTGGAGGAGAGAGTGATGAAGAGATGGAAGGGATGGTTCTTTGTTAAATCAGGTGTACTGTTAGCACTCCAGTATTCATTGTGCCTGTTGTGTGTTTGCAAGCTTTGCTGGATGCAGGCAGAAGGGTGGATTAGGAAGAAGTGCAGCTCCAGGTGCAGTTCTGTGTGATGGAGCTGGCCTGTAAAGGAACAATCACTGCAGGAGTAACTCACRTGGGAGCTGGAGCTTTCCATCTCATGGGCTGCACAGCTGCTGTGCCAGGTGAGGCATTTCAGTGGGAATGGAGAGGCAGAAGTACAGAATTTCATTCACAATGCAATATTCCATGGGAGACAAGTGCACAGCCTGTTATCTCAATGCTTCATCTCTTTTCCCACTCTAGGGGCACAAAACCAGTTCCATCACACTCTCTAGATTAGCAAATTCTCCCCATCYCCTTCTAAAAACTTTCCTGAGACCTTTCCCACCAGAAGCCCCAGGAGTCCCATATCTCCATGGCTCTCTCCTGGGAGCTCCATCACTGGGATTACCCAAGAGCACTGCACTCCTGCTGGGATAGGTGTGGTGACTTCCCTCTGGGCTGGTGTGTTCCCACACCCTCTTCCTTAACAGARCAGGGTTGTATTTAGCTTTTGTCTCTGTTACATCTTCTATATGCACACGTACTAAGAAAACATTTTCAGAGAGACGGTGCAGAGAATATTGTGGAGCTTGTTCTTTGGGTTGTTTCCTGATCCATTTCTCCCTTATTGCATTATTTCCTGTCAAAGTTTTTTTTTTTTTTTTTTTCCTAGGGGGGAAGTACTCTTTAAAAATATCTTTTAAAAATATCTAAGTCTTTGGGGGTGTTACTGATCAGCATCTGGATTTATTTGTTTGGTAATCTGCTGAAGTGCTTTGTGAAGCAAAAACTGAGTCACATGTGATTTATAATGACCAACTTTGTCAGACTGAAGAAATATGAATCCTTGGGTAAATCAAGCAGTGCTGTGCCTGAATTTGGTGCTATGAAATCCTAATGTTTAAAAAAAGGCCTGGTGAGTAATGAGCACTCTATAAAACACAAAAAGGGTATTGCAGAAAGACTTTGACTAACRCTGGAGTAATACAGCTATCAGTACTGAGCAAATCAGACAAAAACCTGGTACAGCTCACTTCCTTTTGATCTGGGAGATCTCAGACTCCGTGCTAGGAGCTGSTTCAACAAATGTAGCCATACCCTTGTTGTGAAAACATTGCCCCATAGCCCCGGGCTAAGGACAGCTTTTGCTAACAACCGAATGAGATTTGGCTGATGTGCATTGCTCATACAGCAAATCAAGCCTAAACATCTCCAGTGGTTCCCTCGTGTTCCACCACTTAATGCTTCCACAATTTTCAGATGTAATGTTTGATTTTTCCCAATGAATATCAAAGATATTAATATTAAACAAAACAGAAATAAAAAGGCACAAACCAACCAAAGCAAACTAATATGTGAAGTCCATCTTTTACTTTGTTTTCTACTGCCTTGTCAGAAACTGAGTTACTTCTTGAAAGGTCTGTTCAGAGCAGCTAAGCCTCTTGGAAAGTCCAAATGTGTCTGGATGGCAGGAGAGCAAAATATTTACTGGAGCTCTCACATCAATGAAGGCTTTTCTAGGACACTAATAGTCATCTCTATGAACAAATGAGTGGTGATCCTTTGTTTGCTCCAGAAATTCATTCTGCTGGTACTGTAAAGCACTGAATCCACTTGGAGGCTGAAGTTTATTGCTTACATACAGGACCCCTTGCTGACCCTTTGAAATAGGACCACAGWGGTTTGCACGTTTGCAGTTTCTACTGAATTGTGGCATTTTGTCCATTTCTTGCTGCTGCCTTTCATGTGCTGAGGTGGAGACTCAAAGGAAAACATTCTGAAATACTCTATGTTGCAGACTGGACACTSTGGAATAGCAAAAAAATAATACCTGCCCACCAAAACTGCTTTACATCTTGCAAGGTTTAATTCAGCTCATTGTCTGAATAAAAACTATCAAGACCAGTAACTTGTAACAGAAATATGAGTTTGATCTGTTGGATGGAGTTGGAGTCTTTAGACTCCAATCAATTCCAAAATAATTGCATTCTGTTTTGAATACAGGCAAAAAGTTTGGTGGCTTAGAAGGAATCCGGGTCCTGCCCACTTCTCAGTTGTTGGTTTTCACCACTGGGTTATCTTAGCCTGAGAACTGAAAGCTACAGGTAACAAGTAAATATGGAAACACATAATTAACTTGTTTACATTCTGCACTATGATCTCACTGGCTGCTCCTTGTCTATTTGTTAGTCATGCTGAGAACTGAACCAACTGGGAAAGAAAATCACATCCTCACTGGMAGGGTGTTTGCTGCTCTACATAAAGAGCAAAGTCTGGGTTTGACTTTCACTCTTCTGTCCAGGATTCTGTCAGCCAGGATAGCTCRATGCAAGCAATGGAACCATCGCTCAACCTCTCCTGCAGCAGGAAGCACTTTCCCTCATTTCCAGTAAGATTGGCTTTGATTAGAAGTGCATCCCGAGCCCGTACACTCCATTTTCTTTTCCCACGTGGAGGCTGGGGGCTGTGATGCCTTATAGGGAGCTGTGGCTCGCCTCTGGGGCTGTCTAGACTGCTTGACTCCGATCGTGTTGGGAATTCGGGCCAGACAGCAGCGCCGCCGCCGCTTCCGCCGGCAGCCGTGACTCAGTGCCTGGGAGCGGAGCTGTGCTGAGTCAGGCCAGGGGAGGAGACCTCACCTTGGACAGCCCAAAGGGGCACGGAGCAGCTGCGAAACAACAGCCCTCCCAAAGGGAGGAAAGCCTTTGGGATCAGGGATGAGTGCCCCTGACTCTGAGTCGCTCCTATGGACTGGCTTTGCAATTTCCGGACAGTGCTTGCACAGCCAGTGCCTAGGAAGCCAAAATTGATCATTGGTTAAAAAAAAATCTCAATATCTTAAAGATAATTATGCTTGACTGGGAGGTATCAGTCCATAAGAAAAAATTGATCATTTGGTAAAAAAAATTAGTATCCTAAAGATAACTTTATCTTCACTGCTTGTGTGATGCGTGGGTTAATACAGTCCCTAGGAAGCCAAAATTGATCATTTGGTAAAAAAAATACATCTAGGTCTTAAATATAACTTATCCTCACTGCTTATGTGATGTTGTGAGGTTGTACAGTCCCTAGAATTTTTTGGTAAAAAAATTCTAGTATCTTAAAGATAACTTACTCTTCGCTGCTTGTGTGATGTTATGAGGTTATACAGTCCTAGGAAGCCAAAATTCATCATATGGAAAAAAAATTCTAGTATCTTAAGATATCTTATCCTTCACTACTTGTGTGATGTTGTGAGGTTGTACAGTCCCTAGGAATTTTTTTTGGTAAAAAAATTCTAGTATCTTAAAGTAACTTTCCTTCACTGCTGTGTGATGTTGTGAGGTTATAACAGTCTCGGAAGCCAAAATTCATTCATATGGTTAAAAAAGCTTAATATCTTAAAATATAACTTATCCTCCACTGCTTATGTGATGTTGTGAGGTTGTAACAGTCCCTAGGAATGTTTTTTGGTTAAAAAAATTCTCGTATCTTAAAGATAACTTCTCTTCACTGCTGTGTGATGTTTGAGGTTATACAAGTCCCTAGAAGCCAAAATTCATCATATGGAAAAAAAATTTAGTATCTAAAGATAACTTATCCTCACTGCTTGTGTGACTGTTGTGAGGTTATACAGTCCTAGGGAAGCCAAAATTGATCATTTAGTTAAAAAAAAAAAATCTAGTGTTTAAAGTAATTATCCTTCACTGCTTGTGTGATTTTTGAGGTTATGCAACCAAGTAGAGAACGAATCATCCTCCTTTTCCCTTAGTTAATTACTGATCAAAGTACTCATAAACCACTCTTTTAGTTTATTGCCCTATTTACTAGAGTTTGGAAACTTATTAACTCATCTGCAGTTTTGCTTTGATCAGGTCTGTAGTACAAAAGYTCTGAGATAAGTCAGTAAATAACAATAAAAGTAATGTGGAGTTTGTATTTGTTTGGTTGGGTTTTTTTTTTAACCTGTTGAGGCAGCAAAGTTCAAAAAATTAGCAACAAGTATCAAGTTTATGAATTGAAGCTCCCCTTCTTGATAGAATTTTTAAGAGGCTTCCTGAAAAAATGATAATTAATAGCAAGAACAATGAATGGAACACAGGAGTAACTGGTGGTTCTTTGGGTTTTCCTCTGCTTATTGTGGAAATAKTTTTCTTTTGGGATTCCTGTTAAACTCAAACACCTCCTTGATAAATATGCATGGGGTATTTTTAACTTTTATTTAAGGCTTGAAACATCATTATTTGTTCTGTAGCTTTTTATCATGCTCACAATGAGGAAAGCAAAAAGTTTAGACTTTTGGTGCTCCAGTCCTGTTATGTTGTACAAATGAATATGAATTATTTGCTCTTTGTAGGTGTTCAGCGTGTTTTCTTTTACCTGAGACGCTGCTGTACTCAGCAGATATTGAACTCTCATAGAGGCTGAGGAGGACAAGGCTGCAGCTGACTGAGCCAGGATGAYAGTGCTAAAATGTTATTAGTGAGAGATGATACGGAGCTACAAAGTGCCACTGACGAGATTGGAGCTGCGCCAGGTGGTTCTTCCTTAAGTGGGCCGTGCAGGGGTGCAACAGTAACAGAGACAGGGAGGATGTGCGGGTTCTCTCTTCCCAGCCTTGCGGCTGCTGCTGGGACCCCGGAATTTAAAATKACTTCATTTAATAGCCTATGTGTTTGAAAATCAGGGTGGTTTATTTTCTTCCATGGCTGTGTCCACATTGACACTCCCTTCRCTCTTTGCTTAGCAGCTTTCCTGGAAGACTGGTTCAGAAAGGCTTCACTAAACAGACTYGGTAAGACCAGGCATGGACAWGGTTTGGGTTGGAAGSGACAATGGTTTGTGTTGGAAGGGACCCTAAAGACCATCTCATCCCACCCTCTGCCATGGGCAGGGACACCTTYTACTATCCCAGGTTGCTCCAAGCCCCGTCCAACCTGGCCCTGAACACTTCCAGGGATGGGRCAGCTTCTCTGGGCAACCTGTGTCAGTGTTTCACCACCGTCACAAGAAATGTTTTCCTTGACTTTCCTCCGGCTCGGGMAGAGATAAGAGCGGGATGCCYGGAGCGAGGGCAGCTCCGGGGCCGCAGTTCCGCCGGTGCCGGGCCGTGCCGGGCTGTGCCGGGCTGTGCCGGCCGCTCCCGGCGGAAGAGAGCGGCGGCCCGGGCTCGGAGCGGCCAGGGCCCGCCCCCGGCACCACATGATGCCGCCTCTCCTTCCTGCCGCCCCCGTCCCGGCCAGAAAGGGGAAGTGGCTGCGCTGCGCTCCCCGCCCCGCCGCGGGAAACGCGGGGCCGGCGCGTCCCGGCAGAGCCGCGCCCGGAGCAGCGCGGCCGGGCCACGGCGCGCCTGGCCACGATGCTGCTGCTGCTGCTGCTGCTGCTGGGCGCCGCGCTGGCCCCGGGCAGCGCCTTCAACCTGGACGTGGAGCGCCCGGCCGTCTACTCGGGCCCGGCGGGCAGCTACTTCGGCTTCGCCGTGGACTTCTTCGCCCCCGACCCGCTCTCGTAAGTGCGCGTCCCGTCCCGTCCTGCCCCGTCCTGCCCCGCCGAGCCCGAGCCCGGAGCGGCGCTGTCCCGGCCGRGAGCCGAGAGCCGGGCGGAGGATGCGGAGCTGCCCCCGCTCCCTCGGCAGCGGGGCCGGGGCGGCTCTCGGAGGGGACGCGGCTCTGCTGAGGCCCCGGAGCGGGGATGGAGCCGGTGCCGGTGCCCGGCAGGGACCGCTCCGCATCCCTGCCCCGCTGGGACGCCCCGGCCGGGGAGGCAAAACCGATCCTCCGCTGCGGTGGGACGTGAACCTTGTGCTGCGGGATTCTCTGCACAGCCTGGTCTCACGCAAAGTGATGGTGGTGATAAATACGGTGTAGAAAGATGTAGTTATGGTATTTTGGTTCCTGAAGCTGCGTGCCGTGGCGTTTCAGAAGATCTGCTGTTCTCTGCTTGAGTGGGCTTTGCGGGAGTGCTGTGTTTGAATTGTGGTGCGAGGCACCGAGCTGCTGAGGAGTCTGGAGAAGGAAAAGTTCCGTGTAAGCACTCTCCACGTCTGCTTCCTGAATATGTTCCCGTTTCATGTTAAAGATTAGGCAGTGTGTAGTCGCTGTTGCGTTTCAGACCTTTGAATCCTCGCCTCGCTAACTCGGTGTTGCCAGAATGAATCAGGCTCTGGCTCTGAAATGCGGGCTTACAGTAACATCCAGCTTTTGTCGCTTTTCCCCCACTCCTCTCCCGTCTTAACGGCTGTAAGATTGGAAAAGCTGCTGGCTTTCATCCTGCTGAAGGGATATTCTCCCTCCCCCCTTAATCTTTGGCTTGTGAAACTTTATAAGCAAATTGTACAGCTATTGAGCAAGTCTTTCTRCAGTACATCATCTAGCTTTGTTTGCATTTTTTTTATTGCCTACATATATTAGAAGCCATCCTGTCTTAACTTGCACATGTTGCACCATCTTTCTCTGCTATCTTAAGTCTTGGTACTAAAAGAAAAAAGCTTCTATTTTTGTCCCGCCCTTTATTTTTAAGTCCACATGTGTGGCTGCAGAGTTATCAAGAGACTGGTARATGGATGTAATAAACTTTCTTCCTTGCTTTCTGATAAGGAATTATGTGACACAGCTCTCCATGAAATCACTATTTGGAACCTTTCCATTATTTTTATAAGAACTATTGACCTCCAAGTGCACTGGCTGTTAAAGAAAACAGTGTGGTTGTCAGGCAGCATGAAAAGMTTCTGTATATTTCAAAGGGAATACTCTCCTTGCTTGTTTGGGGTTTTGTTGGTTTGTTTGGTTTTTTTTTTTTTTGTCATCACTAAAATTTTGTTTGTACCTGCTAAGCTAAACACTTTATTTTACATTAAAGTTCATAATGGACCCAAGTAGCTCTGCAACTTTCACAGGAACAGGCTCTTGTCGTGTTCAGTTTTCAGTTTGTGCCTATGGACACTGATATTTTGCCTGCTGAAATAGCCAGAAATACTTGTATGCAGTGTCCAGGCATATGGGGTGTCATGTGGCTGTCTCTTATACACATCTAGATGTGTATAAGAGACAGCCCTGCTGAAATAGCCAGAAATACTTGTATGCAGTGTCCAGGCATATGGGGTGTCATGTGGTTTCTGTGCCTTTCTTTTTGCTTTGGTGAGCTTTTATTCATCACCTGTTTTAGAGCTCTTATTCATCACCTGTTTTATACATCAGTACCAGCGATTAGGTCAGTTTCCTTGGGCTAAAGCTATTTGGATTGCCTAGCCTGACAACAAASGCATGCTGCTAGTTCCTGAATGCTCAAGCTGCTGTTTCACAGTCTATTTTGAACTGCTGGATTTAGAAGTGCAGGGTGAAAGTCCCATTCCAGGAGTGGAAGTGGTGGTGTTGTGCCGGGGTGCCTGACAGTGGGCACAGCTTTGATAGGAGCACAGCTCCTTAACAAATGAAACAGGTTTCTCACACACCCTCTGCTGCAGAGGAGCTGCACCTGATAGTCCAGGATGCACCTCCATGGAAGGCCCAGTTCCTTTGTTGCCCATGGAAATCCCTGGAAAGGCAGCCAGAGGTGCCAGAACACTCCTAGTGTTGCCCCAGCATTGGGGTGGGGTGGATGTTGCAGGATCATGATTCAGGAAATTGGCAATACTAAAGCAGAGCTGGTGTATTCCCATGGAAATACAATTGTCCCTCTATTCCCTCTTTCCCAAAGTATGTGGATTAGAGACTTGTAAGAATTTGGGTAATTRGCATATTATTATAAGAGCTGTGACAAAGTCTGCTTGCTTGGTCTCTGATGATGAAAMTGCTTTTTTTTTATTTGGGGAGAAGACCTTTGTGGAGCCACATAATGGTTCCTTTATTTGTAATCTTTTTAATAAACTTCATCACAAAAATTAGCTTAAGAAAAATAAAAATATATAATAAAAATGGGAATGCATAAATCTTTTAAACAAGTGTTTCATATGGGGCACTCTCAAAAGTCAGTGGTACAGCAGTAAAATGGGAAGTAAGCTACCAGTTGTTTAATAGATTGTAATTATAATAATTGATATGTTTCTTTACTTGGCATTATAATGTTCATTTTTAAGCATTTCTGTTCTGCCCAGAGAGCTGATTTTAAGTGATTAAAATGTTTCAAATTCCTATCTAGACAGTCTAAGAATGGCAACTAAGGAAAATAAATGGMTTGCCAGCTAGCCTGGATTTTCTATCAGGGTCCATGCCAGGACATTTTTAAGGTTCTGAAAATCCACACAGGTTGAAAACTGGTAGGTCTTCATGCAAACTGAGCTTTGATGAGGTGCTCCATGTTTATACCTATGCTTATCTCTTCACTGAAAAGGAGCCTGGAGATGACTCTGAAAAGCAGAGCAAGGTTGATAAGCCTGGGTTTGCCTGCCTGTAGACATTCTCTCCAACCAGTCCTGCAGCTTGTTCAGCTAAGCCAGCTTCCAAACCAGAGAAGTGTAGTGCCTGACAAGACTTGCTCCTGCAAGCTGCATTCCCTCTTCAGCAGCGCAAAGGGAAGAGGCAGAGCAGGCTCACTGCTGGAAGGGAGCGCTTGGTTTTGTCTCCTGAGCATGGCTTCATGCTTCACACTGACYCTCTCAGTCAAGTGCTGATGTGTCAAGTGGGTCTCAGGGGTGCTGGGGCTCCTGGAAGGCACCAAGAGCCTTGTTCAGTCTSTTTGTTCCTTTGGCACTTGTGAATTTTGCCACCTGTGCAGGAGCAGGCTGGAGGCAGTTCCTGCTCGGAGGGTACCGAGCAAGTGTCTGTAGAGGCAGAGGTGCAGAAAAGCACAGCAGATGCTGGTAAGAAAGTGATGAGTGTGCAAGGAGTGTGGGTGAGGATCCATGGACACRCAGATCTGTGCCTCGGAGCGGCTGGCACTCAGAGGCTGTTTTTACAAGAGCCCTCGCTCAGGCAGGGCTGACTCATCACCTTCAGTGCATGCTGAGCTCCCAGCCCGCTGCTGCTTTGTTTATACATTGTTCCCATTTCTGACTGACTTCCCTGAATTACCCTCGCTCACAAAATTAACAGAAATTATGCCACCTGATGGCTTTCATAGCGTACAGAAGTGCACAGTTTCCTCTTCCTGCTGTACACATACATATTTTTGAAAGGAAAAAATAATAATATGAAAGGTGTTTCTCTCATTTCAAATACAATCCTAAGGAGGCCTGGATACTTTAAATTTGTCATATCTTTTTTTCTGTCTTCTTTTGGTAAATGTTTTTTTTTTTGCATGCAGAAAAGAGAACCTCATATGAATTTCTCTGTAACTGAGAGTAGTGGAGTTGGATTTAGATTCCAGTAGGCAAGACTTCTGCTTTATTAACCTCTTCAGATGTCATAAAGTTAWAACAGCTGTGCCTTAGGTGTTGAAACCTTTGTTCTGCTTCTTCTTTTTCCTGCAGGACCTATCTTCTGGTGGGAGCTCCAAAAGCCAACACTAGCCAGCACAACATCATAGAGGGAGGGCAGGTGCTCAAGTGYAACTGGAACTCAAACAGGAACTGCCAGCCCATTGTGTTTGATGCCACAGGTAACGTGGGGGTCACTGTGGGGSAGATGGGATGCCTCTGCTCTGATGTGGGGAAGCAGAAAGGTTTCAGGTCCCTGTGGGGTTTTTTTCATGCTCAGTGTGAATGGGGCTGGTTTTTGACTGGCAGCTAGTCAAGGCTTGCTTGTGCTCTCCTTTTCCTCTCCTCTCTTTTAGAATGGTTGTCCCTGGTATGTGCTGAAAGCCTGAGTGAGMAAACATTATTCTTCTTGTGTTTTAACCTATTTGTATTTCTCCTCTGTACTTTTCAGCAATGCTAAAACATTTGGCAACCTAATTCCCAATGAGCCCTGAGGGGTTTTCGTCCTATTAAGAACATGTCATATGAGGAAAGATGCTTTTCAATATCAGCAAAGGTGGTTTAGGCAGAAATACCCAGAAGCTTCATCTGAAACCAGGAATATGGTCTAAAAACTGTGGAAAAATGTCTTTTTAAATTTTTTCCTTTCAGATATAGCTCCACAGTRTTTGTGGCTTCTGTGATAGCAGCACTCAGGTCACAGGCACTCCTTTCCCATGGCTGAGGCACAGAGGAGCTGAGCAGCAGCAGTGTGGACAGGAAACATTTCAGCCATTCTCCATGCTCGGGTGCACACAGTGATTTCCACAGGCTGTGGCAGGTCATGAGGATGCACTGCATGTGCTTTTCTGCTCCAGCCACTCGGTGCTGAGTCCTGTTTTCCACAGCGTGTTTCAGGGCAGTGGAAAAACCTCCCCATGGCACAGGAGGGGATTAGCAAGAGCCATGTGGGAAGGCAGAGGAAACACCTGTGCCTTGGAGGTCTGGTTGGTGGTAATTCATTCTTGCCTCTGCCAGTGTTTTGATTTAGCAGCCTAAAAGTTGCTAGATTGATGCAGCCTTTTTAAATAGTGTGCAGTAGAGTGGAGAAGCCCTTCTGATTTCACTGTCAAGGTATGCCACAAAATGTTGTTGCTGTTCAGATTTCTGAAATCTTCATATCTTTTTGTGAAAAGCACTATGTCACCAGTTTCCTTGCAAAAAAAAAAAGGAAAGAAGTATGCAATGGCACCCACAAACCCCAAATCATTATCATTCCTTCACTCATTTACCATTCTCTCATATCATTCTATGGGAGCATATCTGTCAGATTACTAAAAATCTCTGATAAGTTGCAAAGTCTGACATTTTTTTCTGCATCAGTGTCAAGGCAGCAAAATCAGATTACAACTATCTTCTTTTTGTTGTTCTCTGGGCTTATTGTTTACTAGAATACAAGTKTGCTTTTTGTTAGTTTGGGTGCTTTTAAGAAAGAATCTTGATGTCCCTAGCTAATAATYATCATTAATATCATAGCATGTAGGTTCTAAACACATCTTCTAACGGGAATTTCAGTGTATTTATGAGTTTATACTGTGAACATTTGCAGTAGGCTTTTCCGTGTGCCAGGTGGAGTTGATAGAGGCCACACTGCTTTCCTGCATGTCTGTGCTTAAGGGACGTGCTCCTGGACAAACAGACAGTGTTCTGCTTGTCATTTTCCTTTAAGGTACAGCCATGTTAATKGCTTGAAATTTAACAGTAAAAATAGCAGGTCATGAAGGCTTAAGAGGATTTCTTTCAGGCAGGCTTTAACTCACTCCAGCTTTGAGGCAATGAATGGGGGAATAATGCATTTGTCAATTATTATCCTGGTGAAAAGGGGCTTTGTATTTCAGCTTGATAAAATAATGAATGCCCTGAGACAAAAAAAGAAAATGTCTTTTTCTTTGTGCATAGCACAATGCTCGATCCCCTGTGTTCTGGTGGCAAAGTCAGGGCCAGCACTGGGAGCTGCTGCTCCTGCCTGCCCCTGCCTGGTAGGGAACAGGGATTAGGGAAGGCTCCTGACCCATTTGGGAAACAGGAAGGGGAAGATCTGACCACTAACTTGTGGTGCTGATGCAAAGGGCCTTTTTGTAGATGACTAAATGCAGCCTCTGCAGGAATCCAGGCTCATCCATCTCTGCTTATCATTTGTGCAATACCATCTGTAACTCCAGAGGTATTGCTTAGCCCTGCTGTATGAGGCAGATTTTTCATTTCCTCCCAGATTCACTGGAAAAACCCAGTTCTGCTTCATTACTTAGATGTGTTTCTTCAGAATTATATTCTAATTGCTTACAGCCAGTGAGAAATCTGACCTGTGAAAATAATGAGAATGCTTCTGCTTGTGGCTTTCCTCTCTTTGCCTGACGATGCCAAACTCTGTAAGTGGAGCTGGGTGCCCTGTAATTAACAGGAGTCATGACCCCATTCCTGCTTCTGCTCCTACTGCCAGGTAGCACAGCTGGAAATGCCAGAGCAGGCCAGAGGGAACGTGGCAAGGGAATGGAGGCAAGAGCAAGCCTTGTTCTGACTGTGTAACGTTGTGTTTCCCCTTTTTTTTATCACAAATAAATATGAGATAGGAGTTTACAGAGGTCCAGCAAGCAGGGTTTCTTCCTCTAGATGTTGTTCTATTRCTATTCATTAGGACAATTTCTTCTTAAACATTCCTTGTTTTTTTRTATAAGTTTTTCTACAGCTTTATGGGTCCATTTCTCTTCCCCATCTGTACCAAGGCCATGCTGAGCTCACTGGCTGGACAGGGCTGGGTTTTATTGTCTTGCTCTTGCTTTTGGCTTTAACATCGTGTTTACACGGCAGTGTGGTCATTTATGTGATCAAATGCCACAGCTCTTCTGTAGCCCAGGAGGGAAGGTGCCAGCTGCTGGAGGATAACCTTTGGAAGAGCTGTTCCAGCCCTCAAGTTCAGCAGCATTGCTTGCTCACTTGCACTTACCCTCACCCCAGCTGCCCTGGAGGAAGGCGATAAGTCATGGAGCTGATAGCTCCTGTACTACAGAATTTACTGCTTTGTGTGTTCCTTCCTGTGGGGCACCACTCAGCTCTGKCAGGAGCAGGAGTGCATTTGTGCAGTGTCATTTATGTAGCTCTCATGCTGAAATTACAGGTATTTCCCTCCTTTTCATMATTTCTTTTTCGCCCTTCCCATCAGCCTGTAGCTTAAAAACCAAAATCAAATRAAGCAGCTGTCATAATTTTTAAACCTCTGGCTAAAAAAGCAATGTTCTTTCACAGCATATTTTCTCATTTAAAACAGCAATATATTTCAWGCAATCACAGAATGGCTTGGGTTGAAAGGGACCTTWAACATGATGTAGTTCCCACCCCCTGCCATGGGCAGGGAGAATTTGTGGAAGGGAATCTCCCCTTGTCCTGGATCTCTGAGCACAGTGAAATTCACTGGAGAATATTCTGTCTGTGTGTTTCTGTGCACATGACACTAATTGCTTTTGACATTCTGGTATATATGGTGGCTTTGGAAGGCAAAATGTTTATATGGCACATTAACACTTCCCAAATGCAAAGATGCTTTGCTGTGGGGCTGCTCAGCCTTGCAGCAGTGACATCAGTTGGCTTTGATTTAACACAGTTGTGMCTGTGTGAAAGTGGCAGAACAGACGTGTGTGGTGGAGCCTGCCCTGAAGCTCAGGGTGCACGTGGCTGTGCTGCATGGGCTTGTGTCACTGGGCTAGAAATTGAATACTGTTTTTTAACAAAAAGACTTTCTAATGCCATCAGGAAAGTCCTTCAGGCTGGCTTCTGCTCTTAGGAGCACATCAGGGTAGTAGGGTAAGGAGGACCCAAGCCCCACAGCAAGCTTCCTCACCTGCACACCTCTGCTGGTCCTATTGCAAAACTGAAACGTGAAGCAGTGCTGCTGTCACTTTAACAGSTTATCCTGCAAGTCTAGATAGAAACAGGTCTGATTTAAATACCTTTTTAACCCTATTCCTGTTTACCTTGTTAATTCAGCAGTGAAGGTGTCTCTGTCACAAAACTAAAATCTCTGGAGTTGGTTTTCTTCTATATCTTGACTTCTTTCTACAAGTGACAAAGCATGACCACAATTTCAATTCAATTGCTATGTAAAATACTTGGAATTTTTCCCCTCTGTCCCAGTTRACTTTCAGACTTTCAGAATGTGTAGGAGGCCCTATTTTTTCAGGACAAGCACTGAAGGGAAATTTATATTCTCAAGATAGCATATTCTTCAAAATTTTCATAAACACAAGCAATGATAATAAATCCTTTCCCCTCTGCAAGATGTTTTACATTCAAATTAACCAAAATCACAGGTTGTAGYTCAAGGKAAATAYKGATCTTCATTCATTTTTATCTGTTYTCCACACTGGATAATGTTGTTACTGAAAATCTAGTTAAYTTTTTGTTTAAATCCATCAAAATAAGGGAATGCTCTGAATCTTGTGAAGAAGAAAGTATCTGGGGAAGCAAATAGTGGAAAAACTGCTTTTACACCTGGCTGAGCCCTTTCCACCAGCCTGACCAGAGAYGTGGTTCCTCTCTTAGAAAGTTTAACACTTGGCTTTCTCTGCCAGCTGCTTAGCAGCTTTTGCCAAGAAAAACATATTTCTTGTGGGTAAACCCTGAAGMGAATGCACTTAATAAGCAGCCCATTTTCTGTTTCTGATCAGTTCTGAGGCCAAGGTCCAAACCCATTTGTTTTAAAGATGTATCAGCCTCCATCTCGTTTTTTCCTTTCCACAGCCTTCACAGACTGGCACAGCAAATTTTTTGTGGATAGTACCAGATGTTGCCAACAGTGTTTCCAGAGTCTTCCTCAGGAAAAAGATTCCTGGAAAGTTAAAGGGTATTGCACAAGTTAAATTTACTTTGTGTAGTTGTCCATTTTCTGTGTCTAAAAGTAAACATATTTTTTTCTGTGCAGCAGGAGGCTCACAAGTTCACTGAGCCAGACAACAAAACCAGTGAGCAGAGGGATGGCCAAATGTGCTTTTTAGGAAAATCAACACATCATCTTTATGTTTTTACTTCTGTGTTTTACAGTTAGGYATGCATGGAATGGCAGGGCTGATACACTTAGCTGACTGTCTAGATAAATACCTCCATTATTTGCCCCTGGAATTTTAGAGGATCGTTCTGAGTTTTCATTTCAACAAACAAAAATTATTCAGAGACCCATGTAACCAGTTGGAGTTAATCAGGCTACACATGTAGCAAATTAATATAAATCAAAAGTTTTCTATGTGCTTGCTTTCCAAAAAGAAACAATCTTCATAATTATTTATATTCTTTTATTTTAATTATTGGGCTCCTAGTTCGGAGTCAGTCAAGAATAGTGGGAAATGGTTTGGTAGAAATAGCATTTCCTCATGTGTCTATGGATTTTCATAAAAGTTTGACCAAATTATTTTATTACCTGCTGCTTTCTTAAAGAAAACTTTAATTGAGAAATATAAATATATCTGCTGCAGTACAAGATGCTTGAAACTGTAGCTCTTTATGTCAGCACCAGAAAGTGCAGTCCTGAGGCTGCCCCAGGAGCTGCTGCATTTAGAATCATCTGATGAAATGCAGACAGCTCTACGAACTGCTACAAAGGAAAATATGCTCATAAAAACCAATTTGAACTTCTATGCTAATKAATTGCAGATTTCTTGAGCAGATCTTGTGTTTAGCCCGGGAAGATTTGCTTGTTCAGACAATGGGTTGTTTTGCTTTTCTGAGACCTGTGGTAAACCAGGGATGCGTGGCTGAGCGGTCATTCCTTCTCCCTGGGGAAGCTTTCCCTGCTGCTTTCATTCTCTGCAGCAGAGCTCAAAATTCAAGACTGGGGAGACTTGCAGAGGCTGTYGAATACTAGAATCTAGGAGTATATCAAGTGTGGTGTGTTCTTGCTGCTTTGGGAAAAGAATTCAGTGTGGCCTCTGCCTGGAGAAAGTTTTATCACTGGCCCTCGTACCGTCCCTCCTCTTCCTCCTCCCTACGTTTTGATGCAACAAAGTAATTTTAGAGAAATTGTTCGTTCTTAAATGCCTTTGGATACAATTCTTTGGAGACTGGATATTTTGTTTTGTGCTAAAAGAGGAGAAGGAAACTTTTGAAGGAAATGCCCTTGTAAAGAACTCTCCTGAGTACTCCTTACGTTTGCAGATTTGGTTTTTTTTCTATCCCCCGAGTGGGTGATCCWAGACAATAGGAGGCTTTGTTTGGAAGCCTAAACCACCAGTTTGGCATGGCTGGATCTATCTGTGACCTATTTAGCTTGAAGTGGGTGTTTTAACTGCCTCGGGCAGCTTTGAGCTGTAGCACTGCCCCGGTAAGATCTGCTGGYGAAGTTATGGCTGCAGTGGGTGCCATGAGCTTACAGTTCCCTTCTGGAGATTTTGATCATTTGTGCAAAACAGTCAATTGTTCAAAACTCCATCATTTCCACTTACAAAATAAGGAAGTGTGGGATAGGTCAGTGTTCTTTGAAAATAGCTTGTTCTAACAAAGTGCTGCTTTATTTTTGGCTGATTGCTTTATTGGTATCACCACGGAATCCACAGGGGAATTTCAATCTCAGAGGCCATTGATTTCATCAACAATAAAGCAATAAATCTTGTGAAGGCCATGCATTGATTGGGAGTGAAATGGATTGATTTTTATCAGGCTAAATCTCTCCTTAGCTCAGTGCCCCTGAAGTTTGGTTGTTATCCTTGTCCTTGTGCTGGGTGGCTGGAGCGTGCCTCGGGATCCGGGTGCTGCTCTGAATGCAGAAGAGAGCAGCAGAACCTATGGAAACTCCTCCCCGTGCTGTTAGAGCTGACAGCAGAGAGCTGCTCATGCTTTAGTGATTAGGTAGGGTCCTGCCTGAACACTGTTGGCTCTGTCTGGATGTGGCTGGCTCGCAGGGGAATGACGGGTTGGAAAAAAAAAAGGCGGCTCACTTCTGTTAGGCGAGGGAAAAGATGCTTTTGTTGCAGCACTGCCCGGGGGAAAACGTGGGATTCATACCTCAGGAGAGGGAAGGGGAGTAGTGGGAAGGTCTGTATTCCCCTCTGCCTGAGTCACTGCAAAACACTGTGGAAAAAACCAAGGTTGCTAAAGCATCAGCTGCCTCCCGGCGTGGGGAGTTTCAAGGGAAGATGAGTTCATGTTCACTTGCTCCTGCTGCATCAACTGAGGTTGAAATCGCTCAGATTTTGGTTGTAATGATAGAAGAAAGATAATTGACACTGCATAGATTTCTCCTCTTTATGAAAAGAAGACTCTTGCATATTTTATAGCTTTGTCTTTCTTTTGGCTAGCTGCATAGTTTCCTTTTACCTAGAAGGGCAACTTCATTTCCATGCAATCAGCATAGTTATAAAGAGGTTTATTTTAATGAGAGGTCTGTGAATTGGATGGCTATTTACATTTTACAACTTCTTAAGTGTTTTTAGTGTGATGACACTGAACCAGGTTGCATCAGTTCAGTGCCTCCTGACTCATGAGCATCTCTGTGAAGTGTGTCTGAAGATGGGGGTAGATSTTTTAGTTCAGTTTGTTCATTACCATAAAAACAGGCGGGCTGCAAGTTACAACTGGATCCACTTACTCAACAGCAGGACTTTCCTAGTAACTCCTTTGTTCCTGTAACTGATAATATTCACCTTGGGAAAAGAAGGTGCCAACTATCCAAAGGTGGTAGTTAAAAGAAATCCATCACTAAAAAAAAAAAAAAAAAAAGTGATCTTTTTATTATATTTGGAAGATGGATTTCTTTTCTTTTTCTGCAATTTCTGCCCAGCATCTCTCCACATTAATTTTCATTTTTCAGTTCAAATCCTATGGAATGTGGTAAAGAGACAGTGCTCCATTGGTCCACCAGCAACACACCTTTTTTTTCTGCTTTTGTTTTAATTTTAATTCTGTTCTTTTTGTTTTAATTTTAATTCTGTTCTTGCCCTGACTACCCCATCCCTCCACCTTGTCAGACACAGCACTGTTGACTTGACATGTCAGCCCTTTTTCCCTATGGAAAGAGTCATGTAAAATCATCATGTGATGCCTGCTACAATCAGAAGGAGCAAAGGAAAGACCAGGAGAGAAGCTGCCTTTAGAAATAATACCCCATGGCCATATGACATAACCCTGGAATKAGTGACCCATCAAGTACAAGTGCCTGTAGCAGCTGCATTTTAGTCTGACAAATGGCATTGTATAAAAACTCTGAATGTTTTCTGGAATAAAMCTAGTCAGAATATAGTTTGTCCTGCCTAGATATATTTGTTTGAATGGCTTTTTAAAGGCTTYTTCAAGGCAAGGTTGGATGGAAYTCTGAGCAACCTGGTCTAGTTGCCCATGTTGTCCCTGCCCATGGCAGAGAGGTTGGAATGAGATGGCCTTTAAGGTCCCTTCAAACCCAAACCAGTCTGTGATTCTRTGATTGAAATGTACATCATTGGCTTAAAGACGTGTGTAGGGTGTTTTTGGRATACTCTGAAATTTTAGAAATGCAAGAAAAGGTTGTAAGAAATACAATAAGGCTACAAGAACCCTTATAGTACTAAGGCTGATTATAATACATCAAAGCATTGGGCTGGATTTATAAATCCCTGGATGCWTAAATCTAACCTGTAATACAGTTTGGTTCCTTTAAGGTAGGTAYTGTTTTTTAAAGGGTATGGGGGAAGGCTTGTTCTTTAAAAAAAAAAAAATCAATATATGTATATATAACTACCACTAAAAATTATACAAAGATAAAATAATAATCAAGTCAGGCTCTTTGCAATAAAACACAGAAATGCTGAAGTCAGTCCTGTACCTTCCCATGACACATCTACTTTATRGTATAGCTCAATATTTAACTGTGGYTAAAGCTGCTTCASTGAGGGCTCACATTTAAGTGTTTTAATGTTTGTTTTTCCCAGTCATGAAGAAAAAGCTCAAATGGCTTCTTGTTTAAAGTGAGGGGATTTTTGTTGAGTGGGTTTTTTCCAGAATTCCTCATAAAATTAGTTTCTCTTTGGATCTGAGAGAAAGGCTTATAATGTATTTGTACAGGAGAGAATTCTGAGTGAGTATAAATAAAAAAAGGTTAATTTTCTTCTCTAATGGAGAGTTACCATCAGATTTGGCCTGTATCAATTTTTTAGCTGAGACTTCTTTCTGTGTTTCCAATGTACAAATTTTCCACTTGATCTAGATCTTCTGTCCTCACACACTTTCCAGTGTTGCAGCCATTCTCAAGGTGAACTCAAGGCCCTCTCCCTAAGATCCCCTCACTTAAAGCTTTAAAGAACCTAAAGAAGCTTTGAATACAAGAGAAACTCAATCTAAGGCATCTTAGCCTTGTAGCACATCTTGCTTTGTGTCTGCACTGACACAGGGCAACTTGACTGAGATGTTTGCAGCATGTTTCTGCAATAGAGGTGCTATAAATAACTAAAATCCAGCTTGCCAAATGGCCTCATGGAACACATTTTTCTGTGGGGTGGTGGGGTTTTGTAAGAATTCTTCATTTGTTGTTCAGGCCTTCAGAAATGACGATGCTGGCTTCTGAAGTCATGACATCTGGCACATGAACTCCATTTGGCACACAATTATCTTTGTGGTCATGTTCGTTTGCTTTCCGCTTTGGGGATTTGGGGTTTTTATGTGCCAGCTTCTGGTTGTATCTGAAAGCTACATAGAGATTTCTAATRTTAGCCTCAATTTAAAGCTGAATCAGGGCTTTTTAATACTGTAGAAAAATGTTTTTTCCCCTAAACACCAGGGGAGATGCTGTCCTGGACACTGATCCTTCCTGGCAGCTGAAGGGTGAAAAGGCAGAGAGGAGCTTTTTGGCAACCTGTGCTGGTTGTTCTGCTGGCTCCCCTCTTCTCCAGAGCAGTCAGCATAGACCATGGGCAGGTGGCACCAATAACCAGTGCTTGGCTTKCCTTTTATTGTGTTTTTTATTCTTATTATTCAGCCCAGACTTCAAGGAGCTAATTTCCTTAACAGCTGAGATAAAATCAGGTTGATAATGCAGAATGGCTGCTCAATCCATATTACAACACAGCCTTTCCTTCTACTTCTTGCCTGTTGTTTTAAACTTAAGTGGGAGGTTTGCATCCTAGACACCTTTATAGTACCTAGGACAATAGGATTCTGCTTTACACTATGCCATGCATACATTGTGCTGTATAAGYATCCAACAGAAAAGTATAAAATGCCACTCTACAACTATCCCCAAGTTTAGCATTGTTTAAAGCTGTGTTTGGCAAGTAGAGCTGAAACATTTCTTTGTATTCAAGAGTAGCTGGACAAGTAGAGGGCAGAAGCCAAATCTGTTTTTCCAGGCTACGTAACCCTGGGTGTGGTTAAAAGATGAATTAACCACTTTTAAATCCCTGTTGGTGTCACAAAGGATATGGTTCCCAGCCTTGTGTTGCTGTCCTCTCCCCAGCAGCTTAGCACTGCTCCCCTCCCCATGCAGCCAGCTGGGTTGGAACCTCATCCTGCTGAATGCTTCTTTAAGGAGGGTTCATTCTTAGCTGGTTCAGGATGTGAGCAGGGGAGTAGTGCCAAGAGAGACACACATGGGCAGCAGGAATGAACCTGGGACAGGATAAAATGGGAACTGCTGCCCCTTTGGGTGGCAGCTTCATCTGAAACTCACCCAGTCATGCCTTTGAGCAAAACTGTCTGTGGGTGGATATCCGTAGTTAAAGACAAGGAACAGAAAAAATGAGTGTGCCAGAGATAGTTCCCTCTTTGGAAAACATCCTSATTTGGTTTTGTTTTTGTGTGCCATTAAAAGGTGATATGGAGGCCTCCAAACTACATTTTAGCCTGTGCAAGGGTGAGAAGTTATTAAAGCTTGAATGTACAATAAATCTGTGGAGATGTGCTGCCATCAGTAGAATATTTATTTTTCAATGTACCTAAATCTGTGCAGATTGCTGCGACCAATCCGCAATGATTTATGTTCAATGTACCTAAATCTGTGCAGATGTGCTGACCATCAGCAGTGATTTATGTTCAATGGACCTAAATCTGTGCAGATGTGCTGCCCTCCAAGCCTTTAGCACCAACCCTGTGAGAGATGGAGGGGAGGTGACAGAGGGAGGTGGGGATTTGAGTCCCCTTTGATGACATTAAAAAAAAACCACAATAGTTCTCTGTGTTGCAATGTGCTTGGCATTGGTTTCTGTGTAGTTCTAATCTGAGAGCAAAAATAGTCCAGATACTTGCTTGTTTTGGCTGAGGTGGCAGATTAAAATCTCTTTTGTCTTTTCCGTGGGACTTTCCTAAAGGAAGTAACRCAATCTCTGCAGACAAAGCATTCTTTACAAGGTGTAAAACAAGCAGGGAGATTCTGGTTCAAGTGGCCACAGTCTCTGATTCATAGCAGGGCTGGGCTTGGGGATCCCCAGCACTCTGTAAGTGATGTGTGGCTGCTGCCTCATCCATTCCTGTAGCTTTAGGCTCTCTAAATCAGCCAGTTAGGGAACTTTTAGCAAAGGTATGTTTTTCAAAGTGTTACATCGATTTTCTCATTATGCTGGCAAAGTTTCCCTCATTTTGCCAATGAAAGTACACAAGAAACTCCAAATAATTCTTTTATTTTTTATATATATACATAATTATTATATACATTATTATATTGTTTTCTAAATGTTATACATTATTATAATAATATATAATAAATAATATATAATAAATAGATTATATAATATATAATAAAATATAAAATATATATTATAAATAATAATATATATTATAAATATTATATATTATTATATTATTTGCTTAATATATATTTGCTATATATTCTCTATTATTTTAGCACTCATACCTGCAGAAGTACTGCTTGTTTCKACCAGCCAGCATCATGGAACACACACCAGTGCAAATTACTCAGTCTTTACCTTGTTCTCTTTCCCCATATCTTTTAAGCTTGCAAATTTCCTGCTYTGTGCATTGCAGTGACACTCAGAATAGAGATGTTACCACTTGGTGGAATTAGGAGAAGGATCTCATTCCTGATTCTAGCCAAAGCTCACATGATTTCATGGAGGCAATATTTCTTTTAGAAGCATTGCTCCCAACAGGGCTTTGGCTCTGCTCCTTGAGCAGTGCTGTAACCTGCTTGGAAGTCAAATATCCCAGCTATGAGGTATTTACTGTGTGGCTGTCAAACATGCTGTAAACTTTGAGCTCCTACAACTCATCAGCATTGTACCAATGCTCTGTGTGCAAAAATAGCTGGTTTGGGCCCTTGATATAAAAAACTACTAATGAATCATTTTTAAAGCCTGGTTTCATCAAAGTGTGATATTCTCCAATGTTGCTGTTCCTGGTTTTCTCTGTATGCATCAAAACCAATGGCTTTGTGTGGTTTTTAGGATTTTTTTTTTTCATTTTTACTGTACAGGTTCCTGTGAAATTATACTGCTTTTTTCTTTTCTTTGTAGGTAACAGAGACTTTGCTCCTGATGATCCACTGGAATTTAAGTCTCATCAGTGGTTTGGGGCCTCTGTGAGATCCCAAAATGATAAAATCCTGGTAGGTCTTTGATGCACTTCAGCTGCGTCAGTGCTGAGATATTGCAGTGGAAGAAAATGTGAAGAGATCCAGATAACTTAGAATTTAAACAAAATCCCACTAATCAGCATTAATTTTCTTGTCTTTAGAATTTCTTAGCTAGGCTTTGCTTAACTCCTTATAAACAAAACTAGTAGCATTTTTTCTAGTTTTAAGGAAAGTAACAAAATTAGTTTGATGAAGTTAGAATGTATTAKAAATTCTTGATAAAGACTTCACAGCTGTTGCTTTAAGAAAATATTRTTTCTCAAATTCTTGATATAAATTAGCTATTTATAAAATACRAATGGTAATGATGGTAATTCTACCCCACTGCTGATAGCATAAATCTCCTCTAATAACACAAGACACATCTGATAGGGTTTTTTTGTTGCTTTTCTGTAGAAAACTGGAATTTCATTGTATTATTTGATACCCACCAGTATTTTGAAGAGGAGTTTGTTTCCTCACTGTTGTGTGCTCTTCCCTAGGCCTGTGCCCCACTGTACCACTGGAGAACTGAAACAAAACAAGAGAGAGAGCCTGTAGGAACTTGTTACCTGCTTGCTGGGTCAAAATTTGTGGAATATGCTCCCTGCAGGTCAAGTAAGTATAGGGCTCTTAGGTTGCTCTTCTCTTTGGAATTCCTCTTGTGTCACATTTTGTGTGCATTTTGGAGCAGGATGTTTTGCAGCTATTTCTCCCTTCCATGTATAGCAATTAGAACAAAACTTAAAAGCTAGATCCAGACATCTGAACTCTCCTCCAGTTGAGGCTCATGATGGAGACCTTGTTTGCTCTGCTGTAGGCCAGAGGAAAATCTTAGGTCCAAGGATCATTGGGCTTGAGGACTTCTGTTGTTGAAGGGACCAATTCTGTAGTAATCACTCAAGCACAATTATGTAGTAAGTGCTTTTTCAAAGACCAACTCTGGAAGTCTTATGAATCTCAAGTATTTTATCATTATTCAAGTACATTAAGGTGCAAGCTCATTTTAGAAGACAAGGTTTTGCAAAAATAGATTCTGATGTCCCTGTGTGCATACAGATGTAGTAATGCATTGTTTAAAGTATATTAACTGTTGAACATTTGGAGTCTTATTTTCCAAATGCTTTGCATTTATTTCCTCTAGTTGGGCTAGATTATTTAGAAGTTTATAACCTAAAACTTGAAGTTAGGATTGACTTTTTATTTGCTGAAAATCATTTGTGAGCAGCAGGAATAAAATCYAGCCTGGTCCAACATAACAAGAAGTTAAATAATAAGTATTAAATTAAATCATGCTAGTTAAGCAGTCACACTTTCAGATAAGGGGCTCCCAGCATTTCTATTCTGAAACTGTATAATCCTCAAATTGATGCAGCTATAACAGTTCTTGCTGGGATGAGTCTCAGTATGGAGATATTTTTTCAGCCAGATATGTTCTTTTTGTTTTAAGCCAGTTCAGCTTTCTTTTCCATACCAAAAGAAAAAGTCATCCCCTCTTTTCCAAATGTCTTATTTCCTGAATAGAAATTGCAAATACATTTTCCCCAAGAGATTTGAAGATGAAATACAAAGGAATATGGGGTTGCTGTTTGCTTTGACTATGCTAGGCTAGAACACATGCTAATGTTACATGTCTGTTAGGCCAGCCCTAAAATTGTTACAGKATTTGGTTGGGAGTTGTTGATAAAGAGAAAATACTGATTAAGGAGAAAAGTATTCCAAGGTTCAAGTTTAGGAGTGCAAGTTTACATAGGGAGATGCATTGAAAAGTATCTGCAGTGCTGCAACTGATGCAGTACTGATAATACCTTATTTATTTATTTTTCTCCTCTTTCTTTTCTATCCTTTTTCTCTTTGGTAGCAACTATTGATGCAGATGGACAGGGATTTTGTCAAGGTGGATTTAGCATTGACTTCACAAAGGTATGTGATTTTTTTTTGTCATTTCTGTGGGTCAGCAGGCAGCTGCAAGTTAGCAAACCCTCCTGATACAGAGCACTTAGAATCACAGCCATTGTGAAACCAAATGTTACTGTTCCTGGTGGGGAGCTAACCCACAACCAAACAAAATTTATAAATAAACAAAAAAATAACTTGAAACCACTTAAGGAGCTTTTATAAACCTGTTTCTTCCAACATCTTCAGAGCAGCACACTTTCACCTCTTGTAGGAGCCATGTCCTGAACAAATGATCTGCTTTCCCAGATTCCTGCCATACCCTCTGCTGCAGCTGGTCCTCAAGTGAATTCAGTGTGATATTCAGGATTTTTGAGATGTGGGATTGGTGTTATAGCTATTGTTATTTCTTCAGGAATGACATCTCTAGGAGCTGGTAAACAATGTGCTTGTGAATCATATTTGATTTTCTCATCAGCCAGCAGAAGTACAGGGGTGTTTTACTGACTTGTGTCTCTTCTGTGCTCTCCCTGCCTGTTCTAGCTCTTTTTATTTTTTTTCAAATTCACAATTACTTTTGAAATCCAAGCACAGTAAAACTGTGCACAGATCTGAGAGGGTACTATGGTGTTYTATGTTGTACAGTGAAATGGCTGAGCAGAGTCAGGACGTGTTAGGACCACGCAAGCCCTGTTTGTGATGTGGCTCATTTTTGGGTTCTCACATCTCAGGATGAGGTCATATCCCATCWCTCTTTGCCCAGGGCCACTCTTGGTTTTCCTCCAGAGGACACTGCCAAGTGCAGGAGAGGGCTGTGAGTGTTTGGGTTATTTTGCACACACCCTCAGGGTCACTGTGCAGCTTCCAGGCCCAGTTAAAACCAACTTTGGGCTCTAATCCAAAACCTTAGAGTGGGCAAGCCAGGGTGTATCTCCAAATGTCTGACCTAGATTTTTCYGAGTGGTGAATACAGGAGTTTTTAGGATTAAAACCTGAATAAGTGGCTTAATTATGCAGCAAAGCCTATGGCCTAATTCAATACTTACAGAGCAAATTCCCAACCCTGGGATAGCTAATGTGGTTAAAGTTTCATAAAATGGTTTTGTGAATTGCAGTTGTGCCAAGAAATATGGAGTGGGGGAATTACATCACAGTTATTCTGAATTAAGCTTTTCTAGTGCTAAGTTACAGGAAATGGCAGAGGCAGAAGATGACACTATTTTGTGTACTGACCCCAAAATATGATGAAACACTCTGAGTTTTCTCCTAATTGTGTTCCTGTTGCCATACATTTATGGGGGAAGAAGGGTCTATTAAAATAAAACCAGAATTCTGCCTAGAATTCTAAATGGGTGGAACAGTCACTGAAGGTTTTGGTTAGCATTTTACAGGATGCATTTCTAATTAATCACTCCTTCAAAAAGGGAAATATGTGGTGGTCAGCAGAGCTACAGCGATGTACAAATATGGGATTTCTTCCCACAAACATAGGATGTGCTGTCTGGCTTTAGATGTGCTTCATGTGTTTTTAATTTTTCTTTCTGTMTTCCTTTTCTTCTTCCCTTCCAAGGGAGACAGGGTGCTGCTGGGAGGACCTGGAAGTTTTTACTGGCAAGGTGAGAGTATCATTTAAGTCACAGAGAAGATGATCTTTATGATTTTTCTCTTTATCCTCTTAATCATTTTGTTCCACAGTCTTCCAGCTACTGTCAGTCTTTGTCAGTAAGAAAACTGACAGAAATGTTCCTTTGTCCTTAAGAATATCTCCTGAATAATCAAGGCAACCACAGATAATGGTTGTAGTAATAATAGCATAGATGMCCTTTGTGTTTTAAATAATTCCATGATCTTTATAAAAGCTTTCCTGGTACATGGGATTTGTTTTCATCAGCAGGATAAGCATACTTTGTTTTGCTGTATACATTTCATAATTTGACACACAAAGAGTGCATTTTCAATGAGAAATATCCCCTCTAAAGAGAATTTCATTGTTTTCCTCTGATGGCAAAGATGTTTTGCATTTGTCCTAATTGGTTTGTGCTGTGGGGCACGTTTTACCTCTACCTGGCATTACCTGTGTACTTTGCTCCTGTGGGATTCAGGATATTCAGCCTTTAACTGCAGCTCTCTGTTCAAAGGAGGGTGCTGCTGTAATGAGGACACAGCTGCCAAACTCTGCTGCCTGCTTTTTAATGGGGCTTCTAACGTTATTAATAGATTTTCTGTATCATGCCAGCCTACATGTAGGTGCAGCAGCACAGGAGGCTTGCTCCAGTCCTGTATTTTAAATTACAAACAAAATTGAATTATTAAAGCTAAACTGCAGATGCAGTATCACATAAATCAGGTTTCTGCATTTATTTTATAGCTTTTTGGCAAAAGTAATGCTTCATCTGCCAAAACAACCTCATCCTCTCCTACTACTACCAAAAAAGCCCACTTGGCTCTGAATAGATGACAATAGTATGCTCTGAAAACAATAATTTTCATCCTAAACTTTTATTCCACGTGTTCTGAGTTGCTGGAGGGGGATTTTTCCCTTCACTTTACACATGTATGAATATGTATGTGAAGTGCCATTCTGAATGGGGTTTTTTTGGTGATTCAAACTTTAATTTAGACTAGAAGAAAAGAATGTAAAGGAGTCACCACCTAGTGGCTGATGCAGTGAAAATGGAGAACATGGCAATACACCACGCTCATCTCATTTTTGTCCATTTTATTGGCTTCTTGTSTGCCAAAACAGGCTCTCCTGTTGTGGTATTTGAGCAAGGAGCACCTAAAGGGCTCAGTTCTGCACAACCATGAGCRTATGATATCTCAGCCCTGCCTTAGATTGGTCTCTGTTTTCAGTGAGAACTCTGTGTGTGCCTTTGATTCAATATGGGAACATGTTTTTGCTGGAGTGGGATCCATATTTTCACTTGTGTCCTTCCTGGTGCTGCTGCAGTTGGCTCCTCCCTGGTCTGTGTTGTGGAAGAGCCGCTGCTTTTGAGGGCAGCATTCTGTGAACGAGCTCACCAGTTCTGGTTGTGGTTTTCAGCTCTTTTCTCTCTCTTTAGGCCAGCTGATTTCTGACAGAGTGACAGAGATTGTGGCAAAGTATGACTCCAAAGTCTACAGCACCAAGTATGATGAGCAGCTAGCCACCAGGCCTGCCAGTGCTGCTTTTGATGACAGCTACTTGGGTACGTGGTGGGAAACCAGAAACCTCCACCTGCARCACTCCCTGCCTACATCTAAATCACACAACTAACAATTCCACATCTAACAGACAACAAGGCAGTGAATTCCTGAAAATGCACTCATTTATGTATGATGGAATTGTAGTTATTTATTGTTTACTCCCTGCCACTGCTGATGCTTACATCTAAATCACACAACTAGAAATTCCACATCTAACAGATAACAAGGCACTGACATTCCTGAAAATACACTCATTTATGTATGATGTAGTTATTTATTGTAGTTATTTTGCCATAGGCTTGACTCAAAAAGCACCCAATGACAAAATAAATGGAAGTATTTTCATGATTTTACATGCTCTGTGATTCAGGCTGAATATGGGAGTGGCAAATGTATGATTTTTATATGAGAGGTTAGTCACATAGGTGATTGTTTGTTTGTTTGTTATTTAAAAGCAGCTGTTTCTAAATAACCTACCAAAACAAAATAAAATGATGTTTTGGAAGAAAAACAACGAGGAGTGGGAAATGATCATTTTGCTTCATGTATGTCTAACCAGCCTCAGGAAAAAAGCAAGGATATATACCAGGAAAATTCTCAGGATGATAATTTTAAAATTTTCCTTTTCTGATCTTAAATTCCTGGATACTGATGAGTTACAGCCACTCCTGGAACTCTTCATAGTCTAAGCTCCTTCAAGGCAATATTTAYACCAGTGCATTTTAAGATGAAGAGAGGAGGACTGTGCACAGAGACACTTGTGAAAAGTGTAAAGAGAGATGAAAGTTTCAATAAGGTTTTTAAAGCCTCATCTTGTCTCTGCAGGTTATTCAGTGGCTGTTGGAGACTTCAATGGTGATGGCATCGAAGGTAAGCCCCTTGCTTCAGTAAGAACATCATGGTARTAGGCTGGGCAGATTTTTCAAACCTATGGTACAGTGCACATGGAAATGCTAGGAAGTGAGTGTTCAAGTGCTAGGAATGAGCTGTTCTGTTCAGCATTCAYTGTGCCTTGGGATCTGACTGCTATCTGTGTCTTGCTTTATGTTTCAGACTTTGTATCAGGAGTCCCACGGGCAGCAAGAACTCTGGGCATGGTAAAAAATTTGAAACATTAAACTTTACAATGAGTAAAAAAAGGTGACTATTGCTGGTTTGCTGTAATGTGTATTTCTTCATGTGCAGGTGTCCATTTACAATGGGAAAAACATGTCCTCCATGTACAACTTCACTGGAGAGCAGGTGGGTGGCTCTGCTGACTGTGGTGGGTGACCAGGAAKCCTTTCCTATGTTGCAGCAGTGTTTAGGGTACTAGATAATAGTCTGYATATTACTGGCTTGATTGCCAAAGCAACATTTTATGAAGTCTGAGGAAAGTCTAATCCTATTTAAATGAAGGAAATACTGCCTGTTTTGAGAGCTGGGAAAGAGACTGGATCATGAAAGGGGAAATGGGAAAAGTAACCAACAGGTTTACTTTCTAAGAGTATGGAAGAGGAACAAAAAAGAAAGGAAAAAATAAAATTTCTGGCTTATGTTATCATCTCCCTGATGTATTTTGTGTACAGATTTGTGTAAAGTTGTTTGTTTGTATCACTACAACTCATGGGTTTGGTTTGAATTTTGTTTTCCAGATGGCTGCCTATTTTGGGTATTCGGTGGCTGCCACAGATATCGACGGGGACAAGTAAGTGTCCTCTTCTCCCTCTTCTCACCAATGCCACCCAAMTTGTTTCTGGAAAGAAAAAATAGCTTTTATTAAAAGGTCTTTCCCACAGTCTAGATTTCTCTCTTCATTGCTGGTTTAATCAGTCATCTGCATGACTCTTTTGATAACACTACCCATTTGTTTTAACATTTGTAAGTTTGTTTTTGCATTTATCTGCATAAATACATGTGTGTATTCACATGCTTMAGGCCCATTAAATTTTTGTATATTTGTGCTTACTTGGTCAATAAATATTTGCTTCCAGTTGAATTTAAAGATAGTTAGCTTTCATCTGAGTGTTGACTTCAGGGCTGAGCTAACAGTGCTGAAGAGAATGAATTTTCCTGCTGCTSCTGAAGAGCTCTGTCCTGTTTTGGTCCAGTTACACAGATCTGTTTATTGGAGCCCCTCTTTTTATGGATCGAAGCTCAGACGGGAAGCTTCAGGAGGTTGGCCAAGTAACCATCTGCCTTCAGCGAGCCTCAGGAGGGTTTCAGACAGCAAAGCTGAACGGCTTTGAGATCTTTGCGCGGTTCGGCAGCTCCATCGCACCCCTGGGGGACCTGGATCAGGATGGCTTCAAYGGTAGGATGCTGMTTTGTGGTATTCACATTCTCTGAAAAAAATTCTTTTGCTAAGGATTTTTCTTCTGGGAAGCTGAGAAGCTTCAGAGAAAAGGAAAACAATTTTTATCTTTTTTGCTTCTCCTGTGTTTTGCTCATGTTGGATGTGTTTGGAGATTGTTTAGCCAAAGGTGGTTGCCTGATTGGATTCTGGTGTGAGCTGTTTTAACTCTTTGGCTAATTGGGGCCAAACTGTGTCAAGATTTTGGAAAGAGTCATGACTTTTCATTCTTATTTTTTTAACATTCAGTAAGTATCTCTTCTGTATTCTTTAGTATAGTTAGTATAGTATTCTTTAATATACTATAGTATTATAAAGTAATAAATTAGCCCTCTGAGAACATGGAGTCAGATGCATCATTCCTACCTTCATCAAGGCATTCCCTGCAAATACAATATTGATTCTTGATCAGGATCTTCTGGTTGTAGAGGGTGATGCCTCAGGTTTTAGCTTTTATATTTTTCAGATTCTGTACTGCTTTAGTGTGTAGYTCTGAGCTTCATATTAGGAGATGGTAATGATTCCTTCTCTAGCTGAGCACCAAGGACAAATGATCCAAATCTCAGGCCCAAGACCATAAACAACGTGGACTGAAGAGAGAAAAACTAGAAGGATGGGACTTCATAGGCTAAAGCTAAAATTGGACAATTAACTCCAATATGCAAATGGACCAGAACTTATAAAAGTGAGAGACCCCGTGACCAGGTGTCCATTTTGTGACCATTTTGGTTCATCTTGGGTGTAGCCCTGGCTGGGCTCTTGTGCTGCCCAAGGTGCATCCATTGAGGCCTTTTAATAAATCCCTGCTTTATTCTTTAGCCCAGTCTAGCCTCTGTTCTAGGCCAGCCTGCACAGGGCACCAGGGGAGCCCAGCCAGCACAGAGAATGTGGATCCTGCACACAAACCCTCAGTGCTGTAGCCATGAGYGAGTGAGGGATGCTGAGGTTTAGACTCCCTTCGATGCTTGTGTGCTACTCCCAGGAATGCCAGCAGGAGTTCCATGGATGCACCGAGCAGAGACTATACCACTGACACAACATGGACTGCTCTAGCTCTTACCCTGACCACCTGATTGCTTTCTAAGCCATGACCACAATAGAAACTTCAATAAAATACCTGACCCTCCACTGTGACCAGTTAGGACATCTTCAAYATAATTTCCGTTGTTTAAAGATCATTTTCCTCTCTAGAAACACAATGATGACAGAAAAGAAGGTTTGATTTCAGATTGCTGCTTAAAAATGTTCATATAAAAAAGTTCTTCCTGAGAAAAGAGTAGGGTTTGTTTTTTTTAATTTACTATTCAAAATGGAAGAGTTTGGTGGAAATACTGCATGGCAGATGTACCAAGAGCTGTGTGTCTTGAGTGAGTAATTGGAAGAGAAGTTTGAGTCTGACACAACTGGAGCTGAGACTCTCCCTTRCCCAAGCTGCTGGTTACTTTCTGACAGGAATGAAAAACAATAAAGCAGACAAGAATCATGTAGTGTTGGGATGGAGGTTTCCAGGAATCCTAGGGAGAATGCTTTTTAATGCCCATTATACTCCAGTGTTGCCTAAAGAGTAGTGAGAATTTGAGTTCCACCAAAAAAATCTTCATTTTTTTTTCCATTCTGCTTGCAAGCTAAGTATTTTCTCTTAGATCAAAAATTACAATAGATGGTTACTTCAAATTCCCAGGTAGCTCTAATTTATTTTTGATGAARTCATAACTTCACAGTGTAGTTGAAATTGGAAGGGACCTTTTTAGTTCCTAACTGGATGTAGAATCAGTGTGGAGATGCACTATCACTGCAGCTATTTACAGAAGACATTGGAGAGCTGACAGCCAAAATTCCAGTCACTTAATGAGATTATCCCAAACATTTTTTGATTCCACCMTACTTACATTTGAAATACACTGTAGGAAAGAGAATCACAGCAAAAGCTCCCTCTTTCAAATGGCTTTGCTGTTATTTAGTCTGTTTGTTTTGGGTTTTATTGCTCTGCCTCATTTTGGGAGTGTTAATWAAAATGCCTTCCATCACAGTATGGTGCAAGATAGGAATTTTTACTGTCTTCATGAAGTTTGTAAATAGGAGTCAAAAATGCAAAACTGTAAACTTTTGAGTCCTTATTCTTTTCATYAAACTTTCCCAAATTTCAGAAAAGAGGAAGGAGAAACATAACTATTCCAAGTAGTGCTTTGTGTTTGGTCCTCAAACTGTCTCTGGAAATGTTGCAATTAGATCATAGGTGCACTTCTAAAGCTGTCCTTACAGATAGTCTAATTAGCATTCTGTTTCCTACCATTTATTAATCATTAATAGCAAGTWCATTTAAATTTAAGAGATAGAATAACTGCACTAACTGTAAATTCTCCATAAAGCATGCTGCCAAGCTATGGGATAGACTGGATTTAAATATTTACCATTGGTTTAGGATGATTTAAATTTTCCAGAATTATTAATACGTCCCACCCTTTGGAGGAACATGAGCATGTAAAGGAAATGGAAAGAGTCACACTTAGCTTTGTGGTTTGGCACCCACAGTGACTAACTCTGCTTGTTTTAATAATCTCAAAAGCATCCCAAATCCTTATGGTTTTACTGCAAAAAAATTGACCAAAGTGGAGAAGGTTTTGTAGAACTATTTCTCCCCTTCCTCTCCCCATAACATGTTAACATGTTCYTGTTAAACATTTATACTTTGTAGAAAAAACAGCATCCAATAATWAAAGGAAAAACAGAACAAATGAAAGGAGTAATAAACAAACAAATGTTGATGAGCATTTTAAAGGCTGGTTGCACTTCCTCCCTACTGACAAGTAATAGTTGCCTCTTTGAGCTAGGTCTTAYAAGCTTTTGGARGTCTATTGCTTACTCAAGATAGCTCAGCTACTTTTGGAGGCATAAAATTAGCAAGATGGCTTCTGTTCCAGTGCTAGAAACAAAAAAGTTTAATAAAAGGCAAAATAACAAATAGAGAAAAACTGAGTTAGGTGCAAGAAGTTTTTGCTYTCGGTRAAACACTTCACAAAARCAATTAGTTTCTTTGTTCTCTTCTTTTAATAGTAAATTGTTTAGGCAGACTTTTTGGCTTCTGTCTAATTAGCTATCTTTAAGTTTGAGGTGAAGTCCTCAAAGTCTTATGAGGTGTCTTAGAGAGAAACTTCTAAGCTTCTTTCCTTTTTGAGAGGACAAAAGATAGTTTTGTCACTCCGTCAGCAAAGAGCACATTGAAACTGTAATATCAGAAATTATTGATTGATGTAAGCACAAATATGTTCTAATTTGTGTCTGGAGACATTGATGATTCTTCTTGTGGTTTTCAGACATTGCAGTTGCTGCACCATACGGTGGAGAGGACAAGAGAGGRCTGGTGTACATCTACAATGGAGGAGCGAGTGGTTTGAATGCCATCCCATCCCAGGTCCTGGAAGGGCAGTGGGCTGCTCGCACCATGCCCCCCAGCTTTGGGTACTCCCTGAAAGGAGCCACAGATGTGGACAAGAATGGATATCCAGGTCCTCTGCTCCAAATGGCACTTTGCAATAACTCAGTACAGCCCCACCCTTGAGAAACAGCCTATTTCACAAAGCAAGTTGTAATGTGTGGTGTGTTTCCTTTCTTTCTAGACTTGATTGTTGGAGCCTTTGGTGTTGACACAGCTGTTCTGTACAGGTAAGGGTCCCTCTGTGCTTGTACCTGAGTGAAAGCTCAGTGGGGTTCTGGAGCTACCAAAGAAAGCAGGATCAGGGAAGTCTGAAAATCTGGCACTCCACCATCCAAACCTCTGGAGATGGAAAAACACTGTACTGTTTTTTTTTACTGAGAAAACCTATCTGCTGCCTAAAATTCATCTTTCTCAATAATATGTAGTCAGGAGAAAACATTAATAAGCTGTCTTCAAGGCTTTGTGAGTGTCAGTTTTCTAGATTCTGACACTGCAGCTGCAAGCTGTTACACTGCTATCCCAATATTCTCATCCCAGCTTGCTCATTTTGGGAGAACATGTTGGTCTGTGCTATAAGTAGATAGGACTTCCTCTTTACACAGTTGTCCATGYTGTGGCTGATGGAAATGAAAGGGCACAGAAAAGCTTCATCTAGTCAATGGTTACTTGTTTTTCTTGTGGTTTCACTAAATACTGTGTGTTTGTGTATATTGCACAATTTGATGGGGGGGGCATTGTCAAACATGGTGCTGAGTGCTCTTCAAGAGGATGTTTTCTTTGCAGGGCTAGACCAGTTATTAGAGTAAATGCTGCCCTGGAAGTTAATCCAACCATTCTAAACCCAGAAAACAAAGCCTGTTCACTGGGAGATGTAAAAGTTTCTTGGTAAGCAGASTATCTATGTTTTCATTTGAGGGGAGGGATTTCTTGGGTTTTAATTTTGTAAGTTTCCAATWTTGAAAGGTCTCAGGAAGTCTAGTCAGCTAATTAAAAAAAAAAAAAGGACAAACACAGATTTTTTTGAAAGAGCAAACTATACAAAATAAGAACTCTCTGACAGCAGTTGGAGGAGCAGCACTGTCTTTAGATGCCAGACTGAGTCCCAAAACCTGCAGAGACTGCCAGGTGTCCCTGCTGAGCAGAGTAGGGTCTTCCCAAGACATCAGCACATCCCATGGTATTTGCAGTGTTTTACCCACTAACACACACTGGGACAGTGATCTGCTCTGTAAACTGATTTTGCTTCTGGTTCCCAGGCTATTATCCCAACCCACTTTCCCCTCCTACTGCTAACTTTCTTCTCAGGGTCAGTATGATAGGTTTATAAATCAGACCCATCTGATTACAGAAATAAACATTCCAGTCCACAAGTGATTTTCTCTAGATGAATCAAGACTCCAAAGCTTTGCACTGCCTGCAGTTCTGCCTACTTATTAATAGATTATTGTTTCTCTTCCATCAGTAGAACATAGCTTTTGGGAATAAGCTAGAGTCTCAAAAAGAGGATACATCTGAAAAGAAATAAATAGTTAGGAGTTTTAGAAGAAAATGAGAGAAAAAGTGTGTGAAATTAATTTTTTTTTCCTCCCAAACAGCTTCAAAGTGAAGTTCTGCTTAAAGGCGGATGGCAAAGGAAAGCTCCCCAACTCACTCAGTAAGTTCTGCTCATGCAAAAATTGGAAGTTTTGTTGCATTGTTTGCAGGCAGCAGCAYTGGTCATTGTTGTTTTCATGACAAACAGCTGGGTGCCCTTTGCAGCACTGCTGCCACTTGGGTGGCATGTACATCCATGGGACTCTTCAGCAGGCTTTTTTGGCTGCACTGGTGTAGAAGTCATTTGACCATATCTGAGACTTTAAACATATGTCCAATTATGTGGTTAACCAGTCTTGGAAAGCCCTTTGTGTTTTACAGAATTTACAGTAACTGTCATTGAGGGGATTTTCAGACAAGAATATTCAAGTGTGTGCATTGCTGGGCCTGAGAGATACAGACAAGCCACAGGGAACTTGTCACATCCTGTTGAGGTCATGACTTTCTGATTGATATCACTGACCTTTTTCATCAGATTCTCAGATCACAATCAGGAAAAGATTGTTTCAAACAAGTGTTTAAGTTCTCTCCAGGAGATTTTGTAGTGTGGCAAGCAGGTAGTGTCTACTCATTGCAAAATCTTTTCCTTTCTTTTCTGTGGCACGTACAGAGGCGGTGTGATCTTGGAGGCTCATGTGAATATCTGTTATGTATTACAAGTTTTATTATCTATATCAAATATTTCAAATAATTAGATTATCAATAGCATTTAAAAATACAAATATTATGTGCAACATTGCTTTCAATTTTCTAGTGGAAAAAAATTCTAACTCTAGTTCTTGCAGCTCTACAGCAATTACAAATCTGTGTTCTTCGATATTTCCAGTGTTTAAAGAGAAAGCAGAATCCAATTTAGGACAGCAGCAGTGCTTGAGAACTAATGTAATGGCAGATTTTACATGGAAAGAGCTGGAGGTTTTAAGAGGGGCAAGCACTAGGTTTTCATTGTAGTTGAAATCAGTGTTTAGCTCAATTTCTGAGGGAATTCTGCACTGTGTTGAATGGAATGAAACATCCCTAACCCAAACCCTTTGGCTTGGCCAGATTTCCAGGTGGAGCTGCTGCTGGACAAGCTGAAGCAGAAAGGAGCCATCAGGAGAGCTCTGTTTCTGCACAGCAAGCAGCCCAGCCACTCGAAGAACATGACCATTACAAAGGGAGGCAAAATGAACTGCGAGGAACTCGAKGCCTTCTTGAGGGTAAGCAGCCATTCATGTTCTAGGCAAATAATTTTTGGTGCTTTGTCTATTATAAGTTCATTGTGTTAGGTGTTTGAAAAAAAAAACCAAAGCAACAAGAAAAAACTTTGTTTTCAGTGGATGGACCTGAAATTACTAAAACCACATATCTGTCCTGAATTACTGCTGCTGTCACAGCATGAATGATGAATCTTCTTGTGTCTAAGGTCCTGGTCCCTAAATGCATTGGAAATTCAATTCAGGACTTTGTTCTGGACTTCTTGGATAAGCCATCCAGGCACCAAAATAGCTATAATTTCCAAGGAACATGAAAGTCAATAAGCAGAGGTTGTCCCCTCTACTTTGGAGGTTAAAAATTGAAGAAAAATATGGACCTGCAACTGACAAGCCAAAATAAGCAAATAGTAGAGGAGATGGAGAAAGTTGAAGTACTAAGTTTGCTTTTTCTCAGTCTTTCTGTTTTCATCCCCACAAATGTGAACAGATGCTAACACAATTAAAAAGTTTTAATCAGTAGAAGAAACATTGTGTGTAGCTATGTACGTTCTACGCAGCTCAGATTTATCTCTGAGCACTTATAAATCAAACACAAACAATACTTGCTTCCCACYAAAAAAAAACAAATAAAAATGCTGGCAATCATTAGGGATTCATGGAGGGTAGGTAATRCATTCTTTGACCTGACTTTTGTGAATGGGTTATATACAGAATTAGACATCTCAAGGTTAGTAAAGATTTAGCACATTTCCACCTGATATTATCATAAAGAAAGCAATGACCTATGTAAAATGATCATAAATGGAGTGTAAAACCAGTTTAAAACTAKAGGTAATCAATAAGTTTCTGCCCACAGAAGACATCTTCTGAAATAAGATCCTGAAGTGAGCTGTGCTAGAGTCAGTAGTTTTCTTTACTCTCAGAAAGGAAGCAGAGTTTACCCTGAGCAAATCTGTGGCTGATGTAAAGCTAAGAGATGTAGGTTTGTAAGTTCTCTGAAAGGCAGGATCAACATTTGATAAGCAGAATGATTTCCAATGAACAGCATGAAAGTCAGCAACTTCCAAGTGCCAAGTAATAATTTCAGGAAGGAAAAATTGTAAGTCCAAAGATGAGTATCTCTGAGGGATCTTAGAAGCAGACTGAGGTTGGTCTGACAGGAAAGAGCAGAGCTGTGTAGCCTTTAGGCTCCTTGTAACTGGATTTCCATGACTTAATATTTCTGTGTGCTCCAGTTTTCCATGTTTTAAACAGGCATGTTACTGCTAAAATTGTGCAGGTTTTCTGAAAAGAGCTCAGAAWTTTTCATGTTTTGGCCTCTCCATTTCTACTCCATTTGAATTGTGATTGAAATGTTTGGTTTCCCCAGGATGAATCTGAGTTCAGAGACAAGCTGACTCCCATCACTATTTTCATGGAATATCGCCTGGATTACAGAACAGCTGCAGATGCCACGGGATTGCACCCTATCCTCAACCAGTTCACTCCTGCCAACATGAGCAGACAGGTACCCTGCTCACACAGCCTGGGATCAGAGAACCCAGAGCATTGCTTCATCTTAGGGAGAAAATCAGTTAGAGTAGTCCTGCAAGTGTTAATAGTCAAGGCTTTCATCCATTCTCATCCCATGCTGCTCCATATACATTATGTTTTCCCCTGTAGTTCTATTAAGGTAATATAAATAGTTTTTCTGCCCTTTTTTACAAATTTTTTACACTTGTTTGTAAAGAGCATTAATCCCTTAATATGAAGGGATTATTCAAAGTATGGAGAGATGGTTAAGGTTAAGTCCTAGAATTGCAGYAGGGCAGGATGAGGCACAGTGACTCCCACATATAAAAACTCATTTGGTGTCTTCTGAGACTAATGGCATGAAAACATTTCATAACCAGCTATGTGGAACTTTTTAATGTGCTGGTGAAACAGTATTATTGAAGATGTATGTTAGAACAGATGAAGGAATTATTACAACAGTGTGTGTTTGATTTTTCCATAGGCCCATATCCTSCTGGATTGTGGGGATGATAACATCTGCAAACCAAAGCTGGAGGTGTCAGTAGAAAGGTAAATACATGACAAAAATACAAGGAAAAACAATTTCCCTACCTGAAGTCTAAAACTCAGTAGCTGGTACTACTTTTATTTAAGGAATGTGTTAAAATAAGTAGGACTCCTGATTGCATGCAATCTAAACTCAGGTTTATATGCTTTAAAGAAAACCCATTTTCTGCTTTGGAACCTAATGTCTTTAACATGTAATGCACCACTCCCACTCCCACCCTAGCCTCCACTATAAATAGGCCATATCTATTTATTTATTTATTTGCTAAGCTGGACATGTGTAGTGAGAATAAACCACTGCTAGCTGCCATTGTATCTCTGTTGTGTTGTTTAATGTTAGATAGACACATGAAGATGTGATTTTATCCAGCAAGGGGAGGAGTAGGGCTYTTGTCACATGTATGAAAAAATAATTATTGGTATTGGGAGTATCTTTTATCAAACCTGAAACAAAGAATCAATTCGTCAGTGGTAATTCATCCATGAGTCTGAGCTTTTTTTTTTACTTTGTGTGGCCTAAACCCTCTCTTGCTGGATTATCTCATAATCTGTTTTTTAATGCATTATAGCATATGCATATTGTAGATAGGACACTTCACAAGCACTAATTCATGCAAACACCTCAGTAACACTTGACATCAGTGCAGATACCCTGATGTATGCTTSTAGTTGGTGAAATGAAAACACATTGTTTGCTAAGATAGTCTCTTTGTGTCTGAACCAAAGGTATTGCAGAGATCTTGGCTCTATTCTGTGTAGCTGAGCCTTCCCTTGAGTTTTGTTATAAATATGTGCTTGTACCTCTGCAAAGTGGGCCTGTAATTCAAAATGTGCACAGGGATTTAGCTGCCCATAWTGGTTTGTTCCTTGTAAGAAAAAGGTSTTTGTGKTTTTTTGTTTKGTGGTACATTTTACAGGCMAGATTCTTACAAAAGAACATGTAATACTTGCTCCATTTGTACTTACTTGATCCATGKAATACTTAATCTATTTGATTATAGACTCAGGGTTTTTTAAAAATACCTTAGAGCTCTCCTGAAGCAAAGGCACTGCCTCCAGATTTCTCTGATATTTTCCTGAAATTTCGGAATGTCTCCTGTTTCTCTAAGTTCAGCCACTTCCGTGCAATCTAAAACCCCAATGCAGAACTGATTTTCACACTGTTTTCTTGCAGTGACCAGAAGCAGATCTACATTGGTGATGACAACCCCCTGACCCTGATTGTCAGTGCCCAGAACCAGGGGGAGGGAGCCTATGAAGCCGAGCTCTTYGTCGTGGTTCCGCCCCAGGCGGATTTCATCGGCGTCGTTCGCAACAACGAGGTAAAATCCCAGCTGCTTCTCAGGAGTCATGCTTCACCTGCTGCTGGGGAAATCTCTAGTGGCTTCTGTTATTTCAAAGCACTGAAAAATGATCCATTTTTTCAAAGCCCCTCTSTTTTATAACCTTGAGAACAGGTCTGTCTTGTATCAGAAACATTTGTCTCCCTGGAGTCTTCCATGCTCAGATTTTATTTCATTTTATTACTTGGCTGAGAAATGATATTAAAATTAATACAGCATATCTAGGACTTCTCTCCAGACTTTCATCCAGGTGCTCAGATGTAAAGAATGGCATTCCTTAGTGTTTCTTTCTGGTTTATTGCAGGCTTTGGCCAGACTGTCATGTGCTTTCAAAACAGAGAATCAGACTCGCATGGTCGTTTGTGACCTGGGCAATCCCATGAAAGCAGGAACTAAGGTAAGGTTTGGTCCAACAGGTGYCTGGTAGTCACCCAGGGGGCAGGTGGCATTTTCCTTAATCACAGCAGTGTTTGGGCAGGAAGTTTTCTCCCAGGAATTTAAGATGACACCTGACATTTAGCCGCCCACATTTGGTTAGTACAGCAGTAGTTGGTTTTAACTTTTCAGCTAAATTAAAGGCTGGAAGGAGTGTTCATGAGTTTTGTGATGCAACTCAAAATGAGTCATTCATTAAATAGTGGAATTAATGGACTTTGGTCCCTCATGAATTTTTTTATATTTATCTGACATGTATTTTTTAGGATATAATCAAGATCTAGCTCACAACACTTCTTTCTTGTAGTTAATCTCTTTTCTRCCTACTTTCATGAGGAAGGAGAGAGCTTTGTTTCATTGAAAGCCCTACAATTCTACCAAATGTAGCTGAAAGTGGAAGAATTAAAAAAAATGTTAGTGAGACAGATTTTAAGGTGATATGACATAGTAAGTCTTATTTTCTGAGGAAATGAAGTGAAAATMAGTCACAATTATAACAATTTCATGATGCTTTTTTTCTAAGAGCCATCTTGTACAGATAAATAAATGCTATTTCCAAAATCTTTTGAAGTGTATCAAGCTGAACTGCACAGATGTTAAAGCAAATATGAATTGACTTAGACCAAAGCTTGGGAATGAACTTTGAATCATTAATGTGTTCCCTGCTCTTTAGATTACACCATTTTTTGCAGTAYCTGGGAAGGCTCAGTTATGTGTAGAAATGGCTGAAGTAAGTGTGGGGAGCAAGATACAATCCTTATTTTGTATTTTATGGCAGTGATGCCTTGGCTGGACATACAAGAAGGCAGTACATTTCCAGCCTGGATGAACCRGACAACTTGAATTTGCCAGTTCTGTGTGTTCTCTCATCACCAGGAGTCTCAAGCCATTTCACTGTAGTCTAATGGCATTGAGAAGCTTTTATGGTGTGTTTTATTGTGCTTCCAACTGAACCACAGTGGTTTTTTTCCCCCAGCTCCTGGCTGGCCTGCGTTTCAGCGTGCACCAGCAGTCKGAGATGGACACCTCTGTCAAGTTTGACTTGCAGATCCGGAGGTATGGAAATCTCTGGGGGTGAACTTCCCCTGGGAAAGGACACACACAGCAAATAGACTGCAAACCAGTATCACTCTGGCCTAATTCTCTTGTCTTTGCCTTGTAATGGCTTGAAAAATAACCACACTGAGTTAGGTTTCCTAAACTACAGGAAAAAGTAAGAATATTTGTATGTGCGTATCACTGTGCTCTGCTGACACTTGTGGTGCCACAGAATGACCTTGGGTTTACATCCCTCTTTTAAAACTGATGCTTGAGCTCTGAATTCCTTCAGCAGAGGAAGGAATTCTGTAAAACCAGAATTGGATGTATTTAGAGGAGGAGAGTCTTTCAGGGCAGGCAGTGTATGGGGTAGTCAGAGCAGAAGCACCCTGCAGTGAGCCATCACATCTGGGGTGTCTGCCACCTTCCTTAGGCTAACTGGGGCTTCMTCTGAAAACCCCTGACACCAAAGTTGAAGATTCTATGGAATTTAAGTTTGTAATATGGGAACCATCACAGCAGCCAGCCTAAAAGAGCCTGAAAACTAAATGGAACAAAGCAGTAGTGTTCCTGTTAATTATCAGATGAGCACTGTCATATTAATCTGATATAAAAATCAGAATTTGTAACTTCTGCAGATGATATTTAAGGTTGGAGATGTGATCATTAGGGCTATCTTTAGCCAATGCATTTTTATGTTGTTTTTAATGGACAGTATGAATACACCTGTTTTGTTTCTTCTTCATGGTGGACCAAAAGCACTTTTTTTTTCCCATTTAAGGGCTTTATTTTTTTAATTTAGTGAATAAATTAATCYCATCCACATATGCATTTGTCATCTATGGGAGTTGGGAAAGATTAAAGCTACCATTATATCTTAATGATGGAGTGTTTTGCCATACCAACCAAAGGCCTTGGCACATATTTCTTTAATCTCCCACTGCGGTCTGTTGAATTTTCCCTTCTCCATCAGCTGGCAAGGTGTGCCAGTGGCATGGGACTGTTCTTTGCAGAAGWGATCTGCTCTGGGGTGTCTGTCACCTTCCTTAGGCTGCCAGCAGTCACTTGCTGCTGTCCCAGGGTCAGAAACAGTCAGGGAGGCTGCTCAAGCCATGCTTGTCTCCTGATGGAAGAGGAGGGAGGTTCCTGTAGTGTTTCAGGCCTTTTGTGGAGGGAAATTCCTTCAGTGACTGGTGGGTGCAGGAAGGGTGAGCAGAGGTGCCATGGAACAGAGTAATCACAGTTCACAGTGACAGGCATCAGCAGGGATTAGCTGGGACAGCTTTTAGGGATCACACTGCTTGTCTTAAACTCACAAAGCTGGATCTGCAGTGCTGGCTCAGTTCCTAGCAGAGCAGGTCTAGTTTCTAAAGGAGTTGAGGTATTTACAGGTCAGGAGGAGAGCACTGCTGCAGGTGTTTGCTGGTTACAGCAGCACTGAAAAATGATCAGAAGATTCAGGATTCTTTGTAAAGGAAAGTGTTTGGCTGGGGGGACAGAATAACCAGATGTGTCAAAGGAGATCAAAATTCTGCTCCCAGCACCACTTTGAGGGGGAGTGTCCCCTGTATTTTCTTCCATGAGAGTTGTAGGACAGAGTCAGCATTAACTCTGTGTCCTTCACCATCCTCTCCCTGCTGGGGCTCCCCCACACTCTGCAGAGGCTGGGGCTCCATGCTTTTAGGTGAGAACTTGCTGGAATYTGGTCCTTAGTTTTTAGCACCTGTGCTTTCCTACAGGGGCTCAGGAGTCATTCTATGTTACATACAATTACTTTCAAGTGTGGAGGGTTTTTTTAATTATTGCTTATTTCATTTAAGAATTTACCTTTTATTTTCCTTGCAGTTCCAACCTGTATGACAACCTGAGCCCAGTAGCATATTATCAGGCTGACCTTGCTATTTCAGCAGCTGTTGAAATTAGAGGGTAAGCAATACTATTTTAATAAACACTTTTAAGGAGCTTTGCACATCTGCTTCTTTATATTCACTGAACTTCCTTTCAGGTCTGCATAAGTTTTCCAGGACAGCTTAGGGAATTTTGAATCATAAAGACAATATGGTTTTCTCTAGCCAGCCTTTGGACTTTTAGATCTTAACTAATTCTAAATAATGACAAAATTTATTCCTTATTATAAAAAAGGAATATTGTGCCTACATTATATTTTTAGAAGAAGAAAAAATCACCCCTCTTGTTTGTAGTTTTACATTTCTGCAGGTCCCTTTTCTCCTCCACAAACTGACTGGGGTTTCCTCTGAAAACCTCTGAAACCAAAGTTGAAGTTTCTATGGAATTAAAGTTTGTGATATCCTTCAGTCTTAGGCATAGTATTAATATTGTAATGACTTGGTGACTCCATCACCTCTACTTCCCACCTAAAAGTCCTCTTGCTTAACCAGTTACCTTGGATTCCTGAGTCATAGTTCTTTAAATTTTCCACTACATTCATTATTGTGACAAATTTGTTCAGTATCTGAGAGGTGGGGGATGGCACACTGGAAAAGCATGATTGGTACCTTCATTGCTTTCAGGGCTGAATTAGTCTTAGGACTGTGCTGCTAAGGCTTTACCAACATTTCTCATYATGACAATATTTCACACTGGTTTTGTTTGGATGATGTGTGTGTCTTTTTTTTTAACATAGAGAACAGAACTGAACATTTAATACTCAAACCACTTCTTTCAGGTTTTATCTAGAGGATGAAGAAGGGGAGATTGTATTTTAAGCATGTTGATTTTTTCCTTTAGATGTCCTAKAGAACCCCATTTATTTTTTCATGCTTGCTAATGGCACCTCCTTTGCTCTGCTGTTTAGYGTGTCGTCCCCTGACCACATATTCCTTCCCATTGCAAACTGGCAGCCCAAGGAGAACCCTGAAACAGAAGATGACATTGGGCCTCTAGTTCAGCACATCTATGAGGTGTGGAATTRCTGCTGATTTCTGTGACATGGTTCTGTGATAAATGGAAATAAATCTTTCGGTGTAGCTTTTCTCTGGAGTAAATTATGATTTMTTTTCTTTTTTTTATTTTATTTTTTTAATGCTGGGCCAATAACTGGCATATCCAGGAAGGGGTGGAATGCCTGAAAACAGTGTAACAGGGCTTGATTACCTACTTAACTACACGTTTTATTTTCTTGCCAAAACATTTGAAGTAATGTGAGCTCGGGAAATGGCTCATGGCTGTAAATTATTGTACTCTATCTGTTCTGAATCACTACTCTGAAGTCTTGCTGTGAAAAAAATTTAAGTATTGAAAATATCCTCTTAAGAATTATAACAGATTTAATCTAGATTGTTTAATTAAGCAACCTTACCAAAACAACTGTATGAATATTAATAGTTAAGAGTTTAAGCACTTTTAGGTAAAGTTTTGATGCTGCTGCCATAAGTGGTTKGGGGTGGGGRTAGTGGCAGTATCACATTTGTGGTTCAAATATAAAGTAACAATTATATGCACATTAACAGAGAGAGTAGCATTATTTATTTACATCTGTAAATTTTATTTTCATAATCAGCTGAGAAACAATGGTCCAAGTGCATTCAGCAAGGTGATGATGACTCTGCAGTGGCCTTACAAATACAAAAACAACACGCTGTTGTACATTGTGCAGTATGAAATTGATGGTCCCATGAACTGCACTTCTGACATGGAAATCAACCCACTGAAAATTAAGGTAAGCAAGACTTTCCCTTTGAGTGGAATGAAGTTTGCTTGGTTGTTYTGTAAGTTCTCAAAATAGCCAAATCCCTGAGAATATGACAAACTGAGAGAGTTTTTCTGTGGCTGAAAAATAAGTCTACACTTTTCCACTTACGCTACCTGTCAATGTATGTAGCAGGTGAAATAAAAGATAAACAGCAGCTGAAAATTATCAACTCAAAGATCAATTTGTCCTGTTTCTTTTATTATGGGGTTTTCTTCTTTTTTTTCTTTAACTTCAAGGCTGTTCTATATGAGTTCYAAGTCCAAAGCAATAGAATTATAATGAGTGTTGTCATGAACTAAAACCTAAAACAAACCAGATGCTTCTGGACTGTTTATGTAAMTTTTCTGGGTTTTGTTTCTTGGAAGAAAATGGTTTTTTTTTAATATTAAGTTATCTATTTATCCAATTGGATAAATTCTTCCAATTTGGATGAATTTTTCTATTCATCCAAAGGTCACAAAGGACAACAGGGTTTAGCTACCACCGCCAGCAAAACATGGGATTTACAGAGCAGAAGAAACTCCTTTTTCCTGGGCTGGACTAGGCAAAGAAACACCAGATAGAACCCAGCAAGTTTAATTGAGTGTAAGGAGATTTGATTTCTAGGATAGTTTAGAAGAAGCAATAAAAGTCAGAGTGTTAGTTCAAGAGAAGTCAGTGTGTTAGTTAAGGAAAATGTCAGTAYGTTAGTTCAAGTGCAAAAAAAGGACTGAGGGAAGATATTCAGTGTATAGAACAACAAAGAATGCTTGTGAATCTTTGATAACCAAACAGAAACTTCACTGAATATATAAATACAAAGCTCCTGTGCTTCTGCTCTACGATTTGCAGTGATTTATTTTCAGCCGGAGTCTGAAGAAYAGCTAGGATAGAAAGAGAGAAACTTGCAGTTAGGTATTTCCTTGGCCTTCAGCTTGAAGTCTGCAGTATACTGAGCCATTGTGTGTGTTCCCTTGGTGTGTGCTAGATTTCTGCTTCCAAGGAAGACGAGAGGAATGACACCCTTGGCAGGGAGGAGCAGCGCGGGCACCGCGTCAGCCGGAGGGACGTGGCTGCTGTGGAGGGGGACGTGCACACCCTGGTGAGTGAGCTCAGCACTGGGCTGCTGGCAACACACCTGCACTCCTGGGCTGCTAGGAGTCCTTAAAAACAAATCTAAGGAAGACTTTTCCTCCCTAAACATGATTGGAAAAAAATCTCTAATAGGAAATTAATATATTACCTTATCTYTGCCTTTGTAACTGCAAGCTGTGAGTAATTATCCAATACTGGAGGTTATTTAATGTATTTTAATAGTTTATGGTGCTTTKCCAATGTAGATATATGGGTAAAGTAGTGCCATTAAGGAATTTTCAAATATTTTCATACTTGGAACATCCTTCCTATTTTTATACACAGGGCTGTGGAACCGCTGACTGTTTAAAGATTGTCTGCCAAGTTGGCCACCTGGAGAGGGGAAAAAGTGCAATATTGTATTTAAAATCACGCCTTTGGACCCAAACTTTCATGAATGTGAGTGATTGGGAATATTCTGTCGCTGTTTCTGAAACATTTAATGTGGTTTTTGTACCCACATGTAATACTGATTTTGTTTTTTTTACACAGAAAGAAAATCAGAATCATTCCTACTCTCTCAAATCGTCTGCTTCCTTCAGTGTTATAGAATTCCCTTATAAGAACCTTTCCTTTGAAGATATTCACAATTCTACAGTTGTAAGTCATTTGCATCCATATACAATCACTTCAAAATTAGTGAAAAGACAGTTATTGTTGAGTAACATTGTTATGACTTGGTATAATTTTAATTTTATCAGCTATTTTTTTCATGTATTTATTTCAGTTGTGCACATAGAGCTGAAGGTAAAACAGACTGGAGTTGACAATATTTGTGGCTTGAAAGACTTAATTGAAAATGAAAAAAAATGATGGTGAACAGTCCTCCTGTTCCTGTTAATGCCGTTGTTGTTAGAGAAATATTTTACCTGAAATTTGTTTTCAACTGTAATAGCACTTGCAGCTTGAATAAGGAACTTTCATTATATTATATGAAGCACTATATATGAACTTTATATGTGAGGGTGGAACAAAAAGTCCTTTTATGCCTCAGGGGGTTTCAAAGGGAAAGGAGACAGGGTGCAAACAGAAAGGAAGATATATTTGGGCTGGCAAATTGAAAGTTTTTGGTAAGCATTATAGGATTAAGAGATCTTAAGGAAAAGGTAGAAAATKATTATGATTAACTTATTTTTTAATATGGTTTCTAATGCCTGTTATTAGCTGGGGTTTTTTTTCTCTCAAGCCTTTTGGACTTGATTTTTTGTTTCAAAGTATACTGCCTTTTAAGGAAAAAAAAAAAAAAAAACAAAAAAGGAAAAGCCCTTAATTACCTTTCTCTAATTCCAAAATATTTCCAGATTCCTAAGTTTTACTGAAAATCATCAAGAGTTACAGAAGACATGTTGCCATGTTACCACTGATTGCAAAAAAGSAAACCCAGGCAAACAATCCCCAACCCCCTACTATAATTTAACTTTAAAATCCTATTAAATTTGGGTCAATGAAGTCTTTCTTTAACCAAGAATCTATGGCTTTTCATTCATTCTGGAGAGAAAAAGTAATTTATACCGGATTAAGATTATAATCATGATAGGATAAAGGTATACAAGATTGAAAATTCATGGATGAACTCAGCATGTCACTGTGGTGCAAAATGTGATTTATTGTGTTTTTCTGTCAGGTTACTACAAATATTACATGGGGCATTCAGCCCCAGCCCATGCCTGTGCCAGTGTGGGTTATCATTTTGGCTGTGCTAGCAGGGTTACTGCTCCTGGCTGTTCTAGTGTTTGTCATGTACAGGGTAAGTTCTGTGTCTGGGGKGTTTTGGTGTCATTTGCTTTTCCCTACTAGTGATGTGTTATTTCATAGAGTACTAGCACTTTGCAGAAATGCCTTGCTCCCCATATCATCTGAATCTGTTAAGTTTTTGGAATAACTGTAAAAGCTTTTCAGCTTTGTCAGGAAGAAGCTGAATAGAAGAGCATGTCTGTGATGGTGCTGAACTCAGTTTAATTTTTTAATATATTAAAAATATTTACTGTGGACATTACCACATTTACTCAGGACATTACTCAGTCCAACACCCCTGCCAGGACAGGGTCACCTGCAGCAGGTGGCACAGGGACACATCCAGGTGGGTTTGGAATGTGCCCAGAGAGACAGACTCCATGCCCTCCCTGGGCAGCTGTTGCAGTGACCTCACTGTGTGAGGTCAAAAATGAGGGAAGAGAGTGAAAAGACAGCTTAATCGGTTAAGATCTGATGATGAAGGAAAGAGAAAGGATGTGTCTATGTTCTGCAAGTGACAATGCAATTTCTTCCTTGTTCTCTGAATCACAGATGGGCTTTTTCAAACGTGTGAGGCCGCCTCAGGAAGAACAAGAAAGAGAGCAGCTGCAACCACATGAGAACGGGGAGGGAACATCAGAAGCTTAAGCAGAGTTTTATCTGTAAGACATTCTGAAGTGTACACTTGCCTACATCTTGGTTACAAATATTGGCTTCCCCCTTCAGGAGCAAACACTCAGCACTGCAGAGCTGCTGGTCTCAGAAGGCATCAGCACTGTGTGCAAAACAAGGGCAAAACACTTAAAGCCCCCTCCTGCATTAATGCTGTTCCTGCCTGCCACTAACACACCTGCACTGACCCCTGGGACAAACTCCAGTGCCAGCAGTGCTGGGATTCTGCTTGCTGGGACACAGGACACATCATCTTTTCTGGTTCATGCACTGACTCTCCATGAATTGCTCCAGAATCCCAGATTCTGCATTTGCCCTTGGAGCMAACAGCCTCCAGAGGTGCTGGCTGGATCCCGTGGTTGGGTTTGGTTGGTTTTGGTTGGAGTACACTACATTTCATTGCCTAGCTCTTGAAAGTCAGTTGCACCAAAAAAAAAAAAAAAAGATGAATGTAGCTCTTGTTTTACAGTACTGAAGAATGTTCTTTACCCATTTAGCTCTGATGGTGACTTTTTTCTCCTGCTCAAGAAATARGAAATATTCAGTGGAATCGTTCACAGCTGATACCTGTTCTGCAYACCAGTCATCTGTCTTGTGGTTTCYCTCTAGATCCTACAAATACTGTTCTCCAGGYCCTGGGGCTCCTACTGTAGGGATTGAGCCTGCAAGCACCAAGTGAGGGATAGAAATCTGGGGCTGATGTACTTTCTGTGGGACTTGGGGAAAAGATTCAGGGCAAGATCCCAAGACTCTGCTGTGTATTTCCACAGAGCAGGATCCAATTGTTCCACAGAGTTCTTGGCACCATGGATGCATTCATGCCCTGCCAGGGACAAGATGCTGGGCTGTGGCTGCCAACAGACGTGTCTGAGAAAACCCTTGATATCCACAAGTCACACCTGTGCAGGGCTTGAGGTGAAGGCTGTAAATTACTTGGATKGTATTTTGGTTTCTGGCAGAGCACTGGAGGGACACTGTGGCACAGGTTACCTGGTGCACTGCAGGGAAGCTGTCAATCCTCACTTTCCCTGCTTGACCATGCCCAGKTGCAGGATGGAGTGACAGAGGGGCTGTTCCCACCAGGCTCTCTGCCATGGATCTGGATTACACCTGCATTCAGCCACACTCACACCTCCCTCCCCTCCTGCCCTCAGAGAACAGTGAGTCCAATGAAGCAGGGAAGAGCTGGCAGTGCACAAGGGTTCAAAAAGTAMAGGCTGATTTGGCTTGTTTTATTTCATTCATTCATTGTTTCATGGGCTTGTTTCATTGGATTCATTCATTGTTTCAGTCCCTGCATGTTTCATTGCACAAGACATTTCATTGCACAAGACATTTCATTATGTTCAATGCATTTCATTACCAGAAAAGACACTAAATATTCTGATCCATTGCTGGTTTTTTGACCATACCAAAGGGTCAGTGGTTTAAAGCCATGGATTTACATCACTCTCAGCTTATTTCCCTCACCATTGGTGTAGTAAAAGGAAACTTTTTACACTGATTGACACAAGAACATTGTCTATGCATTTCAGCAGACAAGGAACTGCAGAGCAGGAGGTTGYTCAGCTTGCAACCACAGGTTGCACAGATCCTACAGTGGACATACCTGAACCATTACTAAGATGCCTTCTATGAGATGTGTTTATTCTCTTTCCCAAAAAGAGAATAAATTACACTATAAACTCCCTGTGTGCAGACAGGCACACAGAGGAAGACTTCTACTGTTCTTACACCAGTGAGATTTCTATGTAGACAAGCTTTTGGAAGGGCAAAAACTCTGGTTTGGTTTTGTACCTTGRGGTTTTTGTTCACAGCTGCATCTCYCCCATAAATAYAGCAGTGTCCACTAAACCCAGAATTTTCTGAAATGAGCAGTTTGTTTCAACTCTGATTTCTGCAGCCTTTCAGGGATTTAAAATCCACCAGTGGTTTTTGTGTTAAGTCCATTTTTACTTGCTGATCCATGATGGCAGCTGAGTCCTTAAATCACTGAGTCTGGGGGGGCCAGTATGTTCACCAGATATAGGCTTGCATATTTATCCATGTACATGGCTTGGGTTTAGACAGTTTGTTTAGATAAAATTAGTTTACATGAAAGGGTGTAGGGCATGATTCTGCTTTCACTGAATTTTCAAGGTCTTCAGTGTGGCCAACGTCTTATTTTTGTCTTTAATTTTAGTTTTGTTACTAGTAATGTAGTAGAGAACCAGGAGTCAGGCTTTGATCCTGGCCTCAAAATGTGACTTTGGTAGAGCAGCATTTTCAGTTTCTTACATGGGCTTGTGGTTCTCATGCTTTGTCAGCTGATTATCTGTGTGCAAGGAGCTCGGTTTTACTCAGCCTTAATCTCAGTAGGGTAAGAGGTTTAAGAGACTGCCAGACAGATTATAGCTCTAATTCCTCCATGTGTGCTTTCATTACATGTACACTCCATGGTGACTTGAAATTTATTAGACTACTTGCACGTGTAGGCTTTATTAGGAGGTGAAAAAGAGTATTTAAGTAAAAATCATGGTCAAGATCCCTCCTGCTCACATGGATGGGATACCATAGCATTGCTAATGTCAGTGCTAACTGCATCCTAATTTTACTTGGAAACTCTCTTTTTGCTGATTTTCAGGATAAGAAGGTACATTTTATTGGTACAACTACAGTAGCTATAGAAAGTATCTTCCATTTTTGAAGTTACATAAAGTTAGACTTATTTAAGTGATTTTTATTTCTTGYCTTCTGCTGAAGGATGAAAACAAATAGTTGCTTCTTCCACGTCCATTAATTTCCAGTTAGGTTAAAAAGACCACAGTAGCATATGTAAATGGAGTATACAGGTTACTTACATAGATGTAACACCTCAAATTCAATTTAAAGTAGCATTTGTGTTTCAGGGAGATTCCAAACTGGAAATTTTCCTCAATGGGGGTGCAGGAAACTTTTGMTAGTGTGTTCTAGATTCAGCAATAAGAGTCCAGATTATGTTTGTACTTGTGTCCATATAAATTTTATACTGACTTACAGGCATTGATGTATTCTTACAGCAAGCACTGTAGAAGGATGTTAAAGCTTTTAAAGAAATGCTAGAAAAGGTATTTTAGAATGAAATGAATGCCTTTGAGTCAAAATTGGTATGCACATGGTGCATACTGGAAGCATTTAAAAATCCAGTAACAGAGAATTAGCCTTCTTTTGAGAGCTATGTTTCAGGAGCAGATTTTTTATGAATATAAAATCAACAGCTATGTAATTATTTAGACAATAAAAACATTTTAAAAGAGCTATATMTTTTATAATGAAATATGAAATTATGTAAGTACTCCAGTTTGCAATTAATGCAGCATCTCRTGATCAATACTGAAAAGTGATTTATATTACAGAATGCATATTATCTATTACTATATTTGACAATATTTAGAAAATGTAAARCAAGGAACCTAATTTATAGGTTTACATTTCTTTCAAGAAACTATGMAATTGTGGAAATAGCTTTTGTTTAAGCATGACTGTAAAGTCAAATATGGGCTATATTTATCAACGTAATTTGAAATCTTTGAATAAGTTTGCCAACATTGTTTGCCAAGTTATCAGAGGTTTTTTCTGTTTTAAATCTTGATCTACACATTGATCTCCAATTCACATAATGCTTGTGGAAACTTTCTAAAGTTTACTACGTGTGCTCTTTCTTTATAAAACATTTATTCCAAGCAAAGGTATTAAATATTTAGTTATTTCTAAACTTGAGTCCATGCTTAAATAGTCTTAAAGGATATTTTGAAAATACTTCAGCTATAGACAGCATGCTCTTGGTGATTTGAAGGAATCATGCTGCACTTAGATTTTTTGCAGCATTTGGGTTTGGTGTTGGTTACCCTGACAGAACCCTGCAGTATTTTTTCCTCCACCCTCCCAAACAGTCTCAGAGCAGCACTACACTGGTGAAAACCAGTTTTGGTCTTTGGTCCAGCCTAACGTGACCCTTTGAATGTGATTCTTTGTGTCCAGTGCTGCTGGCTGTTCATGAGCTGGGGAAAAAAAAGTATTTTWTTACAGAAAAACAGGACTCTAAAAAATAAAAAGGGTAATGGCAGGGCCCAGAGGAGATGATTTTGGTTTGTTCCTGAGGTGTGCAGAGCTGTGTTGGCAGTGGCCCTGTCACAGCCAGGTGTCACATCTGGGATCATGGCTGTTGCTGAGCTCTGTGACTCCTGTGGGATCTGAACTCCTTGGGTGGGATCATGGCTGTTGCTGAGCTCTGTGACTCCTGTAGGAGCTGAACTCCTTGGGTGGGATCATGGCTGTTGCTGAGCTCTGTGGGATCTGAACTCCTTGGGTGGGATCATGGCTGTTGCTGAGCTCGTGACTCCTGTGGGATCTGAACTCCTTGGGTGGGATCATGGCTGTTGCTGAGCTCTGTGACTCCTGTGGGATCTGAACTCCTTGGGTGGGATAATGGCTGTTGCTGAGCTCTGTGGGGATCTGAACTCCTTGGGTGGGACCATGGCTGTTGCTGAGCTCTGTGACTCCTGTAGGAGCTGAACTCCTTGGGTGGGATCATGGCTGTTGCTGAAGCTCTGTGACTCCTGTGGAGCTGAACTCCTTGGGTGGGATCATGGCTGTTGCTGAGCTCTGTGGGATCTGAACTCCTTGGGTGGGATCATGGCTGTTGCTGAGCTCTGTGACTCCTGTGGGAGCTGAACTCCTTGGGTGGGACCATGGCTGTTGCTGAGCTCTGTGACTCCTGTGGGAGCTGAACTCCTTGGTACTGAGTTTTCAGCCTCCAGCCCCCAGGTGCAATATGTCAGGTCTGGCCTGGTTCACTGCCAATCCTCTGCCCACTTTTGCTGGCCTCAGCTCTGTGACTCCTGTGAGGGCCCCTCAGAAGGGCCGTGGTGTTTCCTTTTTTTGTGAGGACCTTGCAGAGGCAGTATGCTCACTGGAGGTGATGGATTAATTAATTAATAATGCTATTGGAAGTCTTTGATCACCCACATTGGGTGAAGCTTGGTGTATATTCTAAAGTGTGTCCACTACYAACTCGTGAGTGCTTCAGAACTGGGACCACCTTCTTTAAGGCYATGGTGGAAAATTTGAGTAGAGGCTATAGGATAATGGGGTTGAGTCTGTAGTACTACTGCTGTTAGATGTGGTTGTGGTATTTAGGTCTGTTTTTTCCCAATGTGTAGAATTTTAACATAACACAGGAAATCTAACCTTTCATGCAATGACTTTCTCCAGATATGCTGCATTAAAGGTGAATAACTTGACCCTTGGCTTTTGCAAAGTAATGGAAGATTTCATGTAGCATTTGCATCTTAAAAAATCCTTGTACAGGTTTTGCTTTTCTAGTCYATGAAGGAAACCTGTATTTGCTATGATACAAATATGCTGAAAATGTAACTTTTTATTTCTACATAATGGATTTTTTCCTTTCTTTTGTGTTTGCTTGTGTATTAAATCAGTAGAGCATTATTTGCACAAGCAGAAAATTAACATACTAACGAGAATGCTGCATTYTATGTTTCTTTGTCATGCAGTAAATACTTGCAGCATAAATGGGAATATTTTCAGTTACTATGAACTTGTTTCAAAGGTCTTCGGTACATTTAAGGAGAGCAATATACATTTGAAGTCACCTTATTTTGTATTAAATTATAAATTGTGCAAAGGAGTGGGTGTTGTGGCACAGTAATTTTGTACTGATATGAAATATATAGCTATTAAAGCTATGGTTTGCTTTTTAACTCGTTCTTTTCATCCTAATGCAAATTTGAGTGTTTTTATTAGGTTGTATTTTTCTATGTATATRTACAATTTCAAAATACTATGATTGGGTAAACTGAAAAATGTAATTATTGATTTGATTCTGATATTTAGAATTTTGGAATAAAATACCTCTTAATCAACAGAAATTCTGCTGTAGGCTTGTTTTTGTTTGGGTCTTCTTAGGTGTATTTTTTAAATGCATTYAATTCACCAGAAATATTTCATAATATATGTTTGTACTCCACAATTATGTACTAAATTCAAAATTTACACAATTTTTAGGTTCGCACCTCAAGTGGCACCTTGAGTCAAAAAATCTTGTAATCACAAGCAAGAAAAATGATCTAGTCACAGACAATATTCTATCACCATAAAACTGATTTCCAACAGAAATTCCTACACACTRGAAATAAATATTTTAGACTTTATAGGTGCCAAATTGCTGTAGAAAATTGTGAGATCTTGTCCTCAGGTTAGGAAAATTCTCAGAGAGCTGAAGTTTCTTTCCTTGTTGTATTTTTACTCTCATTTTATCTCAGTGTTACCTTTTTTTCTGATTACCAGCCTTACTCACCTGTCTGACTGGGGTGACAGCAATATTTTGTGTCACAATAAAGGCACACATGAGTGTGTCTTATTGATAAAACAAACAGTGAGAAGTAAATGTGATTGTGAACACTTCAGAAAAACTCCAAACTAGAGAGTTCCCTGGCTTGCTAGTAGAGAATTTGTTAACCTAAAGAGAAGAGTAATAAAGGAGACAGAAAAGATGAAAATCTGATATTTGTGGTTTAATTAACAACTTYCACTGATGTCACAGTAGCTGCACCTGATGTAAGAAACACAACAGCAGCAAACATGTTTGTTAAAAGCCAAACATGGCTTTTAGCCTTTCTTCAACACACCCTGCAGCCAACACAGGCCTGGTTCCTGTTAAATAAGATACCTGCAGCGGGATAGCAGCACAGGGATCACTGCATCTGCCTAGCAACTCCAAATTGATACATTATTATTGAGAAATCAGTGACAACAGCTGTGTCATTACAGGAACAAGGCAACAAGAGTGGTTTTGCAAATTCCCACCTTATGGTGTAGGCACCTCAGGTAAGATGGTGGCCCATGTCTAGAGATAATTTGCATTTGCACCACTCCACTGGTGCTTTGCTGCGCYGGCAGTCTATATACAGACACAAACGAGATGGGACTGCTTYGGARTGCSTCGWGAACTGTTTATTTCCAGAATCTATCYAMTACATAGTTTTTCTATGCAAGATCCTGACAGTTCAGCATCCAGGCAGCAAGCCAAAGAAACTTACTTGTTACAAGATACCAAATACTCWTCATAGCCAATTACACAGARTGAAAGCATATTGACAGTGAKTCTATCCAATCAACAYAAGCACACGTAACTTAAGCTAAAACAATGCTTGCTTGTTCATTTATAGGAATACAATACATAAAGTCCTATTCATAAATTTAACCTTGCTATAGAAACTTTTTGCAACTTAGAAAGTTATTCCATATCRCTAATACATAGCRCTATTGTTCTATTCCTCACGTCTTTCCTACAGCTTACATGATGCATCAGCAATATTCATAACTCWGCTGCACTGAGGCCTGTATTTTCCCATCAACCTAAGACCCTCTAATTTTATGGATTCCCACACTCTGCTGCTGTGCTTCCACTCTTTGCACACCTGAATGATACTTTATTGCGTGCTTTGATCATTACTTGGTTTGTAAATTAATTGCTARTACATTAATTCTTTACTGCATATCAGTACATTAATATTTTTAAATGGCCGGTTCAGGCATTCTTAAGAACATTTGGAACAATTGGAAATAATTTGAAAAAAATATTTATAGGAACTTCTCATCAATAGATTGTCTGATCTGCATAAAGAATTGAGGTTAGTGCTGTCAGCTGCCCATCTGCTCACAAGGTATTTCACAATCAATCTGTTCCACTGCATCTTCCTGATGAACCTCCTGAGAGTCTGGTGCTGAATTATTACCCCTTGTGACAAACACACAGGACATGCTAAGACGACGTTTGCAGGACACAAAAGCACAAAACAGACCTTGAAAATGTGAGAAGAATATTGACACTAAAATACCCCATTGTAATTGACATTATTTGTAATTTTACATGCAGACCAGGCCTGTGTGGTACTGCTTTTGAGAGTTTTGCAGAGTCCACAYAGATYGACATTTCTGTGTAATTTCTGCACACATTTTCAGCCCTGGCAGAAGAGCAGATGCCAAGTTCAGTGGTTGATGGCAATGGTTGTGATTTGTTTGCAGTTTGAGGAGTGTGTAGCAACCTTTAAAGACTGCAGGAGTTACTGCTGGACACAATTCCTCAAGAGAATACTCAGGTAGTTGAAATAAATTACTACAAACCTTCATTTCTTCAAAGAAAATTTGTTTTGGAAGAAAATTTTGATTGTGATTATATTTTTSCCTAAATGAATGTTATTGTGTAGCCTAATTTTTCCTAGTAATTTTTCTAAATGTAGTACAGACAATTAATTTCCACATGTTATGCCCCATTKGGAGCCATTTTCAAGAAAGCTTTTATCACACATTTAACAGATTTCTTTCCCCCCAGAACTTTATAAATGAATAATTGTGCATATTCATACCATCAACATTAATTTAAAATGTTCCAGCTGCCAAGCTGGTTCAACTATTCCTCTGCAAATAATTTATATCTGGTTAAAAGCTCATGTCTGCAAACATTTGGGAATGAATTTGTGATCTGCCACACCCTCAATCACCAGACAAATTCCCGAACAAAGGAAGCTCAGAGCAGCAGCAGCAAGTTTTCTGCAGGTCCCTTTCTTCCACCTGGGACCTCACAAGTTGCAGAGAATCCAAAATTAATTCAGCTCTAAGAGTGGCTGTGCAGRAACAGCCACTTTTCCTTCACAGTGCCCACATAAAAGGTTGAAATAGGAAGCTGCGTGAGAGAATGTTAATTAAGCAAATAGGCACTGAGCATGTCTGCTCAACTAAAAAGAGATTTTTTTTTTTCTTTATGAGCTCCTGGAGGAGTTTCCCATCAAATAAATKATTGTTTTATTTGTCTGGTTTTTGTGGTCCTTTGCTGCCTTTCAAGAAAGGTCCTGTAAAATGAAAACAGGTTTTCATGGCAAAGGTTTTTTTTTGGTGCTGTTTAAGAAAAAGAGATTGACAGATTGACAATGAAGAATAGTATTGAGAAGTACCTGCTGAGGAGGATGTGCATTTCCCACTACCCTGCAAGCAGTGGCTGCTCCAAAATGGTGCCAATGGACTACCAGCAACTGTAATAAAAGCAAATTGTATTTTCTATGTCAATCCCAAAKCTATTTCAAGTCATTGTTAATGGCAGTGAAATAATTACATTGTACTGTACAGAATGACATGGGGGCATAAGGAWTTTTKTTTTCAGATTTTATAGGAGATATGTTGAAAATAYGCACAGTAACCTGTCAGTTCTTCCTTTCAGTATGGGCAAATTTATACCCCGCTGTAGTTTATTACTTTAGTTCTCTGTTTCTCTTTCAATGAAGAAATTTTCTGTGATCTGAAAATGACAGGATTTGGCCTAGTATGTTATAATGTCTAAAACAAACCTTTTATTTGATTGATCTTTGTTTTGTTAAAAGGCAATTCAAGTAATCTTATACTTTCCAAAGAATTTCTATTCACCATTTCAACATCCACTGAAGATTTAGTGTTAACCTGTTCTGTAAGTTCTTACAGAGAATGGGATGTTGGCATCCCTGCAATCCTGGCATGGGCTCGCTTATCCCCACCAGTGTGAGACCCTTGTGGGGTGACCCCAGTGTGTGCTCAGCTCCCAGGCACGCAGGTTGGGGTTGCCCCCTGCTCTGGGGCACTTTGGTTTGTCTGGATGTGCTCCCTTTCCTCRGGTTTTAGGGGTTTTTTTTCCAGCCTTATCTGCTGTGACTGCAGTGGTTTTCCATTACTGCACCCTTGGCTGTGTGGATACACCCAGCTCACTCATCAGGCGTGTGCTCCAGTCACTGTGACAGCCTTGAAAATGACATTACTTCTCCTAAAACCTTGATCCTGCACACAGCCATCTCTCTGCCTCGTGTGCATRCTTATTCCTATCAGCAGTTCCTGATATCCAGCATTGCACTGATCAGCACTACAGGGAATAAACACTTTTAGCTCTCCTGAATGCATTTTTTACAATTAAGGATGCACACAAGTAAAATTGGAACGTGTGTACCTGTGTTTGTGAGGCCAGAGAAGGGAAAGGCTCTGGAGCACAAGTGAGATGAGSAGCAGCTGAGGGAGCCGGCCGTGTTTAYTCTGGAGAAATGCGGCCCAGGGGAGACCTCGCCGCTCCTACAGCTCCCYGAAAGCAGCAGCAGCAGCCAGATGGGCTCAGGACGAGAGGACACAGCCTTAAGCTGTGCCAGGGGAACGAGCTTTAGGTTGGACATTAGGCAGAGTTTTTCACAGAAAGGGTGATMAGACATCGGAACGGGCTGCCCGGAGTGGTGGCGGAGTCACCATCCCTGCGGGTGTTTCAGGACAGCCTGGAGGTGACACTCAGTGCTCGACACGGTTCTTTTGGGTCACAGGGTGGACTCGGTGACCTCGAAGGCCTTTCCCAGTTGGGTCACAGGGTGGACTCGGTGACCTCGAAGGCCTTTCCCAGCCCAGTGGGTTGTGTGGTTCTGTGGGTCACTGACACCGCGGCGGCCCCCCGACAACAAGTGCGGGGGGCGATGCGAGCGGGGCCGCCTCGGAGCGGCGACATCCCGGGCACCTGGGGGAGGGGGCGGCGACATCCCGGGCACCTGGGGGAGGGGGCGGCGACATCCCGGGCACCTGGGGAAGGGGGCGGCGACATCCCGGGCACCTGGGGAAGGGAGGCCTCGACATCCCGGGCACCTGGGGGAGGCGGCCCCGCTCGGCCCCGCCCCGGCCGTGGTGGCGGCGGGCAGCGCCGCCGCCGCCGCAGCAGAGCCGGGCCGGGGCCGCGGGTGCGGAGCGCTGCGCCGGCCGCGCTCCCGCAATATGCCTCCGCTCCCGCGGGCTGCTCGCCATGCCGGGCACCTGCGGGCGCCTCTCCGCGCTGCTCCGGGGCTGCCGGCCGCGCTGCTGCCGGTGCTGCTGATGGGATGATGATGATGGGGCGGCCGCCCCCGCCGCGCCGCCACCGCCACCGCCCGCAGCAGCAGCGAGCGGCGCTGCCCGGGGGCGCCCCCGCCGCGGCATCAGGTACCGAACCCTTCCCGGTATCAGGTACCGAACCCTCCTCTGTATCAGGTACCGACCCCATCCCTGCATGCGGTACCGAACCCTTCCCTTCATCTGGTACCGACTCCATCCCTTCATCTGGTACCGAATCCTCTTCTGCATCCGGTACCGAACCCTCTCCCGTATCCGGTACCGACCCCATCTCTGCATCAGTTACTGAACCCTTCCCGGCATCCGGTACCGACCCCATTCCCTGCATTCGGTACCGACCCCTTCTATGTATCCGGTACCGACCCCATCCCTTTATCAGGTACCGAGCTCTCCCCTGCATCCGGTACCGACCCTTCCCTGCATCCCCCTTCCTCCCCTGCGGGATGGCTGCTCCCCCCCGGGAGCGGGCTCTGAGCCGCACCTCGGGCCCCCGAAGCCTGGCCTGGGCTCTCGGGGCTCCAGGGATTCCCGCTGGCTGGCAGGAATGGCCCCAGGGAGACAGCCGAGCGTCCGTGGAATAGAAAGATATATGWGTGTCTCATAGACGGGTGTTTATTTCCGTGCATATTTCTGTGTATATTTCTGCGTCGCTTTAAAAATAACCCAGCTGATACGTGTGCGAGCATCTTGAGCCTGTCAAATGARTGATGGGGCTGCTGAGCTCGTTAGTTTTTGCAGCCCCTCTGCAGATGCTTACCCAAGACCACGAAAATAGTGTGCGTGTTTCAGGCCTTGGTTTTGCAGCCAAATATTTTGGGGGTACCCCTTTGCAGAACCAGAGAGAATGATGAGGTGTCTGTACTGTCATCTGGTTTAAAAAATATATWTATAGTCTGAAGTTKAGTGGCTCAAATGAGGAAAAAYCCAGTGTTTTTCTTGCCATACTGCCTTTCACCAAAGAATTTCAAGATGGTTTCAAGCATGAATTAAGACCTTTTAACACCAAGGCTCCATTTCAGCATATCACTGGARCATATGTTTCATTTTTAGCATATAGGCATGCATGCTTCTCTTTCCAGCTGACTTCAGGAAGGTATAAAATGTGCTTAGTTTCAGGCAGATGGTTAATATTTTCCTGAATTGAAGCCAATTTGCAAAGCTGCCRAATTATATTTGTTAATTAGGAAATACAAGCAAAGGTATTAAATTGCAGCATTTGCTTGCAACTTACTTTAAGATGTAGGACAAGTAACTAGACTTGATAGAAAATGAACAGTCTTAAATTTTCTTTATACACTCAAAAATGCCTTGATTTGCTCTTCAGGTCTTTTCTGTGTGGGTTTGGGTTTGTTTTTATTATTTTTTCCAAACATTAAAACTGTAGCATTTTGAAGAAGGACATTTGATGAACATCTTGGTCCTTGGTTTTTTGTTTTTTTTTCATTTCCCCTGATGATTTTTCATTAGTTTGCTTCTTATCCTACTTTTAGTAGAATATACCATTAATCACCAGCAAACACCACTTAAAAGGCATTGGCAGCATTTCTGGCTTGGGCAGTGAACATTTTGCTCATTAAAAATTGAGTGCCAAAAAAAAAAAAAAAAAAAAAGAAGGACAGTTTTTCTAATTCAATGATCCTCTTTGGTTTCAGGTATTGATTTCTTTTCAAGAAGCTCTGTTACCTTATCTCCTTCAGCCCTGGCCAAGGTCTTTGTTGGTATCTAACATTTTGATGCCTGTTCTCTTGGCTTGCTGTTGTTGTTGCAGGCCCACGTGCCCAGCTCTWGCTGCTTTCTTTTATTTGCTTATTTGGCATCACAGGTTCTGAGATATGAGAGTCCAGAAAGTGTCTTCTAGTCCACAGCTTTCATGTTCACTCTCAATTTATGAATGTTAAAAAATATCACTTGAGTTGTCAGCATTTGTTTATGTTAGGCTTAAATATAGTTAAAGGTTTATTTCACTCTTTGGCTGGATTTCTAAATGATCTTGATTAATTTTTTTTCTTTTATAAAAGCTGAAAAAAGCCAATGGTAGACTTTGAAAAAGATAAGCTAATTGCTGCTCTGAAACTTTTACTGCTCTGAAGAAGCTACTAAGCACCTTTGTTTTTTTTTTTTGTGTGTGGCATTTCAGCAAAGCATGTAAGCAATTTTTGCTTTATTGACATTTTGGACATTTTTAGAAGGAGAAGGGGACTCCAGACGTATCTATAATGGACACTAATGTMTTTTTGTGTTAAATGATCATCGGATGGTTCACAGCTGCCAGGTAGGAGGGATAAATGGCTGCTGCCTTTCCAGCAGAGACATCCCTCAGGGCAAGGGGCCACTCCTGCAGCTGCAGGGGCTGGAGGCAGCTCTGCCTTCTGCCAGCCACGAGGAGCCTGCCTGGATTTGGGGTTGTGCAGGGTGATGGGGACTGAGAGATTTTGGGTTTGTGAAGGGTGATGGTGACCCCAGAGCGAGGAGGAGCCTGCCTGAATTTGGGTTTGTGCAGGGTGATGGGGACTGAGAGAATTTGGGTTTGTGCAGGGTGATGGGGACTGAGAGAATTTGGGTTTGTGCAGGGTGATGGTGACCCCAGAGCTGCCCAGCAGAGGAGGCTGATCCTGCCTGAATTTGGGTTTGTTCAGGGTGATGGGGACCCCAGAGCAAGGAGGAGCCTGCCTGAATTTGGGGTTGTGCAGGGTGATGGGGACCCCAGGGCTGCCCAGCAGAGGAGGCTGATCCTGCCTGAATTTGGGTTTGTTCAGGGTGATGGGGACCCCAGAGCTGCCCAGCAGAGGAGGCTGATCCTGCCTGAATTTGGGGTTGTGCAGGGTGATAGGGACCCCAGAGCTGCCCAGCAGAGGAGGTTTATCCTGCCTGAATTTGGGTTTGTTCAGGGTGATGGTGACCCCAGAGCTGCCCAGCAGAGGAGGTTTATCCTGCCCGAATTTGGGGTTGTTCAGGGTGATGGGGACTGAGGAGGTTTATCCTGCCCGAATTTGGGTTTGTTCAGGGTGATGAGGACCCCAGAGCTGCCCAGCAGAGGAGGTTTATCCTGCCTGGCCGGCAGGGCACAGGGCAGGGCTGGAGCTCYCGGCCTGCTGCCCTTTGACGTGTGTCCCCTATCGATGGCCCTGTTCTGTCGAAGCTCATTACAGCGTTTTACAGATCAATTCCCTCCCGGATTAAGCGGCTCCTGCCGCTGGGATTGCTGTGCTGGCTGAGGAGGGATGCTGAAGTCAGCACAGCTGTGTTCAGAGTCTGGGGTGCACACTCTGTGCTGACAGGGAAGTGTAGAAAGTAGTGGCACATCGTGAACGAAAAGGGTTTTTTGTTCATCTCTTTCTTGTCCCCTAAAAACAACAGCAAACTTGCCACTGCCAAGGGAAATAAGTAAATTCTGTAACAAGGCAGAGAACCCATCCAAGAGGGACCCAGTCCATGGAGTTATTCTGACYTGTCTCGTCTCACAGATGCAGGCAWGCTTCCAAATTAAAGAAGAAAATTTAAACAATTGCAGAGTGAGAGATACAGGCCTCTCTGGTTAGGGTGGTGATTGCTGGAGTGGAGAACCTGCCTTGGCTCTTCCTTATTCTTAGTGATTTTTTGCATTTKCCTTGTGGCAGTTTGGAAATCCGGGCTCTGGTGTGCAGGAGCAATTGAAGAGAAGCCTCTGGGAGCTTCAGATATTCATCATTGAGGTCAGCAGGCTTGAGCACAGAATTCRGTGAATTATAGTCCTGGCTCTGATCCAGGCCAATCTGGTTTTGTTTTCCATGTTCCCTTTTCTTTATCTTTATTGAGGCGCRTTCTTCACAGGAGCTGGGAGTTACATTCTTTAATGTTCATGAGGCTTGGGCTATCCTGATGTGGGGCATTATTATTCCCTGTCTAATGCAGATATTGCTCTATAAATAGAGCAGACACCACTAATTGAATAAGTGATAGTTATCTGTATCAGCTCTGGGGCAGGTCTGACATGCACTGAATGAGCAGCTGCAGAAAAAGCAGCTGTGTCAGTGGCAGCTGTCACTTTACACAGGGTGACATACAGCATCTTCATCTTGGAGGCTTTTTACCATGGTGAGACATTAAATTAGACTTGARCAATGTTTTAAAATAGGTTTTTGGTTTTTTTTCCCAAGCGTGGGTAGTCCTTGTACCTTTTGTAATCCCAACATGGACAAGAAAAACCTTGACCTGTTATTTGTTATAGACCATGCCCAATCTGCCTCTTGGTCCAGAATTCAGGGGAAAAGGAGTTTATTTTGGTTTGGTGGTTTTTGTTTGTTTGGTTGGTTGGTTTTTTGTTTGTGGTTTTTTTGTTTTTTTGTTTTTTTTTTTTTAAGCAGATGGCTTTGCATGCAATGGGGAGATTAACTTGGTTCTGTGGGGTGAAATTCTATAGCAGCTAACAGTGGTGCTGAACAAAGGAGAAGGGGGGATTTGGAATTGCTCTGTGTATTTATTTGTTAATACACARACCCCTGTTTGTGGAGACAGATGAGATAAATATGTGATTGTTGACAAACCCAGAAGAAAATCGGAGATGATTTTTTTTTTACCTGCTGGAGACAAATGCAGTGCCTGGATGCTGCCTGTGGGATTTGGTTCTGAGCCCATGTCTCAGCACTGCCTGCCTGCATGGGGTGATCAGKGGCTGCCTGATGTGAAGCTGTGCTGTGGACAAGTCATTTCTGGCTCAGAGTTTTCTCAACTCTTTTCTGTGTTGTCTTATTCTTCCTGATCATTCCAGTAGGAGGAAACTTTCTCATGCTTCCTTTTTATTTGAGACAACAAAGGAGAAACATTTCTCCAAAACAACATGTTTGTGTGACTTACTGCTTTTTTAATCAYGGTGTTCCACGTTTCTTGCTGTAGAATATTTTTCCTAATGGCTTGTATATTGGTGTGTAGCTGATACTAATACTTGGGTATTTAGAGGAGCATTTGGTTCTGRTATCTTGTTAGGTTTGTCTGGGTTTGAATTTGAGCAATAACACATAATAATGCACTTAACCCCATGGTGTAGTGTGACTGTGTTCTTTGTCACTTGATGGAATAATCTCTGTGGTTTGCTGTCCCCAAAGTCACTGGATTGGGGATTAGTAGGGCAGCAATAAATCCAGTTTTGTTTTAGAGCTTTTGTGTCAGTCAGATAGCACAGGAAAATGAGAGAGGAATTAAAAGCTGTGTGGGAGATTCCTTAGCATTCCAGTAAGGAGKGAAATTGAGTCATTTTCATGGCTCAGCAGTTATGTGGGATACAGTTCCTGCTCAAGGAGCCAGGGCTGTCTGAATAGAGGCTTCTGATCAGAGCTGGCATTATTTTTGTTTTATACAAGCAGCAACACAACCCTCTTATCCTGTGGATACTGGAACATAACTGGTGTCAGGSAAAAGGTTTATTTTCAAGTTAGAAGTGTTACAAGCACACCCCAGCCAAATGGTTTAGTGGTTTAAGCTAACTCCACCTMTAGAAATCAGCTCAGAAAATGGCCTTTGATCTGCTGTTCATTTTTCTCAGGATTCCCAGCCTCTGGTATTTCTAATGATGGCTTCTCAGCCAGGTGAGACAGAATGCRAGACTTGGACATGTCCTGATTTGTTGGAGATGATGTTCTTAAGTGTCTGAGCTTTCTGTGCTGTTCTAGGACTTGGTAATTAAACAAAATACCAGGGAGGGCATTAGGACACTGAGAGGGGATAAAGCATCTGCAGCTGGAAGTGGGAATGAATAACGAAAAAGAAATATTCATAGATGCACGTGCTCCAGGATGTAGGTCATTCAGTTGCTAACACAAGAAAAAGAGGAAATTTGGGTTTGTTCTCTGAAAAACACACATGAAAAAAATATGTGCTCCTTTTTTTTGGTTTTGTTTTCTTTTTTTTTTTTTTTTTTTTAGGAAGAGAATCTGCATAAACACAGGGGTACTGAGGAGCTCTGAGGAGTGCAGCATCTCTCCTGAGCTTGCTTTCACTGAAGCCTGTAATAATTATACAGCATCATGCTCTGTACCTCAGAAAGCTTGATTTCAGAAACTTGCCTTGATAGCAGCTTTCATTGTAGAGAACTGAGAGAGACAATGTCTTTTTGAGAATTGTTGAGAGAGACAGTGTCTTTTAGCATTCATGGAATCAGGGCCCATGGATACAGGGCCAGAAGTGGCAGGAAACAAGGGATTAATGATGGCAGGAAGGTGCCTATTGCAAGGTGGTAGTTTTTGCAGCTCTTGTTTGTTTTGCTAAAGTTTGCTTCTTGTCAATCTGTTGGCAGAAAGTGCACCATCAAAGGGCAATTGCTATGTAAAAAACATTCACAGAATTCCTGTCAGGCTGAGAATTTGGAATGCAGCTGCTATCTGGGTCACTGGGGATCTGTAGCAAGCTTGCTCTGTGAACTAGCTCAGTAGATGAAGTCTTTGAAGACACAGGCAAAGATCTGAGAGGAAAGTTTATTCAAAATAAACTCGATTCTTGGTGTGTCAAACTTAGCAAAACAGCACAGACTACTTAGTTGACTTGAAAGTTGCATATTTTTTACATCACTGTATCCATCTGTAATGAGTGGGACTGGAGGCACAATGTGACAGAGCAAATGTGTCCTCTTATTACTCCTGAGACTGTGGTTTCATTCCTAATTCACGGGTTTTACATCTGGGGTGCTGCAGGAGCACCCAGGTTCTGTGATCAAACATTTCTCTTGAACCATCAGAGTTATTTTATTCTCAAATAACTCTCCTGTGTCCAGCAAGTTGAAACCACCAGGCCTGGTTCCTCCTGCCTAGTCCTGGCCTTGCCAGGGGTGTTGAAACCACCAGGCCTGGTTCCTCCTGCCTAGTCCTGGCCTTGCCAGGGGTGTTGAAACCACCAGGTCTGGTTCCTCCTGCCTAGTCCTGGCTTTGCCAGGGGTGTTGAAACCACCAGGCCTGGTTCCTCCTGCCTAGTCCTGGCCTTGCCAGGGATGTTGAAACCACCAGGCCTGGTTCCTCCTGCCTAGTCCTGGCCTTGCCAGGGATGTTGAAACCAACCAGGCCTGGTTCCTCCTGCCTAGTCCTGGCCTTGCCAGGGGTGTTCCAGCACAGCTCCTGCATGCAGCTGCCACCTTCCACACATGGCTGCAAGGAGTTGCACTCAGCAGGCTGCAAAGCAGCTGCTGCATTTCCTGCCTTGCTTCTCTGGCACTGCTTGTGGCAGAAAACACGAGGTTTGGGAACACTTTTCCTGCTGGCACAGGTCTGAGRGGAGGATGTGAGTRTGCMCAGCTTTACAACCAGCACTAGGGAAGGGTATGTGCTGGGAGAAGCTGTGCACACTCACATCYTCCCCTCAGAATTTGGGGTTGGAAAAGTTGAAGAGAATGGGTTCATCGTGCAGAGCTCCCTCAGCCTGGTGTTTAGTAGGGCAGGTTTCACTCAGGATGTGCTCAGCTGGGAGAGGCATTCCAGATGCCTTCAGCAGAGCTGGGTTCCTGGGAAAGGGAAAGGGCAGTCCTTCCTAACTCTGAGCCTGCAGCACAGAGCACATCTCCCTTTCACATCTACACCAGGCTACAGAGGGCARCCTTTGGGCAGCTTGCTGCCCTGGCATTTGGGGGGATTTAGGTCAGGAAGGGATGACTCTTAGATCTTCCATACAGGAGGGCACTGATGGACTGTAGTGTGAGCAGGTTCTTGCTCCAGACCAGTGCTGTGTGTGGAGAACCCTCCCAAGCACCASCTGCCTCAGCACAGCTCCTCAGCCAGAGTGCAGGCTGTGTGTGCCACCAGCACGTCTGGCCAGTACAAAACCACGTGCTGTGAGCTTCACAAGCAGCTGTGAGCTCTTTGTAGAGGGTGTGCATAAAGTCTCCTCCAGTCTCAGCTGGACCAGCTGCCCTAACTTTCCAAGGGACCCTGGCTGTAAGCAGGTTGTGCATTGTTGTAAACGCCACAGTGGCAGGTCTGCAGCTCGTGGCACTTGCATGGCATCACCCTGCTGATGTGTGGCCCTGCCTGATGTGGCTCCTGGCAGCCWTCTGTGTGCCCTGCTGGGGTGGACAGGCCTGGCAGTGATGTTCTTGCCTGTCTGTGTGAGCATAATTCCCCTAAGTCTCACCAAGGGCAGGCATGGACCCTTCTTCTTTCCCCTCAATTTCTTGTCCTTCTTTCTCTTCCCTGTTTATGCTTTATTTTGTGGACTCAAAGAGAGCCTCTGCTGTCTGAAAGAAGTCAGGCTTCAGGGCACAATTGTCACAATGTGGAAATGAGGCAGTTGCAGGGTCAGTTCCTCCTGCTGGACTTCCACACGACCCTTTCTCCAGCACTCTGCATTTACTGCTGACAGTGCYAGGTACATAAGAAACTGCAGTTCTGCCAAGGGAAGAGGTGGCCTCTCCTTGAGATTACATGAAATAAATTGTGCCTTGTGGTGGGTTAGAGAGCAAAAACCAGTTTTGTCACTCTACCTTGTGRTTTTTCCTCGCCCCATTTTGAAGAATGTGCTGGTCTTGGTGTGGGCCTTACCTGAACCACTGGCAGCTGCACAAGTTAAGCTGCATGCCAGCTGTGGGGGGGGATGTTGGGGGCTTTTTGTGTGTGTTGAACATGATGCAGTGCGTATAGGTATGGCTGTGAGGCATGCATGAGGAGCTCATGAAACAGAAGAACAGAGGGAATTTCAGAGCTGCTTCAACATATCCCCAGCAGGCTGTGATTGAAAGCCATTACTGATGTGAGCACTGCACCCCAAAAGTGCTTTGGGGTCTGTGGAGTGTCATGGGRTTGATGAGGGCTTCATCCTGTGCCTCTGAGTGTTGGCTTGGGTGCTTTCACTAAACACAGTGTGGCTGTAGGCAGATCAGCCAGAGCACTGACTCATTGTGGTGCAGCTTATTGTGGAGGAAAGAGCTGAATTTAGGTGGGTTTTGTTTGTTTGCTTCAGTGTGAACCTTAATAGTACYTCTGCCTCTTCTGAAATGTTTTCTTGTATCTCACATACTTTTATTTTCTTTATTTCTCATTAATCTTTTACCTGTATTTAATGCTTGAACTTTCCCACTGGTGTGTGCATGTAGCTTTCAGGGTTCAGGTTGTTTTACTTTCAGGTCTCAGCAACCCTTTCATTACTCAAACTGATTTTACTTTGAGAATCATTGGTATTWCTGTTTTCACTTACTGCAAGAGTTRTCATGTAATGCCATGCAAGACAAASTWTATCTTTTCACCCCATTTTCCATAATGAAGCATGGAACTTGCATCAGATTTTGAGCCCCAAATTATCATAGGATGGTGTATTCCAGGTAACACTTTCAGACATATTTGCTAAATTATTATTAAGAAATTATATACTAATAAAAATTATTATTAGTATTAAAATTAGCAGCTGAAATAGGTGAAGGTGATACTGGTTGGTTTTATTTTCTATGMTTTRAGAGTAACTGAGGATCTGGATGGGWGTTTAGGCTGGAGGAGCCATCAGGGGCATTTTAAAGCAGGGCTGGCACTGAACTCACACCTGGGAGCTCTTTCCTGTCAGGCCATGGAAGGCTGTAGGATTGGAGAACCTCTCTGGACAACCTATTCCCATGGCTGTTAGTCCTTAGAGAGAGAAGCAAATCCCTTGTCCAGTCAGATCCTTGCCTGCAGCTGGGCACTATTGCCCTGCCGTGCATCTCAACAGAGCTCTTGGCCCTTTATCCCTTTATCAGCCTGGGTGAGGGAAGGCTCCTGTTTAAGGCCCCCAAAACCTTCCCTGTGCAAGGTTAACCAAGGCTCATGTCCTTCATGTGCCTTCCCCCAGTGCTAAAACTGGGGCAAGGTGGAGTTACMCCCTCTGCTGCAGATTTGGGGCTGTTTCATAAATATGATGCATGCAGTTGGCTCAGTCTGCTGAAATGGATGCTGGTTATGAATCTTGGCAAARCACCAAATCTATTTATTATTAATGACTCTGCATGAGCAAGGCTCCCAGATGAAACTGATTGGAACATTCTCAGGGAAGTCATTTTCCGTGAGGTAGCAAATCTGGTTGGCAATTTCTGTGTGCTAATCTGAGCYACACTGGAGAGAAGGTCAATGATGTCAAGATATTTGGAAATATTGTCTGTTTTGCTGGGATGAGGAAGGATGTGCTTGCCCTCTCCACCTATTATAGGCTCTAATGGGATTAAGAAAAGCTTTTTCATGTAATTGTGGAAAAAAATTTTCTTCTGTTTTGAAGCATTTCATTAAGTGACTGAACAGGAGAAATGAGTAGTTTTATGTTGGGTAAATGCAGGATTTTGGTAGATTGTGTGTTTAGAACAATAAAAACTGTTAATAACATGAATTATGGCTTGTGATAAATTTCACAGAAGCTTATTCCATTGTTTCTAGGAGCAAAGGAGAAAACTTCCTCTCACTGGGCTGCAGTAGAGAGTTTCTTTGGATTACAGACCACTGAGGTTGAGAAAATCCTCTAATTAAATTCAGCATGAGACCCAGTGAAACATTTGTGAGACCCTGCATAGTTTGGGTGCAGTGTTGGGCAAAAGAATCTSTCATGGCTGTTTGCCTCTTAATTAGTTGTCAGCTTCCTTCTCCCCCTCTTGTGGTTTTTTTTTGGGTGTTTTTTTTTTAAGCACTTCCAGTAGAGAAAACCTGTCCCTCGACAACTCTGTCTGCTGGATTCTTCAATGCTCCATGGCACAGATTGTCCCAGAAATACTCAAGTGGATTTGTTTCCCYCCAGTCCAGCTGGCACAATCTCACAGGTGCTGAATAAATCTTGAGGATTTTAGGAGGGAGGAAAAAGAAATTGTTTACTGCCCCGTTCTTAGCCTGGGTGTCAACAAAACCATTTCCACCCTCCTGGAAAGGTTTCCATGGAGCTAAGTCGTTTTCCCATTGCTCCCTACAGGACTTGGGGCACCTGCTGGGAGGGGAGAACTTGTGTTTGTGCAGGAGGCAGCACAGCTGGGGCCTTCAGCTGGCTCTGGAGCACTKGGTGTGGGGATGAGCTGCAGTGATGACTGAGCAGCAGTGCCTGAGTCAGAGTGCAGCCAGCTCTGCCACTCCCCTGCATGGCACCCTTGGCCCTGAGCAGTGGAGTTCTTGTGCTGCAGTCCTGCTGCCATTGTTTTGCTCTAGCCTGTGGCCTGATGTGACAGAACTTTCTCTTATTTAAACCTTTTTAAGCTCTGAGCGATAATACTCATTTAAAATGAGGAATCTGCAATCATTTTTTCTAATACCCATTGCTCTGTATTTTTTGTTTTGTGTTTTTTTTATCATACACTTTATGAAACTCCACTYTAATGAAAATTTCTATATGAAAGAGCCTGTAGCTTGTTGGGTGCTCTTGCTTTGTTGCTGCCATATGGATTTCCTAACTCTTGCAATAAAAAATTCCCATTCCACGTGTACAGAGCTACCCTTAGGGAATGTTGTCCTGCAAGCTTTAAATTCTGTTTTCTCCATATATGTCTTTATACACTGGCCTTCTTCCAAGGGATTAGAGGGTCTTTTCCTGCAGGTGAAAGACAGACATTGCAGCAGCATTAGAAATATCTTTCTTGAAGGAGTGTATGAGATTTTACAGCTTTAGGGTAAGAAAAGTATTCTCAGACAAGGGTAGTGAGCAGGTTGTTATTGAAAAATATCTCTGAATGCARCAGTGGTTGTCCTTTGCAATTAGTGAATAATGTGCACTGATGTTTGAATTTCTGGTCTGTGGGCTGTGTTATGCCACAGTCTGTGGATGCATGTCTGTCCTAGGGTTTCACAGCATTAAATGTCATGTTTGAACAGGTGCTGCTTTGTTTTCCTGTGATTTTTTTYYCCTCCTTCTGTCAAATTGAGGGTATGCTTAAAATTGCACAGGTTTTTTTCTGCCAATTCCTCTCACAAGCCACCACTAGGAATTCCTCAAGACAGATCCTGTACCTGACCCATTAGGATTAAAAAAAAAAAAAAAAAGATGATTCATGTTGCAAGGGTACTGGAAATTCTTTCTGTCCAAGTATATTGACTGTTAGAGGGTAGGTTTGACGAATCATTCAAAATTCTCTACTAGAAATGGTCACATTTTTTCAAGGTGCTGCTGCTGGCTGATTTATTTTTGCTGTGTAAATGCTGAAGGTTTAATTCTGAAGTTCATCAGTGGGAAATCCACGTTGTTGGCATACCCTYTAATAGGCACTTGCCCATTTTTCTTGAAGGTCTATAATGTATTGTGGGGTTTAGATAAAAACCCCATATTTAAAATACAGTATTAAGAAGATTTTATAATATTCCCCTTTGTACTTTTTCCCCCAATATTCTGTAACAAACTGAATTTTTAATATTTTCATTCCCTCAGMTCTGGTGCAAGGTAAAATGATACTGGCAGTGATTTAAAAAAAAAATGAAAGAGCAGCATTACAGATTTAATATTAGCCAGTGAGTAAACTRAAATGAAAAAAATAACCTTATAATGGCCTCTGAAATGCCTGGGCAAAGCTGTTTTATTTTGTAGGTTTTAGGAGCTCTTTCTAGTATTTGCTTGCTCATTTCAATCRCTTTCACTTGCAAATTTATCTCAATTTGAAAGGTAAATTTTATTTAAGATTTTATTCTTGTAATATTAATAATTTATCTCACTTATATCAAATTACAGAAGATGATATTTAAAATAAATGACTCCTAARTAAGTGAAGCTCTGCAGACTGCAGCATTTCATCTTGTCTGCTGTCTGTCTCCCTTGCCCCAGGAAGGTGAATTTCTGCTTCAGTCTTCCATAGTAACCACAGCTCTGAGAGCCAGGCTGGCTGATTCAACCAAATAGCAGCAAATCAAAATGCAGAGTTGCTATGGTAATTTTAATTCTCATAGGTTTATTGTGTCCTGTGAGTTCCCATGTTCTGGCTCGGGTGGTGACACAGTCGGATTTTAATTTGTGAAGAGGGCACAAATGGTGRAAAAAACATCTTGCAACTCCTCACCAAATGAGTACCTTGCAGCAGTCCATGCTGTGCACTTAAAATTATCCCAGTGAATGTTTTAAATTACATAAATGCCATGCAGTGTTATAGGAATACAGGGAAAAAAAAAATCCCATCTAACCTTCATGGCTGCTTTGCTGTCTGAATTTCATGGCTCTTGCTTAGCTAGCCCATAAAAATATATCAAGGGGAATTTTCCTTCTATTTTCTATTTCTGACCAGGAGCACTTCAAAGTGCTTGGGRGTGTGTTCCCACTGGATGGGAGAGTGAGTGGTTAGCAGCTTTATGGATTAGCCTGATGGCTTTCTGCTGCACTCCTTACAAGCAGGGTCCTTCCAGGAAGGTGCTCATTGATTATGCAGCAGCAATCATCAGGGATACCGCCTCTGATCATCTGGCTTATTTTATTGAGTTGGCAGGACCTTAATTTCATCAGTATTTGGCTCCTGTCAACATTTGTGGAATGATTATTGTGCTTGTGCAGTTTTTTTATGCATCTGGTCTGAGACTTTGGGTGGAAGTGTAACTACTTCCAGTGGCAGAACACRTCTGGTTGTAGAAAATGGCTATTTTTGTTTATTTATTCAAATAAGTCATCAGATCAGTCCTCATAGATACAGCAGATCTTCAAATTGAAAAAGCTATATATGCCTATGCAATCACCCAGATTTTGAATACTGAGGCCACCCAGATAATAAAGTAATCCAAATCCATTAAAATAATTGCAAGCATTAAAAGTTTGCATTTTTAAAATGTTTTTTGTCTTTTTTTTTTTTTTTTTAATGTGAACTGAAGGTAGTGCTGCAATCAGTACCTGTACAAGTGTGTCATGGAATGAGATGGATAGGAATTTAATGTTTTTTGGGAAGTACAGACATCATTATACTGAGCAAATATCACATCAAAATGTGGCAGCTCAAGTTTGCCAGAGTTGAATATTGGCCATATTTATTCCTGACTAAATTTCATCTTGCCTTTCAGTTGCTTCTGAATTTGGAGGAACTGATAGCAAAAGTTGTAGGGAGAGCAGTTTATTTTTTACACTTATCTAATGCTTATTGGCTACTTTGGAAATTCTTTCAGTGCCCAAGTACTAATRAGGCAGAAATTAATATTTTTCAACAAATATTCAAGGACAAAATTTCTAGTAAGAATGTTTTGCAGTTTTCTTTACCTCTCTCTTCAAAAAGCAAATCTCCTTTTCCTCTTGTTGTTTGCTAAAGATTTGTATTTACGTATGCACACAACTCCATACAAAATATAAACCCCTGAACATAAAAGGAAAATAATTCTGTTAAAGTGAAAAAAAAATTATTCTGCTAAAGTGAAACAAAATTGTTGTCAGTAAATAAATGCATCTAACAACTTTTTTTTGTGAAAACATCAGTAAAATGCAGTGGTAATTCCATGTAMAAGTGGTGCCATGTCTGTGAATACTTTGGCTGGAAAAAAACGGACAAGGTATGACTCAGATAAACATTCARTTTCACTGGTGTGTTGGGGTTTTTTCTTTGTTTATTTACTTTTGTTTCCCATCAAAATCCCTTTAAGAAGGGAAAAGGCTTTGTTCTTTTCTGTRAAATATATAACACTTGTTCCAGCGTGTTAGTAGGCAGTCAGCTGCTTCTTACTGTCTGATACAGTTTTATTATCATAGGAACCTGCATTTGGGGTCTGTTTTGAACTAAATAAATAGCTAGTCTTAGACCTACTAATTAACTTAGAACCTTGAAGTTTTCTCTGGATCATGCTAATTTCCCAGAGGCAAATCCCTGGCAGTTTTTGTCTGCTAGATTAGAAGTGTCCCTTTCAAGTGCTCACCCTGATGGGTTTGATTCAATGCATTTAATTTCATGTAATAAATTCCCCACTCTTTTCAGTGTGAGGCTTGCAGAAAACCTCATCTTTAGAAAAGTCTTTTTTCATAGCCAGTGATCTCACTGCCTAAAATATTACAGGGACTCCTCATCACAGAGATGGCTCCAGGATGGATTGAATTGTGGAGGAAGGAGACTGAGCAGAGCTCTGCAAAGGATGGAGGACATGATCAAAGGCAAGGGGAAACAGGAGGTGGGAAAGGGATTTTTCAGAGCACAAAGAGCAGAAAGCAGGTGTATTTCTGTKTGAGATGACAGCAGGCTGTTGGGTTTACATCTCTGCCTGCATTGTTTTGTTCAGCTCTCAAGAGCAAAAGCGTTCAGTTGTTCCTAGAGATGCAGCCCCTTCTTGGTGTGGCACTGAGGAGTCAGAAGACTGTGTGAAAGGTGTTCTTATGCTCTATTTTTAATTTTCCCATTAAGGTGGGAGGAAGGGCCACCTGAATACTGTAGTGTGTGCTGAAATGATGCATGTATTGACATGAATGAGCTTTTAATGTAAGTAATTTCCATTTCCTCCTAACCCATGTACAGGTACCTGATAGTTCTGGCATTGTGGGCTGCACGTGCCTGTTGCAGAATAGCTGTGATATTCTCATCAGAGAAATAAGGTGAAATAAGGAAATGTTTCTCTGTATCTGGAATAAAGCATTATTTGAAGCAAATATAAAAGAATTTCTTTTAAAAGCTCTCAGAGTTAGAATATAATTGTTTTTTGGGTTTTTTTTCCAGCAAAAGCTCACTTGAGTAGCATAATATATGACAAAGTTTAGGTAACAGTGTGCTAATTTTTTTTTTTAATTTTTAATCTGTGACACTTTTTCTTGACTGTGAAGCAAGAGCTTGGTGGAAGCAGCTAGATCTGACAAGATTGGGTTAAACTGCCTCCTACAATAAAAATGACTGTAACAGCCTTTCTCTGTGTAAAAGGGACTGCCTGTTCCCCCCAGGATCCACCTTTTGCTCCCTCGTAATTGAGATTTTGTAGATGCCTTCTGTGGAAATTGGCTGACCAGAAATAGGGCAGTGGGAATGCTGTGGTGTCCTACTTTCCCAGACCCTGTTTTGCTGCTTTGTCCTTGGAAATTGGTAATGTGCTCTGTGTCCCTGCAAAGATGTTTGCCAAAGCTTCTCTTAAATATACATCCTAAAGTTTGATTTTGCATTAAAGTATTTTAAGGGAGTGCAGAGCTACAGAACTGTGCTGTACAGATCATGTGGATTGGCTGTTCTTGTTCAAATGCAGCAAATGCTGATCACCTCTGTGCTTCACTTTGTTTAAAAATATCTTTTATGGTATCTGTATTGTTTAAAAGCAGTTAAACATCAATATCTTCTCTCCAAAGGGCATTTCAAGGTGCAGCCTCTACTTGCTTTAAAATTAGAGCCATGATGCTGCCACTTTGCTTTAAGATCATCCTAAATAAGGCAATTTTTAGCAATTGTTGCARTCTGTGTCTGCCTTTATGTACCCCTGTTCTTCACCCATCACTTTGGTGTTAGTGTTGAGTCCCTGGCTGGGAAGTTTTAACTCCCAGAGTGATTCTGGAGAGGGGTGGTGCAAWCTGAACCTCCTGCTAAGTGCAGAGTGAGCCTGTCAGTAGTTGTCAACATACAAGTATTTTCTTTTTGCAGCCAGGTGGAATAATTATATTTGTTTTCCTAAGCATGTGTTGTTTTTATCTAAATCTAAGGTTCTCTTTTCCTGATTTTTACATCTGGTGAGGTATTTGCTGAATTTTCTCAGACCTTTTGTGAACAGTGTGAGCTTCTTTGCTTCTCAGTTCAGTCATAAGTTGTAGAAAATGAAATATGCAGATTGTACTTACAMCTAATTAATAAAGACAAAGTGAAAATTCCACAGGCCAAAACACTTGCAGAGTAAAAAAATCTTTATTTTAGCAGTATTCCTGTTCCATTTAGGGAGGACAAATAACGTTCTGCTATTTATTTTCTGCTTCTGTTTTAAATCAGAGGAGTAGCACGTAAAACATCCTTCTAAAGAATCACGTAATTAGTTTCTAAATGAGATCTTCTGATACCAATTTGGAGCAGATAGAATGATTTGTGCAGAGTTGGAAGGATCTTTATACGTGTACAGGCCCATTTGTACTGGGGTCTATAAATTACTGCCTGGAGTATGACAGGATAAAAGAGCCCTGATAGCACACAAATGAAGCCCACATTTGGCTGTAGTGGTTATTAATTAGATTTGCAGCTTATTTGATAGCTATGAGAGGCATAATTGAAAACCAGGCAGAGAGCTCACCCCAGCCTGACAATAACTCTCACAAGGCACCCATAAAATAGTTATGGGAATTTAGGGGTCACCTTTTATGTCATTTCCATGCACTGTGCAAGGCAGCAAGCTCAGTCCTGTGCCAGTGACTCCAGAACAAAGGTACCCACAGATGGATGGGGCCTGTGGGGAGGGGGCTTGGCCCTGCACTGTCACCCCCAGCCCTCAGGGGCTGCACAACTGCCCCTCATGGAAGGGATTTTTCATGAACTGAAGGGGGCTTCTACTTTTTCTGTCTATCTTTTTCCCCATCATCTTCTTCTTTTTCCCCATCATCTTCTTCTTTTTCCCCATCATCTTTCTTTTTTATTCTTTTTCCCATCATCTTTTCTTTTCCCATCATAATCTTATTCTTTTCCCCATCATCTTCTTCTTCTTTCCCATCATCTTCTTTTTTTTTTTCCCCACCAATTTCCTTTCTTTTTTCCCCATCATCTTCGTTCTTTTTCCCCATCATCTTTCATTTCTTTTTCCCATCATCTTTCATCTTTTCCCTTTCTTTGTTCTTTTTCCCCACCATCTTTCCTTTCCTTTTTTCCCATCATCTTCTTTTCCTTTTTTTCCCCACTTCTTTATTTTTCCTCCCACTTTTATTTTTGCCCCCCATTGTTTTTTTCCCTATTTTCCCCCCCTTTTTTTTATATTCCCATATTTTTTCCCCTTTTTTYCCCCATCTTTTTCCCCTATCTTTTGAAGCTTTTCACTGCTATTACTTTTAGTCATTTTAAGGGAAGTAGTTTAGTAGTTTTAAGGGAAGTAGTTTMCTAGTTTTAAGGGAATTTTAAGAAGTAGCAAGTGGTGTTTGTGGGCAGGAGGATGGCTTTAGCATGACCTTTTTTTACTGAATCCAGATGTGTGTTGGCTGTCTAGATTGTGTGTTCATTGATTTCCACCCCCCATGGCAATACCCACTGCAATACTGGATGTGTAGTAAAGCCCTTTATTCTTATTCCACATTGTTYCTTTACAGATCAGTGCACCTTTCATATCCCTAATTGTGCTAAGCCAAAAAATATGGTGTTCTATGGATGTAAAGGATGGGAAAAGGGTTGCTCAGTCAGCTAAGACCAAGGAAATGGCACAGCCTGAGATTTCTCTGCCTGGTCAGGAGGGAGCCACAGAGCTCCTATCAGCTCATATTTTCTGCCATGGGTTTAAACACCTCTGGGCAAGGGTGAGAGGAGTCCCCTCTGAAGGAAGGAACTAAGGAATAACTTGATTATACTCACTTTTCATCCCATAAGATAATTATTATCTGGGTAGCTGTCTGTGAGTTTGAGAAGAGTAGCTGCCTCCTTGCATGCGCAGAACCTGTGTCACTGTAGGAACTTGGTGATTARTGGAGGGAAAAAAGGGTAATAGAGAAAAAAAAGGGCTTAGGCCTGGCAGAATGTGCAGGAATCCCCCCTGGGCAGTGCCCTGTGTGTRTGTTTTCACCCCCATACCTCAGTTATGTGGACTTTGGAACATATTGGTGCCTGTGAGGGCTCTGGCCTTGCCCATGGTAATTAAATCTCACATAAATGGTAACCAGATGACATGCTTGTCTGCAGAATTAAGAAGAAATTACATGGACCATAATTAAGATTTTTTTTTTTTTTGCACTGTTACATTTGTACCCAGCTTGCAATTCCAAGCAGTTCTTTGGYTTAATTCTGTGATAGGATTTCTGAGTTAGGACAGTGATATGAAGCCAAATTCCAGGCATTAGATATTTCTTCTCAAAGAAATCAGGTGTAAATTCAGTAAAATCAGTTTTACTGACCAGGACTGAAGTMGCTAAATGTGGTAGAAGGCCTTTTTTTCTCTCTGTCTGAATAACTGCTGCATTTGTAGGAAGGTTGATCAGAAACATTTTAATGCTGTAGGAGCTGGCATTTCCAGTGGACCTGCCAAGAGAGGAATCCCTTCCTCTGAGGCAGCACAAATCAAATTAGCAAGGACTGAGTTCTTTCTTCTAATTGTAGGAGTTCTGTCAAATCTGTTTAATACTGAGATACAGCTGACCCACTTGTGTTTGGCACGTGTCAGTGACCAGAAAAAAGCACAAGGTTCATCCATTGTTGAAGTTTTCAGCTTTGGTTTTGTTAAAAAGCTAGCCAAGTGTTCATTATTTATATGTGAACTGGTTTTTCAATATATATTATATATACTGAAAGGATACATAAAGGGGTTGAGTCCTATATGAAAGGAAAGGGGTTGAGTCTTCTTTTATATATTTATATGTGATTAAAATATCCTACTGCAGTTTCCATCAAAAGTTGAGACTTAAAATTGTTGTTCAAGGCTTGTAAATTAAGGTATTTATAAAAAGAAAAGCAGTATTTTCTTTGCAAAGGAGCTGTCTTGGATGTTACTGTGACAATAACTGAAAGCCATTAAACTTGTGATAAATTTGCACATTAAATGGATGCGAGGTTTGTGAGGAGGGAGCTGGCCAGGGGATGTGAAGGTTGGAAAGCAATGATCAGTGCTGTAGGACCAGAACTGCACACAAAGTTTGGGCTCTGGGCCCTGGGAATGCCCTGCTTTTCACTGGGCTGCAACAACTGGCCTGAAAAACTGTGGTGAATGTGGCTTTGTGAGTGGAAAATTGTTACTGTTGGATCCTGGCTTTTTTTCACTTGGCTTTTTTCACATGCTATAATTTCACAAGCATTTGGGTAGAGGCACACTGAGGTGTCCTCGTGTCTCCTGTGCTGTTACTCTTCAGGAGTGCAAAGAATAATTCTTTTTATTAAAAAGTGTCTCCCAAACCATTTTGTGGGAGTTTCAAGTGCCTTGTTGGCAGGGTTGATATTTACAAATCCAAGTGCAGGCAGGACACAAACTCCCTCTTGTCAGGGAGATCCTTTGTTAGCACAAAAGAAAAGGCCAAAGGCACGGAGAGCAGGGGTTGGGTCACCTCTAATCTGTGTCTGGATGCTCAGGGGCACGAAGTGAGCACTCCTGTGTGTGACACTCACATAGCTGGGGACTCCTCCAGAGCTGCCACTGGAGAGCTTTGTCTCAGCAACGCCCAGGACTTCAATCCCTGGGATTTCARTCTGCATTTCCAGCCTGATGTCTGCATCTCCTCAATGCCCCTCCAGGCAGAGCATCACTTTGGGGAAATGCTGTGGCAATTTCTATGCCCATGGGAGAAAGMACTAATCAAAGTTCAGCATGGCCAAAACCAGGCAATGATATTCTTCAGCTCACCATCAGCGAGTGAAAAAACAGCACAGCTTTCTACAGTTTTACAGTCTTTTTTTTTCTTTTTTTTTCTTTTTTTTTTTTGAACCCCAAGATTCTAAGAAATTCTAAGAAATTGGGGTTTAACCTGGCTGTAACTGAAGGAGATGAGAGGAAGAAATAGTTTTGCACACAGAACAACCTCTGAATTTACCAACAGCTGCAGGAGGGCTGTGGCATTTGCCCTCACTCCTGTGTTTTCTTGTCAGGCTTTTTTGTCAGCAGGAAATGGAAAATACTCATTAAAAGTATGAAATGATTGAAAGAATGTGTCTTTCTGAGTACATTTGAGGTTTTAATTTTTTATGACTGATTTCAGCTGTTAAAACTAGGCTCTTTTTCTCCTAACTTGACTCCAGCTGTTAAAATACCAGTTTATAACAGGCATTCCTGGTGTTCCTTCTTACTGCCATGAGCTTGAATTTTTGTACCACTGTATTTCTTACTTTTAAATACCATTTCATGATGGACTCCTGACTTCCAAATGATTACTGGATAATAATATTGTACMCAGCCTGTTTCCTCTCCTCTGTAGCCTTTTAACTAGTCATTGGCCAGGGGCAAATGACCTGTTTTTCAAGTTTTGGCAGCCRCTGGAATGATGCTGGTATCTGTGGAACTGGATCAATGCCTGGAGGAGGTGTTTGGAGCCTGTAATTTGCTGACATGATATAATTTTTTTCCCCCATTATCACATGATTTAAAACCCCTCGGGCACAGCAATTTAAAGCAGTTTTATTTTCGAAATATCTTACATATGGGAAAGAAAAAAACAGATCACATTGTTCCAAGATTATTGTGCATTTTTGATTAATTTTGTCAAATGCATTTGAATGCCACTGGGTTTTTAAAAATTTTTTTCTGAAAATATGTATCAAYTTGCTAAAGGAGATGTAGATTTTTGTATAACATTGCAGAAAATCAATCTGGCACAGCTGGTAAGTTTTTGCTGTGTATGTGGTAAAYATAAATGAGGCCAATGTAGCTTTTGTTATTTGCAGGTCATTTTTTTTCATGAATATACAATATGCTCCATGCATACAATAGATTTAAATAAATACTTATTTCAGAGAGGCCCACCTTGGAGGGCATCTCCACCACATACTGGAGGTTTTTTTGATGGATTGCACTGGGCTCCTCAAGACCTATTCATTTCAATCAAGGTCAGTGGCAGTAATCTCTTGGTGCAATGTCAATGTCAATTATAGTGGGGATAACACAGTGAAATTGAAGTATGATTTTGRGTAGAAACATGTCAAACAACTTAACTTGACATTTGACCTAAATAGAAACACATATTCATGATGAATGGATTTGAAAGTGTTAGGATACAAAGTAGTGATCACAGTGATAYTGAATAGGGGTAGATCTGTAACCAGAATACTGGAAAATCTGTTACGGAAACTATTTTAATAGTAATATTTTAGGTATTTTAATTTCTAAAATCAAATTATTCTGGAAATAATGTGGAATTCTGTCCCTTTTCACATACTGTGAAAAGACWCCCTAACAGTTTATTTGCCATCAGGGTGAGAGAGAAATTGTGATTCAGAGCACCTTGAGACTGTTGTTCAAGTGGATTGATTATTTTCAACATACTTTTTAGTCACTGTAATTATGATCTCTGCAAGACACTGGGTATGGTATGAACTATCAGATCCTCTAATTCAAGTAGAGAAATACTGTTGAGAAGGTGAAATGTAGGAAGGTGAAAAGTAGCCAGTAAAAGTCTGGTGGGAGGGAGATAATAGGTTAAAATAGCATCTGGATGCATTTGGTTRCTTTATAGTAATGTTACACATGTAAATAGAAATGTGTTGTCTCACTGTAGACATCAGGTTCTCTGCGTTCACAAACTCAAGGTGCACCTTGAAATGTGTGTCCCAAGCCAAGGGTTGGATAAGAAGACCATCTGTATTATCAGTGTGATATTGCAGAGCACAGTAAATCTCACCTTGTCACAGATGCATTCTTCAAGCCTAAACAAAAAGGGGAAGATTGTGTTTGTCATTTACGGTTGTCAAATGTTGGTGGTTTTTTTGGGTTTTTTTTTTTTTTAACTCGGTTAGTTATTATTTTGCTGAGTTTGATAAGACTTTTTGACACCTTCTGATGCCGTCATCTTAAGGTTTTTTTGGTTTCCCCCTTCTCTGGGGTATAAATTGCCATGGTTACCCCTGCCTTGGCAGAGATAGGGATCCGCACTGTGGCAGTGCATGAACAGGCAAAGACCTGAGCTCAGGACTTCTTTTACAAAACGCATGGTCCTTAGCTGTGATGTATCATCATGCCCTCCTGTTTTCTTTTTGTCACCATGATCTGTTTTTACCCTAAAGTTCAGTAAATGACATCATCAGCCATCCAGTACTCTGCGCCAAGCGGTGGTTGAGGTGTTTTGTTAAACTACACCCTGACAATCTACGCTCTCACTGGGCAGAATGGAGGCAGTGTTGAATAAAAGTTCGCCAACAAAACTTGGGATTAAGCTTAACTACTTGTCTCATAACAGGATGCTAATCCTGCTGAACACCTTTGCCTTGGAGACTGCGAGGATGCACAAGTACGTACAGCATCTTACAGTCCTATTATAAACTCTCTTGGCACTAATTAAATTTCTCTCTGAGATGGCGGTGGTTGCTGTCAGCTGAACACCACTCAGAGAAGTCAGTCCAAGGGAAGCATGGCTGCCTGTCAATGCAGATCTAGAGGGTAACGTCCTGTTAAACCTTGCAAAATTCTGATTACTCTTAAAGAGAAAATTGCCCTTTGAAATCTATAGTGGGTTTGTGTGACAAGTGAATTCTTAGATTTTTTTTTTTGCCTAGAGTTAGCAAAGAGCTGTTAATGTGTCCTGACAAAAATCCTGTTGACCTGAGTAAAAAAAATCCTGAGTAATTCTTAGAATGCCAATGCTTTTTGTCCTCTAAGMAGATATCACCTGTTACAGCTCTGCTTCAGCAGTGTTTCCTCACAGGTTTTCTTGTTTACCTACTGCATGATCCTAAAAAGCCACATGATTTTTTTCTTTAAAAAGAGATTTTTATGTCACTTTATAGTGACTTTCTAGTCRCTTGTTTATCCATAGAAGGTATAAAACAGTAGCAAACATTCAACAGAGGTCTTTCTGCCTAAACACTAAAATATCTGCTCTGGATAACAGGAGTAATTTATTTAGTCTTCATATGCTCTCTGGTTTATTAACTGCTTTGCTCAATAGATCTTTAGATTTGGAGGCCTTGGAGGATTTTTTTTGGTTGCACAGTGTAATAACAGATTTTATCATTTTCCACAGTCTACTCATCCGTGACGCTCTCATTATTCCCACAAAGTCAAGCTAATATATGGCTGTTTGAAGATACTGTCTTAATTACTGGAAAACTGTCTGGTAAGTTCTGTGCATGCAGACTGTAACTAAACACTTTGTGATAGCCATCTGCACCCACATGGAAAAAAAATTAAACATCATTTTATATAATAACTATCTACTTTAAAGCCAGATTTTCTGTTAATGATGTAGCTGTACGAGGGGCTGTGACAAGTGCTAGACTGGAAATGGAGAAATCAYGGAGAAAATGGGGGAAAACAGGTTGTTATGCTAAGTGGATTGCTGAAGGGTAATAAAAACACTGTTTGTCTGTTTTACTGTGGCTAAGACAAAATATTACTCTTTTACAGATGCCAAATCTCAACCGAGTGTTCAGTTTCCAAAATCTTTAATGAAACTTCCAACAAATCACATTGCAAATGTTACAGCCTATCTGACAGTGCCAGAGCAATTTTTGAAAGTGGACAGCTTTCTYTATACAACAGGAATTATTCTAAATAAATCAGGTATGTGAATATGGGAATTTGTATGAAGAAATAYTATAATGCATATGAGTGCACAGTGTTTCAGAAAAGCATATGCTTAATTTAAGAGGGCCTGAAGCTRCTTCCATTGTATTGGATCACAAAGCTTTGYTGCCCAGGAGTGAGCTATGAATGCATCAGGTCAGTAATCAGTGCTACTCTRTGAACAGAACATGTTCACAGAACATATCTTGCTGCACTGAAATACAACTTCAGAGCCTGYTTTTTACATTTATATGTATGTATATGTATTTATGCTCAGGATTTCATGAGACTGTGGAACTGGTTTAGTAAACACTTTCAAAGTGCAATTATAGCCAGACTGTAGAGTAGGTGAAGCTAAAGAAATCAGTGAAACAGCAGCAATGAGCTTCAGCTGTGGAGTTCCTGCATTTTCACTGGGGTGATTGGTTCTAGGGGTTACCCCCAGCACAGAGATTGCACGGAAGCCCCTCTTGGCTCAGTCAGTCAGGCTGGGCAAGTCTGGGACCAAGTGGTCCCTGTGGGTACAGRGCACAGCTGGAATAATGTTTTCTGTGCATCTGTTTCACTGGAGAAGCACCAAGTGCTTTTATGAGTTGTAACTCTGCTCTTATACCATWGGATTTTGTTAGTATTTGTCATTCTATCAGATAGTTTTTAAATTTGCATAAGTACAGTAATCTCTGGTAGGTTGCACTGTGTGCAGTTCAATCTTTCTTTTGTTCTTTTCTTTCTATTCCCAGTGGATCTGAAGCCATGAGGCTCTTAAATTCATTGTGGTGCAGGGAGAGGGCAACACATGGCTTATATAAAGTCATCATATCCTATTTTTTAATTTTCATTCCATTAAAGGCAGCGTATATACTGATATTTTGACTTAGATAATTTAAAATCTTTCCTATCTGTGTTTCACCTCTTTAAATGAAAGGCAGAAGGAAAGAAGCATAGGAGAATAAGCAGTGTTTATCCTCTTTGAGTTTTCCCTTCAATCTGTCTGGCATGTGTTTTAAATTATTCATATACCCCTGAAGGAATAGGCTTCCTTTTAGGGCAGGTGGAAGCTAATTGATATCTGATGTGCCAGGAGTTCTCTCACAACCAGCTTCTAACAGCCTGCATAGATTTAACATTATTCTGCTACTTAGTAATTCTGTTTCAGCTTCTCTCACCATSCTGTCAAACTGGGCATTCTGGAGCATTTGCAAACTGGTGAAAGGAAAACAAAGGAAAGAAACTTCCAGGCTGCTTTGTAAATGCAACATTTCCTCTGAGTGCTTTRACAAGCCTCATGATTAACTATTCAGTTAATTCTGGCTGCCAAATTAGGAAATTAATCCTTACAGGAGAGGTTCCATATGCTTTCAGTTTAATTCAATGTTATGTACATTGTGATTGTACCAAAATTCTTGTGTGATCTGTATTTAACATCAGTTTAGGGGCTTTGCAGTCTGATCATCTGAGGRGAAAAACCCTTCCTCCCCCACCCCAAACCAAGTTTTGCCTCATGGTTAGTTCTATGGGCAGCACAGAACCCAGATGTTGCAAATGTGTTTCTCTTGTAGCATTGGTATAGAAATGACTTGGTTTTGTTTTAATCATAAGTTGTTAAAAGCTCAGAAGAAAAGTAATACTGATTTTTATTTGACCAAGTTGGTAACAGCTACTGTGTAGCTGGATGTGGATGARGACTTGCCTTTAGTAGTTTAATTCTTCATGTATTTCTTTTAAAATAAACTGTGAAAGGAGAATTACAAGATACTTCTTGCCCTCAGGTTTCAAAAGCATGGAATTAACTCCTCTTACTGCCATATGTGTAAATGTTCTGTTGGCTGGGAAAGAAGTGAACATAAAGGGTCCCATTCAGGTTACCCTTCCTCTTCCCACAACTGCTGTCAAGTCAGGAGATGCTGTACCTGCCTGGACATTTGATATGAAAATTGGTAAGTGGGTTATTTGTTATTTTGCCTTCTAGCACATGCCTGTAGGTTTGGGCACATGGCACTGTGGGCCATGGAACAGTGGTGGCATTATTCTGTGAGGTGATGGTCAATAGGTGGTCATTTATTTTAATGGACTAGCTTGAATTGTTCAAAGGTATTTCCCTGCTTTCATTAGTTCAAAAAGCTTTGGTAAAATTCATTAGCGTTCCTCTTGCCTGCATTTAGTGTACTGGATTTTTATTTTCATGAGATGCTGGGTGTTCACAGAACATATATTTTAGGTGATGTTAAATTTCAAGCCTAGTAATTTTGTGAATTCCTTCTTAATAAAAGAAAGCAAACCAGAACTGAAGRTTTGGATGTTTTGTCTCCTAGAGTGTAGCTCTAAAGATCCTTTGATGCTAGAACTGGAATAGATATTGCTTCAGTTAACAAAAACAATTCAGAAAGTGAAATGAAGGGGAAATAAGAGTTTTCCAAGGGAACAACATAGTTCTTCCAGTATGCAAAGAGGAGGCTGGGGATTAGTCATTCTAAACCTTTTGTCATCCCTTCACATCTAATTTTAGTCAGGAGTGAGTAATGAGCTATGTCCATGTAACCCATTTAGCTGACCTGTATTAGGTGTGGGTGCATCAGTGTCCTGATTGTCCTGCATTGCACCTCACAGTCACCATCACCCTTGAAATATGAATTTATATTGAATATACAGGCTTGAAAYATGCAACTGAGTGAGGTCACATCTTGTCCTTATCAAGGCAAAAAGCTTGTGTTCAGTGTTTGGAAGTACAGGAGAGGAACACCAGCTCTAACAAAGTGTTGTTTACACATTCAAGAAAGAAACTGATCACCTTAACGAAGAAAACCTGAAGAACATGGATTTGAATTAAGGACATGCTAATAAAATTTGGCTAGGCTGTCTTGTGGGGAAAAAGTAAATGGGATAAGTTTTGGCAGAGAAGATTAARTCTGTCTATACACCTAGAAGACTTTAGAGGGGTAATTGGTGGAAAGAAATGGCATTTTAGAGGGTTTTAGTCTGAGGTGGTAAAGTATCTCCCAGGTTTAAATTTTTTATTGCCACAGCCACTTTTGCAAGCTCCTGTGCTGAGCTTCTTTACCTCCCTAAACAAAGCTAAATCAACACTGTTGTTAAACAAGGAGTTGACACAAGTAGAGCAGCACAGGATGGGGTTAGAATACAAACCAGTGTGAGGTGTTTATGTGGGAGTCCTATTCAGCATCCCTGCATAGGATTGTTATCCTTGGGAGTAAAACAGGAGCCAGGAGCATGGCCTGCTGATCCAAACCCCAATAAAACCAGCTGCTTCTTCCTCTCCAATGGGATGTACTTTACAGAGATTCCATAAAGGCAAGCTGTTTGTAATGGATGCTCTTTGAGGTGTACTGTTCACTGCTGCTTGCTGAGGAGAGGGACAGAAGGATGGTGAAAAAGGACASCAACTTTTGGGGCACAAATTAACTTGTACTTTTTCTCCCATTTCTTCCTCTCTAACAATAAAAACTTGCAACTGTATATTTTTTTTTCTGGGTGTTTATACTTAAGTATGCTCCTTTTATTTTTTTTACCTTTGATCCGACACATGCAAAAGGACTTTTTCCCGAGGTAACTGAGTAATAGCAAGGTGTGTTTTAGTGAAGGTTCTGGTGAGTGAGGGCAGCTGAACACCTCAGCTCTGCAGCAGGCATTGCAGAGCATCCATAAGGAGCAGCAGGCCCCCATCTGAGCTGAGTGCAGAGCTCCTGCTGCACTCAGTAATGAGGCTCTGGCCTCCAAGGTGCTGCATGTGGGATGTCCCCAGCAAGACACTGACACAATTTTTAACTCTGAAGTCCTTGGATCATGTGTTATGATGGTAATCAGAGCTCCCATGTCAGCAGTGATAGTGGCAAGGGAGCAGGTCTGTGTGGGCTGACCCATATGCAGCAGGAAAATTATAGTAACTGCTTTCACAGGTCTGCCTGAGCAGTGCTCCTGGGGCTTACTCYGAGTGGAGTAGTACTGAGATTTCCTGGAAAATGAGCTTTGGTAATTGTACTCAGCTGCTGTAAATGCAGAGTTTRTTCATCTGTATTGAGTGTGGCTTCCTTCTTATGAAATATTTTGCTGCATTAGTGCTAAAAGTACTTTGTGGATTTTAATAGAATTACAAAAACCAGAAAGCTTGTATTCAACATTAAATTGAGAATTATATCCTTCTGCTTGAATGGCAATAAACCATAGAGAAAATGGGCTTACTCATGAATCACATTTTAATATTTTTTCTTAATACCAMGTATTTTCTATGTAGTATATTGGGGGAAGATGTAATTTGCTGAAAAGGACAGCAGACATTGTATAGCTTCTTATGGATTTTTCAGTCAAGACAGAACTTCTGGAGACCTAGAAATTATTTTTGCCTTTTAYATGAGGTTTGCTGGTTACTCCTCATTCTGGACAAGATTTCTCAGGTGGCTGAGAAAGCATTTTCAGAGCTCTGGGTGGTTGCTGCTGCCTTTCCCCTCTGCCAGGCATCACAAGAACCAGGAGAAGGCTGATGCTTTATTTTCTCTGCATCTGTAGCAGGTGTCCATCCTTATCATTACCTCCTGGCCRGGAGATATTTACTTTTCCTTTGCTGAAAGAAGAGTCCTGGAAGAAAATCAAATTGAAATTCATGAAAGCTCCAGCTTACATGAGTTATACTGTTTTCATACTTTGATTATTGGTGTTTTAAAAARGCTGGTGGTTCTCTCTACCTCTCAGTATTTGTAGGTTGAATATGGAAGGTTGGTTACATGAGGCTGTTTTCTGTCCTTAGAATTTCAAAAATGGCCCACAATAAACATATTTAAGTGAGTTAAGTATAGTTTCTCTCTCTTCTCATGGATGCTTTATTAATTGTAGAAGCTGGCATACCAGAATACCTTTCCTTTGCATTGCCAAACAGATGGTGTGGAATCTGTGTCCTAAGAATAACACTTCCTTGGGCTAGCTGAACTGTTAGAGCCTCGGGGCAGGGAGGAGGAGAGAAACACTCAAAACAAACATTGTTTATCCTATTGTGGCTTCATAAGATTAAAATATTTTCCCACTAAGTTCCGCTAGCTGATGTTCAACTTGTGTCCCTATGCATCAGTTACCTGCTCCCTCATGTTTTAGTCTTGGCCTTCATGCATGCTGAAGGTCTTATAATAGGTTTTTTCAAATTATTTATGTGCATATCTGTGAAAGACAGTTATTAATAGAAAATGAATCATATTAAGTTTACTTCTGGTGAGTAATGTTGATGCTTTGTTTCAAAGTAAATGGCTACAGATGGAAGTTTGAAATGAMATTGTCAGGAGAGGAAATTTGCCTGTTTAACTAAAGCTGTGTAATAAACAGCGGCTGCCAGAAGTTTCAGTTTTTCCTGTCACCTTGTGTATTTTTGATAATGGCCTAATTGCTGGTGGTTTGAGGTACAGAAGAATCCTGCATGACATGTGCAATGTTTTGTCCTTTTTTTCCCCCCCCAGGTGCTTGGGTGAACCGTGGGCTAGGAGTGGTGAAGGAGGTGGAAGGCCAGTTAGTGTGGACATACACTGCTCAGCACTTGGGCTACTGGATTGCAGCTCCACTGCCTGGAGCAAGAGGTATGGCAACCACTGGCCAAGCAGATCCTGAATGCCCTGTGAGGCTGTCAGTTTGACTGCTTCATTTAACAGCAGGAAGGGAGGAGTAACATGCAACTTCACCACTCAAACTTTTGTTTGAGTCCTTACAGCGATTTTTTTTGCATGTTTTGTAAATTCATCCGAAGGGATCTATCAGAGAAACAGTGTGGCTAATTGTAAAAACAGCACTCTCTGGCAGAGTGCTAAGTAGAAAATGTAGACCACTTTTCTAAGTTAGTTTGCACAATTAATAAAAATATAATTTGTCTGGAATGAAGTAGRTGTCATGGTAAGCCTTTAGTATTTGAGATGAACCTGTCATTTTCACCTCTCCTGCTGAAACAGCAAGGTGAAAAGGGAAGGATGAACATAAYGCCATTGGAACACAAAATCACTGGAAAAGTACTGTTCAGTTTATTAGCTCTGCACATCATTTGGTTTTAAGAACTAATGCTTGTCTGGTTTTGTTTGATAATCTAGAATCCATCATTAGTGCCGTTTCCAAGGACATAACAGCCTATCACACCGTGTTCCTTACGGCCATACTGGGAGGAACTGTTGTCATTATAATTGGATTCTTTACTGTTCTTCTTTGTTACTGCAGGTAAGCAAAAGAAGTTCCAGGGAGCTCATTATGAGTAGAATTTGAGGTTGATAAAATAGTCTTTTGAGGTTAAGACTTGTTTTCTTAGCTAAACTGTTATGTATAGCCTAATATTTTTTTTTTTAATTACAGTTGTTACAGAACTTAATGTTAAGTTTGGAATGTCAAATTACACCATAACTTCTTAACCAAAGTCTAACCTCCAGCTTTGGTAGTCAAGAGTCCAGTATTTCCTAATATGCTCTGCAGTCACCTTGCTTTTCTTTTGCATAGGGATAAATGTCGTCAGACACAGAARAAGGAAAAAAACTCAACCAAGCTGGAGGTCATAAAAAAAGACCAGACAACATCAACAACTCACATAAATCACATCAGTGCTGTCAAAGGGACTTTAAAGCTGGAGGATAAGTCACAGTTATATACACCGAAGATTTCTTCATACAGCCCTCAAAGGAGGCTGTCCATGGACACAGAAGATGGGAAATCACAGGACAATTTTAAAATCTACTCAGAGGATGCTTCTTATCAGTCATCCTGTCAGACGGGTCAGGCAGGAAATTCAGCCCATTCAGTGGAGCCTAGTGCTGGAGTGAGGCTCTTGCAGCAGCCAAAGCACAGTAACAGTACTATTTCCCAGGCTCCTAGGGACATCCCAGACCAAAACAGGTACCTTTCACTGAMAGAGGAGATGTATGGGCTTTCCCATATCCCAGAACATCTAATGCATATTTACAATCAGCCTATTGCTATTCTTCAAACCTCAGACCTTTTCCACTCCCCAGAACAACTGCATCCTGCTAAATCAGCAACTTTGCCAAGGAAAGGGCAGCTGGTGTACGGCCCCATGATGGAGCCCATGAATCGGGACAGCTACATGCAAACACTCCCCAAAATGCCAGTGCACTCTCATCCCCAGCCTTCTGCCTGCAGAGATGAGAACAGTGCCCTGGATGGTGAAGAGGGCTTGCCTTCCCAAGCATCCAACTGGGGTAGGTACACCAACAGCTTGCTGGAATCTGTCTCTGTTCCTGGGACACTGAATGAAGCAGTTGTAATGACTCCCTTTTCATCTGAACTTCAAGGGATTTCAGAGCAAACACTGCTGGAGCTCTCTAAAGGAAAACCATCTCCGCATCCTCGAGCGTGGTTTGTGTCTTTGGATGGAAAGCCAATTGCTCAAGTGAGGCATTCTTTCATAGATCTGAAAAAGGGCAAAAAAACTGAGAGTAATGATACCAGTCTGGACTCTGGTGTGGACATGAATGAGCATCATCCTAGCAGGAAACTGGAGAGAGAGAAAACTTTCATTAAAAGTATGCCACATTCTAAGATTCTTTACTTGGAAGATCTGGATCTGAGTAGCAGTGAAAGTGGGACCACTGTTTGCACTCCGGAGGACCAGGCTGTGAGACACATTATGGAAGGAGGGAACGGGCCAGTCCTAGAACAACATAATGAGGAAGGTCTGAGGAAAAAATCTCTGCCAGGAAGTCATGAATCTGGTATCCCTTCTGCTAAAAAAAGGGATAGACCGCCTCTCATGAAAAGAGATAGCAAAACCAATATCTGGAAGAAAAGAGAGGAGAGGCCGCTAATTCCTATAAATTAAAACACAATGTGCTTTGTGCTGTTGCTCTCCCTGCTGGTTGTTGATCTCTTGCCTGCTTCTGTAATTCTGCAGTGTTGGGTTTACAAGGGAAATGTTGTTTTCTAGTATCAAGAAAAGTTTCATTTTTTTAATATAAAGATTGAATTACCAAACTTCAGCTGGGCAACTGATATTCCATGTGAATTGAAAACAGGGAAATGCTACTATTAAACTTTTCCAGTTCCTAATTTTACTGGCAGTTTGAGAAAGGCCCACATTTTACTTAGCCTGTCATTCTTGGACACACCTTTGGGAATGCACAGTGAGAAATGTAGGCACATGATTTAATTTTTTTGTACTTGTTGCTAATGCAATGGTAGCCTAGTTGAAGCCACTCCTAGCCTTGTTCCTAATCAACGTGACCATCTGTACAGTATTTTATATGTGAACTTTTCTAGCTGTCTGTTACTACTCCTTTGTACAATGTGAAATGTTTCATCCGTTGGTCCCACGACACCAGCAGATGAGCTGTGCTGGATTTATCAGCAGAGCTCTACAGCATTACTGCCCTCCCTGTGTGCCCATCCATGTGCAATTCCATACAACACTGGGGGAAGGGAAGTGTACAAGTGTGGCCGCTGCAGTTCATGGTCCCCACTACCTTAAGGTGTTGCCCATCTGCTTTGTTAAGATCTGCTTTGTTATGGCCTGTGGATGTTCATGGGCTATGAAGGGTCCATGTCCAGCAGAAAAGGACTGGTTCTGGTAGCATTTGGAGCTGCAGCTACTCCTGATCCCAGTGTCTTGTTTTGGCTTCTTTGTCAGTGAACATCTTCTCTTCTCTATGCTGTTGGGCCAGCTGTGCTCCAGAATAGCCTTGAATCTCTGCCTATTTATAAGTGAGAGTTTGGCCCATGATAAGGAAGTGTGCAGGATTAGACAAATTATGCCTTGGAAAGAGTTTCTTGAGCAGGAAAGCTTGGCGCCGTTGCTTTTTATTTTATGTTTAAAACAATGGGAGATCATTTGAGGTTTATGTGCCTACATTTTGCCAGCCTGAGCTGCTTTTGTCTAGGTTTGCAGAGGAGTTAAACAGGCTTTAAAAGTTGGGGGGGAGGGTTATGAGCATGAGACAGCAGATTGCAAAAATTTGGTCTATGACACAATATAAATACTATTTATGACTCAGAGTTAAATTTACCAAAAGTCATGAATGCATGAATTTTAACTAAGATATGTATAGAGGAAGGAAAGGCCATCAGAATATTCTTTATTTTAATTTTCATCTTGTCAAAGTGATCATTTCAACTTTGGCTAACAGAAAAATGGATGCATCTCTTAATGTGCTTCATATAGTAAACAGAATGTATTTCTGTGGCTTTGAGGCTGTTTCCCTGGTGAAATAAGTTCCAGCATTTTGGCTTTGGCAGTTTGATTACAAATCATCCTAAAAAGGCTTTATAAATAGTTTCCTTAGAGCTTGGTTAAGGCTCTCTACCAAGACCCAAACATACAATGCCTATATTTGAATTGTGAGGTGAGTGGTGCTTGGTTRTCTGCCCTGTAGTGCACTCAAGAGTTGGGAAGTATCCTATGCAGCTGTGCTTCTGGGAATATTTACTCAGGAAATATTACTGTGAAATATGTCTGTGGTGTTGGGATTGTCAGTTGTCTGTTGCTGTTTCTAGAAGAATATGGAAGGTAACCAGGATGGTACCAGCAATGCATCAGTCCAAAGTGAGCATTTGCTTCATGAACAAAATGTTCCTATTGAATTCACAAGTATGAAAGTGCAAATTAAGTTTGAGATAGGTGTGTGCGTGGTGGGTTGATCTTGACTGGATGCCAGGCGCCCATCAAGCTGCTCTATTGCTCCCTGTTCCCAGCTGTGCAGGGGAGAGAAAATAAGATGGAAAACAACTCCTGGATTGAGATAAAGCAGTTTGCGAAGGCAAAAGCAAAAATATGCATGTGCACAGAGAGGAAGGAAAAAAGGTTTGTTCTCTACTTCTCATCAGCAAGCAATGTGTGGCTGCTTCTTGGGAATCAGGGCTTCAAGACTTGYAGTGGTTGCTCCAGAAGGCAAACTTTGTAAATAACAAATACCCCCACTTCCTCCTCCTTTCCTTAGCTTTTTTATCTGAGCTGATGTCACATGGTATGGAATATCCCTTTGGTTAGTTTGGGTCAGTTGTGTCCCCTGCCAGGRTCTTGCCCACCCCCAGCCTGCTGGTTGGCAGGGAATGTTGAGAGTCAGCACTGATGCTGTGCCAGCCCTGCCCAGCAGTGGCCAAAACACTGGTGTGTTACCAGCACCTTTCCAGCTCCCAGGGCAAAGCACAGTGCTGGGGAGGCTGCTGTGGGGAATGAACTCCAGCTCAGCCACACCCAATAYCCATGGGCAYCACCATCACAGGTGGGAATCTCAGCTCCTGTGCCTGRAGCACCTCCTCTTCCTCCAGCACTGACCTTGTTGTCTGCAGAGTTGTTCYTCTCACATGTTCTCACCCTGCTCTTCTCTGGCCACAATTACGTCTGCACAATAACTTCTTYTCCTTCTCAAATCTGTTRYCACAGAGGTGTCACCATCATTTCTGACTGGCTCAGCCTTGGTCAGCAGCAGCTCTGTCCTGGAGCTGCTGGCATTGGCTCTGCAGSACATCAKGGAAGCTTCTGGCAGCTTCTCACAGAAGCCACTGCAGTAGACTCCCCTGGCCACCCAAACCCGATACATATGGTGAAGCAACTGTCCCCCTGCAACCCCATGGAGTGCAGATACCTACCTGCAGCCTGTGGAGGATGCCTGAACAAGGCTGTGAACCCATGGGGAAGCTGTGCTGCAGCAGCTCCTGGCAGGAGCTGTGGAGAGAAGAGCCCATGSTGCAGCAGGTATCCTGGAATTACCTGAGGGCCTGTGGGGGACTCACACTGGAGGCAGGCTGTGCCTGAAGGAAGAGTGAGYGAGCCATGTTGGAGCAGTTTGTGGAGAKCTGTTGTCCTTGASAAGGACTCAAGYTGGAGAAGTTCATGGAGAGCAGCCTCCTGTGGGAGGGACCCTGTGCTGGAGCAGGGGAAGGACTTCTGTCCTTGAGCAGTGGCAGAAACCAGAAGTGATGGACTGACCCGTTCCTGTCTCAAACCACACTGATGGACTGACCCATCCCTGTCTCAGAAACCAGATGTGATGGACTGACCCATTCCTGTCTCAGAAACCAGATGTGATGGACTGACCCATTCCTGTCTCTCTGTGTCACTGAGGGGAGGAAGTTGAGCTGGAAACGAGGGATGGGTGGGGGAAGGTGTTTCTAAGATTTATTTCTCTTGTCATTATCCTGCTCTGGTTTTGTCAGTAATAAATTCAGTTAATATCCCCAAGGTAAGTAAGTCTGTTCTGCCTGTGACARTATTCAGTGAGTGATCTGTCCCAGTCCTTAYCTCAGTTCAGGAGCCTTTCATTGGATTTTCTCTCCTCTGTCCACTGTGTGCAAGGGATTGGTAAGAGTGGCTTTGGTGGGTGCCTGGCATCAAGCCAGGGCCAAACCACTACAGTGTGTAAATAAGTCTGTAATTAAATTGGTCTCAAGAACCTAAAAGAGGTTTAATTCATCTATTTCAGACATGAAGATGGCTTGTCATATCAGCATGCCTTTGGTCTCTAGTAACAGGAATTTTGTTGTCCAAACCAAATACTTTTTCACAAGAACTTTTTGTGTTTTTTAATGTACAGTTGTACTGGATTTTTTAATATGACTTTGTAGGCACTAGATATTGATCACTTCATCCTTTACTTTGTTGTATACATTAGTAGGAATCAATTTAAATGTGCATGTTCTTCTGAAAGCTGCCCTTGAGGTTCATGTTGCCCTGTTTGCAGAGTTGCATTGGTTCTGATGGCTCCCTTTTTAACAAAGAAATTATTATACATTCTGTTGAACATAACAGAAAAATCCCTGACAAGCTAATGGTTTTGAGGAATTCATATCAAGTTCATAAGTCTTTACTTTGAAATTTTGTTGACCACAGTACTATTTCAGATTTTTAAATGCATTTTTCATTGTATTTACCAAAAAGACCTAACTTACTTGTAACATCAAAAAATACAGACTACTATAAATGGCTTTATTTACGTGAATTCAAAGGAAACAAGTTTGGCACTCCATTGTTCTCATTCTCTGACAGAGTGGGTGTCTGTTGTTAAAGAGAAAGGATAGAAATCCAACTCTATAAATTATTATGATTATATTCATATTAGAATATTTCCAAATATATCAGTCTTCACATTCCAGCTGTATGTTGAATTTATGCACTGGAAAAACCTGTATTGCCTGCTAGAGATTAGAATTCTCTTTGGCTTTAGATCATTTAAAGAAGGAGTTTGACTATGCTGAGCTCTAAAAATTTTAATTCCACAAACATTCTATGGGATGTGCAACATGTGGAGAAGACAGAATGTCACAGTGAAGTGTCACAAACTAATGGTTTTCTGTATTTCTCTATATGATTTTAACATATGAATTATATAGGAGTCTCTGAATTTCTTTTTTAAGAATTTTTTGTTTTAGTTGGCTCTTTGTGGCATTAACAGACTGTTAAAATGCTGCTGCCAGAATTAGCCTATACAAAAATTAGCAAGGATTTGTGGCACACAACTCTTGGAAAGGCTGGGGAAACATTCAGAGGTTTTCACTTTGAATCTGGAGGTTGCTTACCTTGAAGAATAAGAAGGAGAAAATGTCTGTGCACCCTTATAAGGAGAGGGAATGAATAAAGAAAATTGGAGAGGATACAGCTTCTTTCTGATGCTACTTTGCAAACTGGTATGTGTTTGTGCTTTGGTGGAATCAGTTCTTTCTGAAGAACACAAATGTTTGCAACACTTATGTCTCAGTTCTTCACAAGGCAYTTCTTGAGCTGTCAGCTTTTGCAAGAAAAGCCCTTATTTATGTACATAGAGTTTTAAGTGCAAGCTCCTTGACAGTAATTTTTAGATTGTTACCAAATGCTAGATATTATAGATTTAAAAAAAAAAAGGTGGGGGAATCACTTTAAAATCACATTTGATTAAGAGAAAAAAAGTCCTTATAGTGCAATGAGAAAATAGAGCTCTGGTATTACAACCCTGAAAGTAAAAATTATGTGTTGATTAGGGACATTATTTATCACCATAAAGATAGAGGTGACACACCAAAAATAATCCAGGATGTAGGAATGTTTAGTTGTCTCCTTTGTTTTTTATGCAGTAATTTGTACCAAAGAGGATGAAATGAACTGGCACCAGTATAAATTCTCGTTAGTTAAAAAGTGGCAAAGTTTCACAACACTACTGATCAAACACTGTGCAAATGAAAAGGCAGTGCACTACATCTGTTGTCTAGTGCTTTACATTAGGAAAATCTGGAGGTAAATTAGCTGCTGAAGTGCCTTTCTSTTTCATCAGACTTATTTTATCAGTGGGACACCTGACTATCTGAAAAGCACATTATGGTTTTATTTTCTGTTAGCCAAAACCCCCTGAATTCATAAAATTATGTAGCTTTTATAATATTTTAAGAGGCAGATCTAGTGCTTTTTATGTTGGAATACTGACTTCTGCATGTTGATGATGATGGTAGTTGTTGTAAAACCTAGTTTTGATATTTTACGTTGGAAAAGAAATTTAAAAAATATATCTTTAGCAATCTGAACAGTAGTGTCTTTTAAAAATGCTCATATGGGATCTGATTCAACTTTGTGTGTCAAGTGCAAGCATCTTGAAGTCACTGGATTTACAGGTATGAAACTGGGATATTAACTTCAAAAATGAAATTAATGTATGTTTATATATAAACACTTATAACAATAAAAGTCTTTTTTTCAGCTGCTAACTTTGCTTGTCAGTAGCAGCAGAAATTGTATGGAGATCAGTACATAATTCTTATTTTCTAGAACCAATTTTTATCCCAATTTGGAGCCTAACCTGCATCGGTTTTTAATAGCTTTTTAATTTTTTTTTTTAATTCAGTGATATTATGAGAACACAGTACTATGCCTACAGAGCTAAAGATGAGCATTCTTTTATAGTAATTTGTACTAATTTGTGCCACACTTCTAACAGTAGGCAGCTACATTTGTGTTAAAGAGTTTATATGAAAGGTGATTTAAATGACTTGAATCTGAGCTTTGTTTCCTTTTAAAAGCAGTATTCATTGTGTTCTGAAAAAATAAATAGCKTCAGGTTTTTTTAAGACTGGCAGGRCAAAACTCTGTCATTTCTTGTTTTGCTAGCACTCTCAGCCTGAAAACTGTTTTACCAAAAGAATTTTTTCAGTCAGTTTTMGGACTTACTGAACATTCCTTTATTACCCCTCCCCAAAACATCCTGGTACTTTATTCCCCAGGTRATGGATTCAGTTCCTTTGAAGCACTCGTTGCACTTCAGTCCACGTTAGAACAGTACTATTTTTACATGTCACTGTGTAGAAAGGCAGTTTTTAGTGCTCATTAGAGCATGTTACTCGTGCAAAGCCTGGCTCTGGGTGTTGCAAGGCAGGTGAACTCATGGCCCTGACTGTGCTCACCACCTTGAATTCTGGAGCCTCCTATTCAACAAACGCTTCACGACCTCAGCAATTATTTTCAAAAWCTCTCTAGTATGGATATTGTTTATGTAAAACATTCTTGATATTCGGCATCCTGGTTTTAAGTATTTCTACCTTTTTATATTTTGTCAGAGGTGTCTTTTCATCTCTGTATTTACTACAGTATCAGTGTATCTGTTGCTGAAAATGTAACTAAGGTTTGTAAAATGTTACAGCTTATGCAATATAATAAAAATTTGAAAAAGTTATCAATGCCTGAAATTTTATTTGTTTACCTTTGAAGCCATATGTTGTTTAGGGACATCTCTCAATACTTTCTTTCCAAATATCATWAAAGGTATTTCTGTCATCACCATAATTCCCATGACAAAGGAATGTCATCCTCGTTCATGTTACCAATTCCAATCGAGTCACATTCTCTATTCTGTTTCTTGTGAAAAAAAACTTCTTGTAGTCTTCAGCTGGACCTTGGAGACAATTTTCTTGCAAACAAACAAAAGCACATCAGCAGAATAAAAAGCTAGGTTAAAAAGCTTTCAACCCTTTAGGATAAAGTCATAGCTAATTTATTTATTTGGACAAGGACAATCCAAATGCCTACTACAGAATCATTTGGAGATGTACTGCRCTAAAAGCAAGTTTAAAAACATTAGCTTTGTTTGCCATGGATGTTTGTTTACAAAGCATATGTTGTCTGCTCTCTAGGTGAAGTTGATGTCAAGAAGATTTTTAGTTTTTATACATTTATCATAAATTTGTAGCTCTGTAGACTACTATTATGTAGTTATATAGCTCCTTAACTAACTCAAGTACTTTTCCTACCTTAATTTTAGAACAGCAAGCTAATTTTCCTGGAATCTTAGTGAACCAAGGACGTTTTGTTTTTTTCCAGATACTGTAGGCATAACAAATGTGGGGCTAGAAGCTGGGGGGGCTTCAGAGGGGGGCAGAACCAAAAGGGGGAGATTACTTAATTAACTGTTCCTCTAATTGGATGATTTCTGTTAAGTGTGCTAATTTGTTCCACCTTTAAAATTGTCAGAGTCCTGTATCATGTGCATTGTGCCACACTTGCACCTGAAGGACCTTCATTGAAGGTAACCCCTTTTTGTCATTTAATATTGGTTGGCTTGTGATTAYAGGCATCAAAGTCAGTTACTTACAATAAGGCAGAAGAGTAAGTGGCAAGATATAAGATATACTCAAAGACTGTCAAAATACTGGTTTAAAAATATTTATTGTAGAGCTTTCCTATGCTGRAAATGCTCTGCAGTTATTACAAGGGTTTCCAAGGTGGCTGTTCAGTCTTGATTTTTCTGTTGCATTCACAAGTTGTTTAGTTTCTAAGTTCTATTAGAATGAGARGAAGAAGTGAACATTTTTCTCTGTGAAGTGGACACTTCACTGCAGAGACATTCTACAGTTCATCTTGGTGGTTTGCCCAAAGTTTTGGGTACTGATGTGTATAAGAGACAGTCACTGCAGAGACATTCTACAGTTCATCTTGGTGGTTTGCCCAAAGTTTTGGGTACTTAATGTGAACATTACCACACGTGTATCTACAGAAAATGAATTCCAATTTCTGTTATCTCTCCAAAATTAAGAAAAATCACATAGCAATACTAAATAGTCTTCCCTTTTTTCCCCCCTCCTTCCTCTCCACCCACATTTTAGCTCCTAAGATTGCCACATTTTCCCAGATTGCAAAAGGGCTGTAACAATTGTCAGGTATTTTTTCTTGTGAATTTATTCTGCCATTASAAGKGTAGCAAGTCAGGGAACAAATTTTATGCMTAATCTGTACTAAGGGAACTGAAACACTTTCCTTAATAACAGCTCCTGACATATGGGACAAACATCCTCTTCATCAATTTCTCTCTGATCAATGCATTTCTCATTCTCTGCCTTCTAAGAGTCTTAAACTGTTTTACATAGAARGAATTAATAGTATGATTATATGAGAGAAGCTGAGTAATCTTACTGTAGCAAATTCAGCTTGATAAATTTAAATTTTAGTGTTTAAAACTAAATTTAAATCAAGGGTTTAGTCCCCCTCCCAGCTTATATTCCTGTCACTGATTTCTCCAGTGACCTGATSCAGCTCTCCAGACTGCCAAAAAAACAAACCTAGCCAAACCCACCAATTATCTGTTGAAGTGGTGGGTTTTAATTGAATTTTGAGGTRGGTAACACATCCTTATTACTTCAACAGAGATGGTGCAGGGGCAGGAGCCACCAGTGTGATGAGGCAGGCAGCTCAGGAGGACTTTGGGGTTGTTTACCCACAATTGTATCCAGAGATTTCTTGCTCTCTACAACCTCCTGAAAGGATTGCGCGGACGGATGTCAGGTCTTCTCCCAGGTAACCAGGACGGGACGAGAGGGCACAGCCTTAAGCTGTTGCTGGGGAGGTCCCAGCTTGGACGTGAGAAAGAATTAATGCACATAAAGGCGTGGGTTAAGACATTGGAACGGGCTGCCCGAGAGGGTGTTGAAGGAAAGATGGACGTGCTGGTAGCGACTGGCCTGGGCTGAGTCGGTGGATGCCTCCTAGGTTCCACGTGACGTGGCTGCCCTCGGAGGTTGTTTGGCACAGGTTGGACAGGCTGCCCTCAGAGGTGTTTGTCCACAGGTTGGGACGAGGGATCGGCCCTCAGAGGTGTTTGTTTGGACAGGTTGGACTGGGCGCTGCCCTCGAGGTGTTTGTTTGGCACAGGTTGGACGGCTGCCTCTCAGAGGTGTTTTGTTTGGCACAGGTTGGATGGGCTCCCTGAGGTGTTTGTTTGGCACAGGTTGGACGGGCTTGGCCTCGGAGGTGTTTGGCACAGGTTGGACACGGGCTGGCCCTCAGAGGTGTTGGCACAGGTTGACGGCTGCCCTCAGAGGTGTTTGGCACAGGTTGGACGGGCCTGCCCTCAGAGGTGTTTGTTTGCCCAGGTTGGACGGGCTGCCCTCAGAGGTGTTTTGTTTGGCACAGGTTGGACTGGCTGCCCTCGGAGGTGTTTGGCACAGGTTGGACTGGCTGCCCTCAGAGGTGTTTGGCACAGGTTGACAGGCTGCCCTCAGAGGTGTTTGTTTGGCACGGTTGGATGGGCTGCCCTCAGAGGTTGTTTGGCCCAGGTTGGATGGGCTGCCCTCAGAGGTGTTTGTTTGGCACCAGGTTGGACGGGCTGCCCTCAGAGGTGTTGTTGGCCCAGGTTGGACGGGCTGCCCTCAGAGGTGTTTGTTTGGCCAACAGGTTGGACGGGCTGCCCTCAGAGGTGTTTGTTTGGCTCTGGTTGGGCGCTGCCCTCAGAGGTGTTTTGTTTGGCCAGGGTTGGACGGCTGGCCTCAGAGGTGTTGTTTGGCACAGGTTGGACAGGCTGGCCTCAGAGGTGTTTGGCACACAGTTGGATTGGAGGCTGGCCCTCGAGGTGTTTGTTTGGCCCAGGTTGGATGGGCTGGCCTCGGAGAGGTGTTTGGCCCAAGTTGGAACGCGGTAGCTCTCGGAGGTGTTTCCCAGCCAGAGGAAGCCGTGACTCAGTGACGAGCGCACAGGGAGCCCCCGTTCCCGCTGGGCACACGCGGAGTCCCGGCGTGCCGGGCCCCGCGCGGCCCCTCAGGGCGGCCGCCATGGCGGGGCCGGGCCTCAGCGTGCCGGACACTGAGGGGCCTCCGCCTCAGCCCGCCCTGCCCTCGCCCCCGCCGCTAGGATCGCGCTGAAACACCCCGTGGTTTCTTGTGTGCCTTCTAAAGGCTGAACTGCCCGAGAGCCTGCGCCAGCCTGGCTCCTGCTCTGCGCGGCCGTCGCTAGGGGGAGGTGTTGCACTCCATCCAGCCTGACAAAAATGTCGTTTATTTACCGTCTCTCTTAAATATTTTGTAAACTTCCGTTCCACCGTTTTGATACGTTACGAGTCTTTTGGTAATAAAGAGTAATTGATGTAGTTTTTACACATATACACACCAGTAAATAATAGTWTACATAGCATATAKTGTATATATATATACTATATACCGTATACCAGWATATATATATATACACTATATGCTATATWKACTATATACCAGTATAAATAATTGGAGKGGTTTTTACTAGTGTGTGTATATATATACACACACACACATATATAATCTATGACAGTATMTAATATAATATAATGTAATGTAATATAATATAGTATAATATAATGTAATAGTATTATAACATATATTATAATATCTATAATATTGTGGAAATTATATATTATCGATATAATATTAGGAAAAAGTTCTTCCCTGTGCGGGTGCCGAGGCCCTGGCACAGGTTGCCCAGAGAAGCTGGAGCTGCCCCATCCCTGGGAGTGTCCAAGGCCGGGATGGACAAGACTTGGACCAACCTGGGATAGTGGAAGGTGTCCCTGGCCATGGCCTTTAAGGTTCCTCCCAACCCAAACCATTCTGTAATATTGTGGTAATGGAGGTTTTAGTCCCATGTATGTTTTTTAAGGCATAAGAAATTCTTCCTGCCCTGTTCTCGGCTTCTCTGAAGTGCCTTTTTGTTTCAGAAGTGACTGAATCCAGCTGGAACGTGACAGAGACGGAGCCAAGCTCCCAGACAGGCAGGAAGGGTCAGCARAGGGGATGCCAGAGGAGGTGGGATGAGCCAGAATGGATGAACCCTCCCTGTGCCAGGTGGTGAAGGAAAAGTGTTGATGAAGAAAAGCTGATTGAGCTGCAGAATCCAGATCAGTGCAGAGGTGAGAACAAGGTTAGACAGAAAGGTTTTTGAATGCTTGACTCATGAAAGAAAGAGGGGCCTGAGTGAGAGAGAGCTGTGAAAGGCACCGACTGCACAGGGTGTTGACTCAGGTGAGCTGGTCACAGCTKTCACTTGAGTCAGCTCAAGAGGGCACAGCAAACTGGAGCAGCTGAAGTGGCTGTTTCTGACTAAGCTGTGTATTGAATAGTCCTCAGAGTTACTTATTTTGTCTAATTTTAAATAATATTTAAACTAACCCTACCAGCAGAATGAGGATAAAGGAAAGGGAGCAGGAAGAGCATCAGTAGACAGCATCCCTAGGTGCAAAGTTCTTAAGCAAAGCCCTCAAGATACCATTTTTAGCTAAGTATCCCAGACTKCTTGTAAAATCTCATGGATCAGCTTGTTCATTTTCTCTTCCTTGTCTCCACCACGGCATCATCTCTCCTGAATCTTGTTTTAGTAAATAAAAAGTTATTTTTCATTTTTCTTTTCCCACTAGGCATGAAATGTTATAGAGTTARCAGCCATGATTGCACMTGCTGTGTGGGARGAGGGATCCTAAGAGTGSATAAAATCAATCCATGGTCTTGYKATTTATACARTCCTAGGTTTGAGAATGGTACCTAACAATGCTYGTACCTTGCAAAACTTTTGAAGCATGGAATTACAAATGCATTCAAAGGATTAAGTTACAGATTATTTCGGACTTCTTCACAGAAAGAGCTTCAGAAAAGAAGCTGTGAATTTTACAGATTAACAGCTGCACTGAGCATATTTTGGACATGTTTTTACTAGGTCATTGTATAGGGAGTCCTTTTAGTGAGAACCCAGGGAAWGTTGTTTTATTTGTTATATATAACACATAACAAACAGTTCCCTTTTGCAGTTACAAAATTACATGACATGGCACAAGATGCATCAATTTGCTCTTACAAACTTTTTGCCTCTTGAGCTTTCCTGTTCCAGAGCTGGTCTGATATTKATTCACTTTTTGTTCTGTCTGGCTTTACTGGCCTTGGAGTGCAAGTGTTCTTAACCCTCAGTCTCTTATAATAATACAGAATTTGAAATTACTCTGGTTTATTCCCCATTAGAWCAGATCAGCCTGTATGATTTTTGCCAGCAGAGCTTGACTAGCATATTCTGAGTATGGGCACTCTTGTGCTTTGTCTCACTTGCATTAATGATCTTTAGAAATAATTGTGTGTACAAGTAATAACTCTTGTAGGTTTTGTCCTTATGTTTTTTTGAGATGACATCTGCCTTTAATTTGTTTTATTGCATTTTAAGGCAATGCCAGCTTCATCTTTAGTGTCACTGCACAAAATCTTCCTGAGCCCCTAGGATTTGTTGGCTGTGTAAAAGGTACAGCTGAGTGGCATCAGCTGTGTTCATCTCTCTGAATTGTTACTGTGAAGTGTCCAGGTAACAGTGGATTATTTTGCCCTCATGGGGTTCAATTTTGAATACTGTGGGATCCCAGTTCTGAATTTCATTTTGAAATAGAAAGTAGAAAAAAATTGAGTTCCCTCCTCTGCGGAAGGTCAAATCTCTATTTTCTTTGTACTTGGGAAGTCTCTGATTTCCAGAATTTAAGCTATGTGAAATAATACAGGAAAGGGAACTTTGCTCCTCTCTTGTCACCTTCTCAAGATTTATTGGGTCAGAGAGCAGAAAGTTTACTTTTTTTACCTTGCTACTTTATATATTGGTCTGTGAACACTTGGACTTTTTTTGAGAAAGTCTCTCTAGTAAACAAAATAAAACAAAATACAAGCAAGTAAAAACCAGATATGTAATCCTAATATTTCTGAAATCTCCTGCAAATAATGAAAACAGACTATATAACTCCTGTCAGAGATAATGGTGAAAAAAGCTAWGTATTGTGAGACTTAAAAACTAAGATGACCTTGTGGTAGACCAGGACTAAGGAGAAGCTCATCCTGGTTCTTTTATAGGCTTCCTGAGGGGCTTGAGCAAAATAGTTCAGTTTTATCTCAGGAGTGTTTCCTTGCTCCTCTTCCCTGCCTGGTCTGATCCCCCCTTTCAAGGAGGGGGTTTCAGGGCTCTCAGTGTGTCTTGGCAGAGACACAGTGCAGTTCTGATCAGCTCCTTCCTGCTTTACCAACAATCACTAAGCAGTGGTCCTAAGATACTTGGAATTTGGATTTGTCCAATAGAACACTGAGCTCCTGAAACGGGGCAGTAGTTTCTGAGGAAAGCCACATGGGTACAGGTCTCTGGCTGACATYAGCCAGCTGCATTTTTTCCCCATAATTTCAAGAGCTATAAATATAAGGGAAAAAAGCCAGCAAAGACCCCATATCAGAAAAACCGACTTGTCTATTTCCTCTCTACCAGAAACATGAAGCTTGCATTGTGACAGAGAGCTGGAACAGAGAACAGCATTGATAAATTGGGGCAGATTTGCAATGTTGTCCTGCCAATAAACTAGCCTGGGTGGTATTTTTAAATAATATGGAGAACAATATTTACTCTTGCATGCATTCTTATATAGACACCATCAGAATGATCTCCAGTGGGATTTCATGACTCCTAAATTATTTAATCATTGCTAAAGAGAAAGAGTGAGTGTGAAACACAAGATTTTCTTATATACAGTGCATTAATACTGCTATAGCAGCAATAAAAACCCACAGCAAATGAAAATCTTTTCTATGAAAAGATTGTGAAGCACTTCTGTTGCTGATGCTTCACCTGACATCTGCAGATTTGGTTGTTTTTTCTTTCAGTTACCTAAACTGAGCAATGGGGATTATACTTTTTGATTTTTTTTCCCCCTACCGTTCATCTCCAGTTGTATTAGCTAGAAATGTTCCCCAGTTATGTCAGTGAAGATACTGAAAAATTGCTTTTCAGCTGGTGTTATCATAAACACAAAGTGAGCACATCAAAAGGAAGAAGTGAGTTTCCTGTATCTCTGTTCATAATCTTTTCAACCTTGTGATTGTTATTAGTATTTTGTTTGGATTTTTTTATTTTTCAAATATCATATTAAAATGTCCAAGTGATTTTTCTTTTTTTCTTCTAYAACTTCTGTGTTTGTGCTGTTTAACTGTTTTTGTGACTATATAGTACAAGGTAAGTCACATAGGTGTTTTATCATTATAAAACTGCATGATTCATATTAAAGTTTTATATACTAATGCTACCTAYAGTATCTGGCAGGTCAGTAAGGACATAACACTAACAGTAACCTGAAAATACATTTTTTATTATGTGTGGGGTTTTTGTGGGGGTCATTCCATGATCTTTGCTGCAGTTCATCTAGAAGACTTTGCAGATAAACAAAACCCCTGAATGAACTGTTCAGTGGGAAAAGTTGTGTATAATTTATACAGTACATGACCTTTAAAACTTGACTTCAGAAAATGACCAGAGAGAAATAATCACTAAGAAGAGTTTATTTTGGCACTGTAAAATGAAGCAGTCTTGGTACTACTGACTACTGAGTGATATGTACTTAAGTTTAATGTGTGCTGTACAGTTCTTCCTCACCACTTTTACTTCAGTTCACTTTGTACAAATGACATTGTCTAGCAGGGACTCAGACTTGCAAAATTATGTTTTTAAWGACATTTCAGAAAGATTAGTACTGACAGGTTTTTATATATATTTCCTATGTGGGGCCAACTCTTCCAGCCCATTTCCTTCAGTGATATCTGGAGAGGATCTGATAAGCTTTATACTGCTTTTCACAGTTCAAAGGGCATTGTCTTCCCCTTCACTCCAGCTGACAATAACAAAGTCAGACATATGTTATCACCATCACACAGGAAGCTGTGAGCCTGCTTGTGTTCAGCAAAGTACAAATGCAGGAAGAGCGTCAGGTTGGTTAAAAGCTGAGGGAGCTGTGCTAAGGTAGTAGAGAGCTGATAGTACTATAACCAGCAGTCTGTGTGCTGGGGATGTTTCAGTTCCAGGGAGGGTAGTTATCTATTGCTGATTGGTTTAATATTGTTATAACATAACCACAGGTATCCATTTAAAACCTTTTACAGGTGAGATCATCTCCAGTGGTGGGGCTGCATTGCATAAGGAGAATAATTGCTTAGGTAATAAAGAGCAAAGCTGCAGTGGCATTAAGTGGTAAAGGATTGAACATGAAGTTCACCTGATCAGACACAATCTCACTCTGTCAATTAACAAACAGGATGTAAGGTGCCCTCCATTAGTTCTGGATTTCCTCATTTTAACATACAGTGTGTTGTGTATCAATGTTAAAATGAGGTATGATATATTAGCAAGCTYATCTAGTGAAATGCTGTGAGTCATGACAGCCTAGTTCTGGGAAAAGAGCATTTTCCTCCTCTCTGTAATTTTGGAATGGGAAAAGTGGCTTAAAAGAACCTTTATGTATCAGCACTGATGTGCAGTATTTTGGAACCTCAGCCATGAGTGCTAAATTTGGGTCTATTTGCAGCTTCTCTTCTGCTTCCGGTACATTGTTTACTGCTTSCCAATAGGAAAGTCTTCCCAATACATTATATTAGTTCCTATCCTCTGGCTTTTGCTCAGCACAGAACAAATCAGTTCAGCACACTGAGTTCCAGCTTCTGTCTCTGAGGACCACTTCAAGCTCTGCCATGATGTACTGCCTCTACCTGGAATTTCTAGGCCACACCACAAATAACATACACAGATATCTGTGGGAATAGAGTAGAGTTATGTATGAAGGAACCAGAGTTAGTGTAAAAGAACTTAAGTTATATTGACTGCTTGTCCATGCTTTCAGGGGAGTCAGGAATGGGGTCTTTGGTGTGATGACAGTGCCAGTGAGTGCCTCACTGCAATTTGTCCCATCTCTCTACTTGTTGTATCTCTGTTTTCACACCCTCAGTGGCTATGCTAAGAGCTTAATATACTTTCAGAAGGGCCTTAAAATGGTTTGCATGCTCTGTTGAGGTCACTAGATTACTTTAAAAGAGAAACCAGCACTTGAGCTTTTGCCATTCAGAAGTACAGATCCTGCTTCCAGTGCCTGTGTTCTGCCACTTTGGAGTACTGTGTGGATGGAAACAGCAAGCAGCTGTGAAAGTCTGGTGAAGAGGTGTGAGAGCTGAGTAAACAGGATCATGCTGTGACTCAAACACACCTTCTGCACTCCTCAGCTGCCTGTACATCTGGCAGGGGGCACCAAGAGCAAGAAATGGTGTATTCACAGCAACAGAAGCTCAGAGACACTGTGGTAAAGCTCTTCATCTCACACAAGGGATGGCAGCAGCTGGGCTCAGAGGTTGTCCCTAAAGACTGCAGGCATTAAGCACTACTTTAGGGCACTGCTCTGAGGTGGAGAATGAGGGTAACAATAATACTTGAGCTTTCAATCCTGAAATAGACCATTATGGCAAGTAACTCTTGCTGTGTTACTGCTATGAATGTAAACTAGCCATTGTCACATCCTGCTATAATCCTGTCAACCTCTTCTGTTTTAGTTGAAAGTTCTTGAATGATTCCACATTATTTTATATTAAGGTCTGTATCAGTACTGCAGACTTTGTGTATGTGTAAATGTCTGGGTTTACATCACATCAGAAAGGTTTGTCAGGATTTTGCTGGGGGAAAAGRAGTGGGAGAGGAAGTGGATTGTCAATAGATAAAATATTTTCTACCAGCTGGAAAAGAGATGTGTGACCACATGACGTTGCAGAGCTCTAGGCTGTGTAGACATAGTGAGTAGCTATGCACCTGTACCAGTGACAATCATGGCTAGAGGGAGGAGCAAGGACAGGCTCCAGAACTGAAGATAGGGTATTGCATGAAAAATTAAATGACACTTATAGCTTTAGCCAAGCCTATTGCCATGTCATTACACATCTGCCTTAAACCAAAACCTTTTTCCATGACTTCAAACTAAATTATCCATCGCTGCAGCAATCTGTAAGTTGTGCTTGGCATMCCTTTGTGTTAGCTACAGTCCAAGTGCTGAAAAATCTGTGCTTACTGATAGAGCAAAAGATAGAAGGTGTCAGTGAGGAAATGACCAGAATTAAACAGATGGTGAAACTAGAGAAACAAGAGATCAGGCTGAGAGAAACCTCTTAGTGAATTGGCATTTAAACTGCCTATTCAGAGCAGATGGCTCACTCAGAGAAGAGGTACTTGGATGACTATGCTTGTGGTTCTATAAGAAACATGAGTGATATTATTTTTCTTCTGCCATTTTTGAATTTTTATGTGTGCTCAGTCTTTGAGCAAAGCCAGTCAATGGAGTAATTTGAGTTGAACTGCTGAGATCTGGTACTTTAGTTTTGATATGGTCTGAGGYGAATAGGTAACCTGTTTGTATCTACAACTGATCATCTTAATTAATGTGAAGCTTTTGATCTTTGTCTATCTGCAGTTYACAGAAAAGGCTTTAAACAATCCCAGTTCTGATATTCTAGAAGACTGATTCTTAGCAATTCTGAACTTCAAAGCTTTGTGCAGCTTAATACAGATTTCTGTTCCCTCCAGTGAAACTCTGCACTGTATGTGCATACAAGCTGGAGCTACTGAGATGCTCTGAACTACAAAAGTTCCCAAACACATCTGATGACTGCACTGTACATTTTGGAAATAACTAAGAGGGCTTTTCTGTGTTAATGGATGTGTCTTTGTTATGAAGGGTTATATTGATAATTTTGGAATACCATCAGTGTTTGAGGGGGTGGTTAAGAGTATTTTTATTTAGAAAGTTTTTAGAAAGTGGTTTGCACTTTAAACATTGCTGTGCATTGAGATACAATGGACTCCTTCCCAGTTATGCTCAGTAGAAGGTTTGTTAGCTTGGACCAGTATGTTGTCAGCTCATTACAACTCTGAACATTGGTCCTGTTCAGGACCCCAAATGCTTCTTCAAGTCTGCATAGCAGAGACAAACCCCTTCTCTACATCTGCAGAACATCTGCAATGTATTTTACCTACCTGTGGGTAAAATCCTGGACTAGAAGTTGTCTTATACAGGAAGGGTCAATCCAATCCTTTGGAACCATGATAATTAACCCTATGTTTGGGATCCTGCCTGAGTACTGCAAGTTATTAGCTTTTTCATACTCTAATAGGTCTCTGACAAATTTCCTTTACAGCAGTGAAAATGGCTACTGCTGGTTTCCCAATACTCCATTTGTAGAGTCAGTCAGTGTAGTGCAGGCTGGTATTGTCTTCACTGTTGAACTGCAATTTCTGAGATACAAAGTCTACAAATAGTTTTATGTATATATATCTAGACAGATTCTGTCTCTTATACACCTCTAGATGTGTATAAGAGAACAAAGTCTACAAATAGTTTTATGTATATATATCTAGACAGATKTATATCTAGTCAGACCATGTCAAAAATTAATGGGCATTTTGCCACAYGTTCTTCTTTTCTTAGTCCTTTACCCTTTGGCAAGCCATATTAATGAAGAATTTATGCTACAAGAGCCCTGATTAGAGAGAATTTGATAATGYTGTGGTCCCAAAAGCTGTGTTCATTATGCACCACTGGAACAAGATGTTATACCAAAACTACTTTTCATATCCAGTAGGCTTAACAGCCCTTAAGTGACAGAGATGGAAGGAATTCATGCTGGTTGGTAAAAAAAGCCGTTTTGTTCTTTTTTGGTGCAATTTTATCTGAATGCTACCTTTCTATCTAAGTTAAGAAATAGAGGATTGTGACTACAGGAAGYCAAGTGATCTCCTTCCAGCCTCACAATCTTTCAAAAGGAATTTTATTGGGATGGGAACAGTTTCAAACTGTGCAGTGTCACACTGTGAAACTGTGCTTGTCTTCTGATGCTTTGTCACAAGAGGGGGCTGGAGTTCTTTGCAATGACTAAAAGCTGATCTGTTTTAACTGAACGTGTTCTAGTTGGTTGGTTGATCTTATTTTTTGTGAGGATAAAGGAAGTCCYTCTCTTATGGGTTTTTTGTTGGATTCTACTGTTTGTCAAGAGTAGGCTCAAAAGTTATTGAAAAGCTTAAATTAAAAAAGGCACTTGCTAAGAAACCAATTGTTCTATTCTGGTTTTTATTTTGTACCTTGATGCCAAATACATAATTGCAAAAACAATGATGTAAAAAAGATTTTTGGGCATGGTCATACTGTCTGGCAGTGAAATTCATAGATAGGAGCTGTGAAAAAAATTTCTGTGAGAAACTGTTTTTCTTTAGGGAACCAGCATGAGGTGAACCCAAGCCATGAGCTGTCCWAGCTAAAGTAAATGATGCTTTGTCCACTTGAGACACTATCCCTGTTTTTACTGGTATTTTTAGCATGCCAGAATCCTTTTTAAAGGCTCTGTCCTTGCTTTGTAATGGAGTGACAAATATCATTGTCCTATTGTGGAATGCTAACTTTGAGCAGGTTTTGGAAAAAGTAATAGTAGAGCTCTAGATCCAATTTTATTTGGTAGCTAATCTCTGAAGGATCTGGAAGTTTGGAGGATTCTAGAAATCCTTGCCTCATTCACTCACCTTTTAGCATGCAGAGCCAGAAGGAGGAGTGTATTTCATGGCACACAGTGCTGGGAGAATGGCTGAGTCCCCACCTTTTCAGTGCAGAAGGATGATGTGACTGAGGAGGCAGTGTMTTTCATGTCTAATGAATAAAAGGTCTAGAAGGGTCTGATCTCCAGCTTTACAGCAGAAAAAAACTAGTCTGAAATGGTAAATGATTGCAAAGTCTTTGTTTGTTCTGTAGTGAATTATTATGATGCAAAAAAGGTAATGTAGAAGTTCTGTTTCTGTCTGTGAGGAGATCTTCTTGTTCTTTGCAGTTCTGGGAAGAACTTAGTAATTTCTCTTTGAAATATTGGTTTATGTGCCTTAAGTCTTAGAAAACCTTTCTCATTCATATCTACATTAGCCACTTTCTGAGTTTCTATTGTGTAGTATGAAATGCCTGTAAACATCATCAGGGTTGGACCTTTCTCTAGAAAATCTCATCCTGCAGCAATAAACTGCTTTCATATCTTGCACATCTGGCAGCAATTCAAGTGTTTTAAAGCACCAACAATGGTCCTGGAAGATCTCTGTACACAGCTGAGTGGCGTGGCAGGGCGGGGGCAGTGGCTTTTTCATTTTATGCCTTAATGTTTTCAGTGTCTGAGAATWTTTATTGTGTGAGTTTTCTTAGAACTAAAATAACAGAATACAAAAAATGCAAAATTTTTAGGAGAGAAATGGTTTTCAAGGTAGCAGCACATGTACTTTGAGAAACACTACTTAAAATGAATGTAAAATGAAGAAGAATAATTTTTAAACACTGTTATTAACACATGTGAAAGCATATAGGCAGCAGACTGTATGCATCTCTTGTGAGCTACAGCATAATAGAAGCCTATTTTTTGTTCCTGACAAAGAGCACTACTTTTCCTTTTCAACTTTTTTTATTTCATTTTGAYATTCTGTTGAGAATTGCAACCAAAGAAGGGAAAAAAGAGAGAGAAAAAATAACAAAGTAAAAGAAATTAGAGAAAAAGAAAAGAATACAGAAAAAAATCTTTTGGGCATTGCAGTGGTAAATAAAATAGCTCAAACTTAARTGGGTTTTGTCTTAGAATTACTGAAGAATTGAAGAGGGATTATATCCTCACTCTTTTCTGCTGTTGTTATTGAGTACAGCAGAGTTCACAAATCAAATGTAGGGCACGATAAACGGTTGCCACAATGCAAGCTGTGATTTGCTTTGTATTTACTCTTGGGAACTTTGAACAAAGGTCAGCACTGGTTTCATTACCCCTCCCATTTGTATTTTCCCACACTTTTCTTTTTCCCACAACTGAAGGAATCTATCTGGTGCTCACTTATGTCCATGGTGTAGTTTCATGCTTGAAATGTGACATGTAATATTCATAAACTGGGGTTTTATGAGATACTGTCATTAATTCTGTCATGTTTCTGTCAGTGAAATGAGGACTCTTTCCTCCTCTTGTTTTCAAAGCAGAAATACTTTTTCTTTCATTTGCAATCAATTCTCCTCTGTARAATTCTTTTATTTTTTCCCAACAGTGTTTTTTTTTTATTTAGAACAGAGCCTGGACATGAAGATTTTTTTCAGCCCTACTTCATTGTGACCAAGAATTCAAAATCTAAGGGTAGGCACTGTCTGTCCACCAGGGATTGYAGCTTCTCCTAGCTTACTGTTTGTGCTGACCTTGATCCCTAGCTGAAAGATGTGAAGAAGGCTAAAAACCCTTTTTATTTTTGTGGGGATTATTGCTGCTAAGAATAGGCTTCATGGGGACAAAAAGACAAATAAAAATATTTTGTAAATTTTTGTTTTTAATTTCTCTTCAAAGCATCAGGTAGAGCCTTTGTATCTTTCACTTCACTAAGTCAGAAAATCCTAGTTCTTTGTTATTTGTGATAGACTTTCAAATTGATACAGGTTTTAAAAACAGCTGGCAATAGAGAAGATTTTGTAGGTCATGGTCTTCCCATCATAAAGTCTTTGCACTGCTCTTCAGCTGTTCAAATAAACATACCTCTGCTTCTTGCCTTCCTGCTGAGAAATTAGTACATGAGCCCAAAGAAACAGGTGTCATGCTACACTACCAAGCAGAATAGCATTTTGTTTGGAAGACCTTTCTACTGATGCTGGTAGTTCACTTACTGACTTCAATATTAAAGACATCAAGTTTTAAAGAGCCTCAAAGGGTAAAAGTTACCAGGGAAACTTACTAAGCTTGTGTGTCTTTTAAGACAAATATATATTTTGCTGACACAGTTATTTCTGTTGACCTTGCTTTGAGCATGAGGTTTGCCTACAAAACAACCATAAGTTCCTTCCAGTTTAGTGACTTTATTATTTGATGCTGGTGATATTACTGCATGGTATGAGTAATCCATTTATCCTAGACAGGTAAACCTGATAAAACACCAAATGGGCCTATCAGCTGTTGCTCCTGTTGTGTAGTTCTTGTTTTCATGYTGCCTTTTTGTGGTCTGCAGACAGGAAAGCTCTTGCATTGGGAAATCCTGTTTTTCTCAGGTGAAATTCATCCACYGTGTGAGCAATGAACCAGCTAGAGTGATAGTGGCACAATTTAGTGTTCAGCTCTGGAATACCAGAATGTCATTGACAACAAAGCAATTTTACCTGTGATCTTGAATATCCTGTGGGAACAACAAGCTGCTCTGGAATACAATACAAMCAGCACTTAAAATATGAATTGAGGAGTCAAGAGTGTGTATTTGAGGAAGCCCATTAAAAGAGTGCACAGAAAAAGGCCGAGCATTCTGAGATGTGCAGAGTTAGCTGCTAACTCAGTTTATAGCTGAACTCATTGTTGGCTCTTGGTCAGTAATGGATATCCTCTCATATGCAAGAGATCAGACAAAAAAAAAAAGCAAGTTTTATTGTATCCTGTTCTGTTAAATAAACTTCTTTGCTCATTCTCAGCACAGCTGAGATGCCATTATAATAGCTCTAATATTTTCCTAAGTAAAAATACATTCAGAAGGAAGGATAAAAATAATCTCTGAAATATATTTTAGTTCTAAAATGAAAAAAAAGCAAAATCAGAAAGCAAAGCTGTCTATTGTTACCCTGAAGTTTTTTAGATCACTACTCTTCTGACAGCCAAAAGTAATGAAAAGAAATGGGTTAATTTTCTCTGTGAAAAACATAATAGAAATTGGACACTTTAGGTTTGGAGATTTTTTTGGAGGGGAGTGGGGGAATCAATCAAGTCTTCTCTGCCAAAATCTCCAATGTTCATGATAATAAAAATTTGTACTTTCTGAAGAAGTGCATTTAATAGAAATTTCCTGACCAGCTTTAGTTCATTATTTTATTTGATAATGCTTTTAATATAGCAAAAGAGTTCTCTAGGAAAAGAACAGGACATTCATGACTGATTTATCTGCTGACATKAGCTGTGGGAAAGTCACCTTTTGGCAATTATATTTTGCAAATGTAATTCTGGTAGCATAAAGAKTATAAGCACTGAGGTTTCTATAATTAAGGTTACCTTCACTTGCTCTTTATTGAATTAGTTATATTTTTCTATTATAAGGGCRGTATTTCCAGTACTCTGTTCCCATGGGAAATTTTATTTATCAAGCCTCATCAGATGCCTTGTTATGAAAATGTATACCCAACTCTTTGCTAAGTTAGCTGATTAGTTTGTATCAAATATCACCATCTGTCCTTATTATCTGACAGAAGAGCAGATGATCAGGCTAGAGGTGCCTTAGGGCCAGTGTGAGTTGAAAGTTCAGATGTTAGATACACTGGCATAAACTGTATCTTCCTTCCTACCATAGAATTGGAGTGAGAAAAGGATTAGAGGTGCTGCTTCTGTGGTTTGTTCCTGTTTCTYTGGGAAGGCACACCCTCAGAATGTGGGAAAGCAGTGTCTTTCTCCTGAGTGCTGTGATTGTCTTTATTCCATCTCTAGGCTGCTTTGCTGGCTGCAAACGTGCTGCGTGGCCACTGTGGGCCACAGTGAGAATGGAGTTAAAATCTGGCAGAGGAGCCTCTGCTGCTGCTCAGATTCCCTTTTACTTGGCAGCTGAGCTCTGTATGGTGCTATAAATCAGGTAGCCATAAAAAGAAAAATTGTCACAGAAGGAAGTGGAATATGATAAACTTCTGTTTACAGCCCAAGTGACTTCCTTTTGAGCTCTCCTTTTAGGAAACAGAAATATCACCCTAAGCTATTTGGTGAATTAATGCCCTTGTAATATATTCAATACACATTCATTCCTCTTGTGATGGAGAATAGACACTTTAATTGGAGACTTGGGCTCTATGTGCTGGGCACTGTCCAAGAGCATATTGAAAAGACTGAGCTGGCTTTAAAGGCTTTACATTTCAATATACCAGACAGAGAAAGGAAAGAGCTTTCTTTTTCCTCCCTCCTCCTCCAACTGTAGCATATTTGATGCATATTTGTAATTCTGGCWAGATGCTTTTCTTGATGGAGAACCACACAATTTCAGTATGGCTATTCTGACTGTAAATGGACTTTTACTAAAACTTGTATGTAGTTGCTGTGCTTCATTAAAATACTACAACCCAACRTAGCTTTTAAATCAAGGCACAAAGCACTGCATTGAAGATGGGCTGTACTCTTCAGAATGACCTTGTTCTGTCATTCATTCAAAGCGACACTGATGCAGTGTGTTCATCAGGGAGATACAGGTCTACTAATGACTGTCAGAGGTATTTCATGGTGTTATTGCAGTGTTTAGGAACTTGGCTCTTGGGCCCTGCATGCATTGTGCCATGCAGGGGAGCATAAACTCTAAGTGATTGGTMCTGCCTTAATAAGTTTAATCTACAGGTGAGGGGAAAAAAAAAAAGAGACACTGACGTATAAGGAATTATATAACTGGTCAAGATGACAGGTGAAAAATATCCTATAAAAGCACATTTGCTCCTGAATCCTAGAGTGCCTTTTATTCCATTTTCCCAGAAACAGAAAACTGGTAAACTTTAGCATTCCAGTAAAACAAATGACCTAAAACCACTGAATCAGTGATTTAAAATCCAATCTTTTGAACAGTTTCTTATGGCCAGCCACCAGTAAGCTTGATGATTTCATGTGATTTCTTACAGGTTTGGGAATCTYTGTGTAACTACAGTATTAGGGAAGATGAAGGAATGAGTGGAGTTTTTATTGAGTTTGCTGCTTAATCTTCAAATAATAGTTAGATCCCTGCCTAACAATATGAAAATATGTKAGAAGTGTTCAGTGTTTTAATCATGTTCTGTCTACAGAGAATACAGGTTTTTTCAGTCGTCCTGAGCTGCTGTGTCTGCCCCTGTAAATTTTGTGATTGTGACTAATATAAACACATCACATTTTCCTTTATTAATAGTGCCCAGTGTTAGATGTGATAATGAAATACTTGTCTTCATTTGTAGCTTGGATTTTGGAAATCCCCATAGACCAACTGAGGAAGTGCAAAGAGACCAACACGAAATGTCCTGGGAGAATTTCCAAAAAAAGCAAAGCAGCAAGAAATAGAAATCAAAATAATGTCTTTAATTTTCTATGCCCTAAATTCTTAGAACACAACTACTGTTTCACCTCTCTGGCAAAATCACAGTGTTATGATTTTGATATTTTGCAGCTACTGTAGACTGCAAATATTTAAAGCTGTAGTTAGTGACTCTGTTCCTGCCCCTGTCCCTCAGCTCTTTAATATTGAATACCTGTGTTGAGCTTACCTGCAGAATAGGTCTGAAAACTGAGAAATGAAATATATGCAGCCAGCTGGAGTCTCCTTACTTTCCTTCCCAGTTCAGTGGAGGACTGTGACCTGTGCACACTGGTTTGGATAGGGCTTAGTGKTTTTTTTCTCTCTGCTGCTACCCTAACTTTTGCTCTTGCCTGTTCATGGCCTGCTTTGACTTCAAATCAGTTTGTGATGCTGGCTCTACTTAGGGCAAGACACTGTTCCAAAAGTTAAGTTTCAAGAGATAATATAAGATGAAAAAAGCATTCCCAAGGGATTTTGCAGAAAGCATGCTTATAATTTTTGGGAATGTGTTCCTTAATTCTTATCTTGTGTTTTTGAATAAATCTTCTACAGTTATGAGGCTTCAGAGACATCAGAGTATAAGCTCACAGATCATGGTAACTTGAGATATCCAGAATAAWAAAATTAATAGATCCTGTAGTTGCTTTCTCTACTGGGCAGAGCTAATTTGTTTTTACTGTGGGAAAGTGGGTCCATGGTGGGAATTTGTCACTACTGTGATTCTGTGGTCCTAGTGGGTTTTTTCTTGATTATTCAAAGGCAAAATCTTTGGATTAAAGATCTGACATCAAAACTTTCCATGATAAGCAAAACTTCTTAATGCTACACCTGTTAAAATAAATAATTGTGTTGCATTTAGTAGGACTAGATGTGCTGGCAGCTTGTTGTGCACTGAAATTATTTACYGGAGACCAGCCAATGCAGCCAATGAGACTATAGCTCACCTAGTGCACCTTTATTATAATGTTRTTGCTGGTGAATATATGTGGATAAAGAAAAAGGAATTACAGGTTGCTGTAATGAGTATTTAGAAGACTAACCTTACCAAAACAATTCGTCAACAGCACACTTCTTGTCAATGATTAATCCTTATGCTTTACTAATTCTACAAATCTGTTGGTTTATAGCAAACTATCACTGATCACACAATACTTCAGAGCTGCTGYTATATAGTTAGGACTATTGATTAAATCCTTCATGGTTCTTAGTATCTGAGMCCAAGGTGATAATTTCTCCCTCCTCTGATTTTCCTTGACTGTGTGTGATGTTTTTGTGCTAATCCCCTCTCCCCTCCCAAAGGGGTGTCACAGGGCTCACCTTGGTTTTGGCTTTGCTGGTCWTGCTTCATGAGTAGTAAGGARATTGTTGTGCTTCTCTTGTCTGACRGCTTTGGTGATGTGAATGCCTGCTTCATGCACTCACACTCCTGTCCTTGCCTCTTTGGTGATCAACATATCGATCACATATTTGTATAAAATGTTTTTACATTATATAACAGATGAGAGCCGTATGAAAAAATATTATTAGATTCMGTTTAATCTCTCTCCTGGCAACATTTTTTTTTAATGCCTGACATAATACATGATACAAAACTGACATCTGGGTAACATTCATGAGAGACACTTCAGAAGTTCTTTTCAGCTTAAACATTTTTACAACCAAGCTCTGCAACCATTTAGATGAATGTGCTATGTGCTTGAATCTCACGGAGTGAAAGGCAAATCTAAATGTTGCTCCATCTCCCTGGGACACATTTTCCTTCCTTCCACACATTTTTCTGGAGGACTTTACATCTCACTCTAACACCAGCACCTGCTTCTTTCAGTGGTTGTTTCCTTGCCCCAAGAATTACAGCTGGCAGCAACTGTGTTAAGCTCCAGCACACACAAGAGAAGGCTTTTGAATTTGGAAGAGCTTTCATTGCTCCAGCAGCTGTTCCTGATGTTCCATCAGAAATCTGGATGGAAGTCAGTTGGACCACATGGAATTAGGTGTCCTTTTTGTGTAGTTATTRCATTATACCTTCTAAGAGGTGCAAGGATCTTTTAAAGGTGATTTAAGAACAGGCTATTGGTTGTCACATACRGTAATTTCTAAACTGCATTTTTTTCATCAATTCTATTTGGGCATCTTTTTTTTAAAGTAATTTTTATTCAAAACTGCAAAACATTGGTCTAAACAGATTTTGTTCATTAAGCCTTTACTTCATAATACCACATTTCAATTATAATACTAGGTCTGGAAATCTGTAATATTCTCATTTCTAATAGCTCTTCTTTTTAATATTTTGTTTCATAAGAGCAGTAGCAGAAAGAACAGCCCACAAAGAGTATAGAAGTGGCATAAAAATGCATCAATATCCCATAATAAGGAAAAAAAGGCAATATTCCACTCACTATTTTTGTTCAAGAGCAGCCTAAAAGCAGCCTCACAGTCAGGTAGGCAATGGTTCAGTTAATTGATTTGTAATGTATATGATAAAATTCTTTTCCACTGGGTTGTATGATTTTCCTCAAGGCTAGATAATTCTAAAAGACAGGGAAATTTTTTTTCAGATTTTTTTTATTTTTTGRTGTAAATAATACAGTTCCATAATTTTGGACCATTGTATATAATGACTACTTTAGATCTCACACACAATTGGGTTTTGGAATCATCATGTTACCTCCAATGTGTACAGGCAAGTTTAGTATCCATGCTGCTGGAAAGCCACTTGTGCCTGTCAGCACATCTGTCCTGGATAGACAGAGGTGCTGACACAACACTTGCCTGCTCTTGTGTTCTCCCCAGGCTGGTGCCTTTTTCTCTATTGGTCTTCAGCATGTTGAAGTAGAAACGTTGCAGATGGCTGAAGAGGTAGTAGAAGGGTTTTCAATGCACMTCTTCCATAGTCTCTAACAAGTCTCTCTCTTTAAAATAACGAGTAGTTTATCTTGGTTGGTGACAAAATAATTGCAAAAACCACCAAAAAGCCCCACAAAACTTATAGTAAAGTCTGATTTTGCATGAATAGAATGAGTAAGGCAGAGGAAACAACAGTGTCAGAGGATTAACTTGTGTTGAGTTGCATTATGAGTTTTGGTATGAATGGTGCTTATTATGCCTGGGCTTGTGCAGTGACCTGTACACATGCCAAGCTGCCTCTCTGACCCCTTCCCCCTACACATGTTTACTGTTGCTGGCTTAGAACTGTWCTCAGGGTTTATTTTGAGAGCTGTCCAGAGTCTTGAGCCAGCTGTTCATGCCTTCTGAAGGTCTGTGGGAGTCCCTCAGAGTAGAAATGCTCTGGACTGCTCACCAGGAGCCAGTAATGCTTTGAGAAAGTGCTGGCTTCTGAGAAGAATTCTTTTGCTTTAGAAAGGAGCAGAAAGTGTCTRTGCTGTGTTTAAAATGTTCTATTTATCATCAGCAGCAGAGTCCACCTGCTTCTGAGTCACACACAGTGCAATGTATGTAGGGTGGATGTAGCTCAAAGACATTACTTCTCCTAGATTGGTTTCCTTGACAATTTAGCTGCTAATATTTCAAGTTCTTTGCTTAGTGAGCCATGCACATAGTTATATCATCTATGTRTAAAAAGTTTCTCTACCAATGTAAAGCTCAAACATTAATATCACTATCATTTATGTTTATTTAAACATAAATATCACTAGGTACCAAAAAAGGGTCCTTTTACTTCCCTAAAGTGCCCTATGAAATACATCTCTATAATTCCTTAAAGGAGAGCATACCTGTAATAGTTCCTTCACTTCAGATGGTATCTACTTTCTCTTCAGCCTGCTTAGTACCTTCTCTTAAACTAGAGGGAAAATATAAACTTTGTGACATTTCCAAGAAGCTGTTCACTATTTATGATAATTTTTAGCATGTAGAGTGGACAGTAAATAATAACTATGGTTTTYCAGAACCAATACATAGTGAATAATTTCTTCCTGTGTTCTAATTTATGAGTTTGATAAGCTTTATGAATGGAATCAAAATGTTCTCATGAGCCATTGGTGGTTTTTAACAGTATCCACTAAAGCCTTTGGCTTATTTTTGTAAGGAATCTGAAAATATACCCCCAGGAGATTCAAGTTTGGTTAATTAGATTTTGAAATKATCTAGACACATGCACTGTTTTCTTAAGGTTCATTTTCTTTTTTAATATTTCAGRTTCAAAAAAGGGCATAGATTATTTTTGCCCCTCTTTTCTACTCTGCAGATATATGCACATCTGGAGCATTTGAAAAAATCTGTTACAGTATGAAGTTAAGCAATTGTCTAACATTAATACCAGAAATCTTTGTAGTGGTGTTTGGCCTGCAGTTTGTCAAGATATCTTACGATGTTTGTACCAAAAATCATTGCTATGGRTCATTACACAACCTTTAGGTTCTCTTTCCTGGGGATTTTTTTTTTCTAAATTAGAGATTGAAAATGCCACTAGTGGTCTTCCATGGTTTGAACCAGCTGTTCAGAAAAATACAATTTGCACAGTAAGTTAGAACCACAATAAAAGGATTTTCCATGTCTTTTCCTTCAGAGAATTCTGAGAGGTGTGGCACATTCAGAGTGCAGTGCTGCAAATGGAGACTGCCACTCTCAAAGAGTTTGAGGCTTCCAAATCCCTTGGTGGCCTCTGGGTACATCCCATGTTCTATGTTCCAAGAATTTGGTGTGCATGGCTGCCCATGCGGCTCCCTGTCAGTCTCTTCTCCTGACACCCTTCTTTGATTGTGTATCCAGGGTGCTCCTTCCTGGGATGCCTTGTGGGTGTGTGCAGGGCATTGTGCTGCCATTGTCACCAAGGCATTGACAGGCAGCCACAGACAGTGTGTGATTTTCTGTTGTAGCTGTTGTGGGAATACAGGCGTGTCCTCCGCACTCTCCTGAAAGACRGAGAAATAGAATCAGCACTTGTGAAATGACTGAGGGGCAGAGACAGGAGTACACTGAGAACTGACAGATGATCCAAAGAGAACCCCTGCAGCTGCATGTGCAATAATTACGGATAGAMAAGGTTATAGTCTTGTTCAGGTACTGCTCTTTGCTTGCTCTGTGGTCACTACTTACTTCCATGTATTTATGTTGGTCATTGAAATGGTTCGTTCAGTTAACACTAAATGCCAGGTAGCTTCCCCACATCCTTCTATAGCTTTTTTGAGGCCCATTTGTGTTTAAAAATCAAAGACACACGTGCAAAAGTATCAACAAAGATAACAGTGTTATATATTTATCTCACRACAGCCAATTTTAAATGTCACTCATAGAGAACAATTAATATTGTTTACCTGTATAGGTTCACATTGCTTGTGGAAGCCAATCAGTGAAGAATTATCTTTGACCTAAATGACAGCCATCTACATTTTGCTTTTTTCACCAGTAAGTTCTCCCCTGCCTTATTCTTATTGCACTGAAGATAATGCCTAGCAGTTAAGAGAATCAGAGTATTCTAAAGGTTTTTTTTCCCTAATTTTCCCAATTATCTTAATTTCTCTAATAGCATTATGCTTTTCAAATGTGGCTGTCAGTGTATTTAATTGTGTAAAATATTAGATGTCATTGTATGTAATTATTTGAAATGTGAAACGCTGCRCAGATTCCTTACACAGCAGATCAGCTTTTTCTATAAAAGACAAGAATACAGGTTTTATAAGACAGGCTTTGTCCTGAGGACCTCTATTGTGAAGTTAGCATATATGCTAGTGAAAGACATGCAATTAGATTGCTCAACAAAGCCTCAGCGTTTTCAAGCCACTTTTATCTTAAAAYATACCACAAAAAATGGGCTGTGCTCTTTGTTGCTCAACTAGGTATTAAGSCATACAATCTCTTTCTGATTAGGTTTCCTAATTAAATAATGCATCTTTGCAAAATACTTGTGACCACAAACAAAGCAGCAAAGCAGGCTGAGTTGTGCTTTGCTTTGCTTGTGGTGTGGTTTTTTTGTTTTTTTGTGTTTTTTTTTTTTTTTGTTTTGTTTTTTTTTGGGGGTGTTTGTTTCTTTGGTTTTTTCTTTTTTTTTTTTTTTTTTTTTTAGAAAAGCACAAAATTCAAAAGCAGATACCTGGGAATATGAGAAGTCTTTTGAGTAATCCTTGAGTAATTAAAGATTCTGCATCAAACTCCAGCAGTAAAAAACTTTTAATTATGATAACATAGTAGTATTTTGAATCTGACCAACTATTCAGAGAATCTTTAGTAAAGTCATAAAAAAAATCCATCTTGCAGTGCATATTAAATTTCTGTTTGACCCATTTCTCTGTCTGAGACAGCTGTCTTTCAAATTAGTCACTTAAATTTAGGAAAGTCTAAACTAGTGAATTAATAGAGTCTACCTTCCAAMAAATGTTAGGTTATTTAAAAGGAAATCTATTAATTATGTATAGGAAAAAGMCAGTTATTAAATTTTGGAATGCAAATTTAGGCATAAATATTAAAGGAAAAGATTGAGCAAGCACATAAAAAGACATCTCTATTATCTCCAGAGGAGCTCTTAGATTTACAATTCCACTTTTTATGTTATTGAAATACAGATTTTTAAGTGTAAGCTATGACTTCCTCCTGTCAAAGTTTATAGCTTACAGTAGATGTTTATATGAGTATCAGCACAATAAAACTTTCACAATTGGGTAGTTTAGTAATCACACGCCTCCATGAGCTGCAATAGCTTGAAATGCATTCCTTTGACTTGCCATAGTGCTGTTCTGAAGGAGAAATGCTCTTTAAAATCAGCCACATCTGATCCAACCCCACCCAGTCTGGCCCTTGTGAAGATGCTGTGGAGCTATCTCCTGAAAGGATATCTTTAATTAAAGAGATGCCCAGCTCTGCAAAATGATCTCCTAACCCCACAGGGCCAGAACAATGAGTGACAGGAAAGAAGCAACTCTATTTTGATATGGGGGACTCCTATGCAGAGGAAGGAAAAGTCTCATCAGGAGAGCTTCCATCTGCTTCAGGATGTGCTGAAATTGAAAGGACTGCCTGTGCCAAGGACACACTTTACATACTTTTGGCTGTGCTGTGTGAAGGGATTTCTTTGTGTGACTAGGCTTTACAGTGGATTTCTATAATTGTGGTGGTCTAAGAGATTACTAGAAATTGTGTTTATGATCAGCTTCTGATTTAATATCCTAACCATATCCTGAACTATATTCTGTTCTAAGCCTTCTAGACTTACCTTGCTGTTGCTGTTCAATGGTGTACAGCATCAGTAACTAATCACTGATTGTGAATGATGATGATTTAGGATTACCATGGTGGCACAAATGCTCCTTTGGAAATAGGTCACTTAGCAGTGTAATTTGTGAGATTAGCATTGCTGGCAATTGATTCAAAACTAASTAGTTTTAAAAGGATGAACATTTTTCCCTTAGTTTGTGCATATATTCTATTCAACCCCTGGGTAAGGTATTCAGTGCACAGCAGATAGATTTATTGATGTCATTTTCTTTGTGGTTTCCCTACAAAACTAGGAGCTAAAACTCATATAGAATCAGTAGACCCAGAGYAATTATAATTTAGGACAGGGAAAAAATATTTTTTATAAAAAGGAGTATTTGCTCAATCTAGTCAACACRAGCCTTTTCTGTTTTCAAAGATGATTTCCTTTACTATTGCACAATGCAGCCTGGAGATACTGTAACTACCTTCTAATTAAAAACAACCTGAATTGCCATGGAGACCAAAAAATAGAAGTGCTTGCCATAGACCAAGTAAGGAATAAGGCAGGCTGGGAATGTCAAGATACCATTTCTGGAATTTTTATATATGTAAACATAGTTACRTGTAGTTAAATCTCTGGTGTACACATGCACACATCCATGGCCTGGGCTGTGTCAGCAGAAGTGTAACCAAGGTATTAAGGGATGTGATTTTAATGCTACTCAACTACTTGTTAGGCCACACATGGAAGAAACACTGTCCAGTTTTGGTCTCCCCATTCCAAGAGGCATTATAAAGCTAGAAAGGACCCAGCAGGGAATTACCAGGATGATTACAGGGTTCTAGAACTTGAAAAATGAAGAAAAATTGAAGGAAATAGGTTTGTTGAACCTAGAGAAAAGGATGCTCAGGGGAGGGAATCTTATYACAGTGTTGCAATACTGGAGGATATTTATAGACAGGACTGAGGTTCTTTTGTCACTCTTCTCATGAGAACAATTAACAGGTTRCCCAGAGAACTGGTGGAGTGTCTCTCACAGGAACTATTTAAGACCTGTCTTCATAGAGCCCTGGATAACATAACCTAAAGCCCTATTTGCAACAGATTAAACCAGGTGATTTCCAGACTCCCTCCCGCCCTAGGCTTTTATATGGCTCTATGCTCAGGAGAGTAGATCAGTCATTGACAAAACAGAGAGGATAGTCAAGTCCTGAAATAATAGGCTGAAATAATTCAGTCTCTGAGATGATGCTTCTCATCCTTTCCCTTCRTTTGTCTGTGTGCAGATCCATGCATTTTGAGGTCACTGATGTTACCCACAGCACCCATTCCAGCTGCCACATTGTTGTCGTGCACCCTCAGTGGACTACTTATRTGGATTTATGGAAACTTTGTCAGGCTTCACCAAAAGACACCAAAAGATGCATTTTATTTTTGTTCTTCTTCTCCTCAATATGTCMAATGGTCTCAATGGGAAGACATGAACCTTCTTTCTAAGATACACCAGGGCTGTTTGCAAAGTGTAGATGTCTGAATACTTTATATGAGAGGCATCATACCCCTTCCACTGGGGAGGTGTATTTTACAAGCTTAAACCTCCTAAACCTGTGACTGTTTTTTTATTATTATTATCATTATTGTTATAATTATTATTGTTATTATTATGTTGTTGTTTCTCTTGTTCTTGCTGAGACTGATGAGCTGCTTTACAGCATAAAAGTCTCAGAGGCCTGTCAGGGTGAATGATGAGGAGTATATGAAATTGTACCCYTTTTGAAAAGCTCAGTTATCTCTTCTTAAGTTATTCTGGTAACAGTCATGCAATGTGGCCAAGTATTTCTCATTSAGAAGGTATTTCCTATGCAGCTGCAGTCAGACACCTCTGCAARAGGTGTTTACAAACAGAAGTATAGATTATCCCTGGAATTGCTGCAAATGGAAGTTTTTATTTAAAATCTTTAATGTTAAAAATTTAATGCAACACTTTTGCAGCCAAAATTTGTATAACAMATATCAAAAATAGAAAAGAATACTGAAAAAATGTCCTCACTTCTTTTATCCGAAGGAAATTTTTATGGCGGCTAATACACTGAGTAAGCATTCTGAGGTTCCTGTTCAGCTTGTCCATCAGATTGGCTCTTGTCTTACCTAGRAAAGGATTTTTGATCCTTATATTATCATAAGGAAAATATTAGGCCTAAATATTACTTGAATCTCTTGGTATTGCCTTCCAGCATGCATTCTAGGGGAGCTATTTTATAAACAAAGGATTTGCTTGCAGGGGTTGTGACCATAGCCTGGGCAGTAAGGTGATACAAACACTCACGCTTGGTTTACATCTCCCATCTCTATTCTTGCTCAGCTGAAGCAGACAGACAATGTGAAAACCTTGTGAATAGGAGATATGAAAATTGTCTTTCCTGCTTTTCTAAATTTAGTGGTCAGCTGTCACCTGGAAAATTTCAAACCTGAACATTTATAAGTTTTTCATCTTTCACTGTTGCCTCAATATTTGATTTAAAAAGCTTGTTTTGGTGTAAGATGATCTACAATATACAGAGCAAGAGAAGAATAATAGGTAAAGGCATGGAAATGCTATAGTATTAGCTCATTTATTGATTCAATTTATCCAAGTGAAAGCAATTGAAGGGCATTATGAATTATGAAGTCTGCCTACATGCAGAAGGTCATCCTTTATTATTTTGAAGTATTGCACTGGTAATCTTACAGTTCAAACTTACCTAAGAAGAGCAGACAGCTGAATTTCTTATGAGCTTGGAATACAGAAGACCTACACATCATCARAGACAGGCTTCATGTCACTGTCATTTATTAGGACACACTGTTCCATGAAGAATGTATTTGTTTTACAGCTGCACAAGAGTCTGATTTTATTGATTTCTTTGTGATGCATAGAAGGATTGAAGGCATAGAGAACACAAGGAAGCATTCTGTTCCCAACACACCAGTTATGTCTCAAGAAGAATTTGGACTATCATGAAACAGCAAGTAGGAAGATAGCAATAGAAATCAYGGTTAGTAGAGAAGTGTCTAATAAATCATCAGGCTGAGCATCAGCAGAATTTATGGCTGAAATGAAAAAAGTAAAAAAGGTATAACGATTTTTCACTCTCATGTTAATGAACTTTCAATTTAATATATACACCATAAGATGTCTTTGGTGCGTGAAGTGCAATGGTAGGGGAGAGACAAGGAACAGGTATGCATAGATGGGAAGGTGAGGAAATACAACAAAATTGAGGAAAACAATAATCCTGTATATTATTTTATTTTATTGGAAGGAGAAAATATTATATTCATACTGAATTCCTTGCCAACAGGTTGGGACAAATCTCATTCTCGCCATCTAATCTGACTTGTTTTGCATTTGAAAYAGATCACTTTCAAATTCCTTACAAAAAAATAGGAATAAATATTTCTTGGTTTGTAAAGCGTTGCTTGTTAACTCTGGTGAAATTGTTAATTCAGAGCTGGTTTAACTCAAAATGGTGTAATTTACAAAAGACTTACTGTGATTCCTCATTAAAAAGGAATGTAATTTCACAAGTGTCCTGGAAGCTGGGCTGTACCTCTTGTGTGGTGAGACACCCACATAAAGTAAGCAGRAGCAGATTTGTGACAGAAAGCTGAGGGCTTTGTTACATGACTGTCTTGCTAAAAACCTATCTTAGGGTCATATTGCTACTGACAACCATCTCACATTTCTGGTATCTYCCATGGAGATGTCAGTTCAAATAATTAGTTCCTTTCTAGTCCTCTCTTCCCCATTTTGGTTCTGAATCTGTTTTCCTCCAYATGTCTTACCTGGGCAACTACTGGCCTTTCCTTAAAGTTTATCTTTTCTTTCTCACTACTTTTATAAAATGCTTGRTGGATCATTGCTTATATGAACCCTTGTAATAATTTCTGAATTTACTGTAAGTTWATGTGATCTGTAACAAACTGGTTCTTTAACTAATTTTTCCAATTTCTGTCCTTTCAAGGTAAGCCTTAATCTTGTTGTTTTTTATAACAGTAAAGCTATTCTCAACCTGTCAACTTTTGAAGAGAAATTAATTGCTTTCTTTTTAATACTAACATCAAAAAGAAAAACAAAAAAACACTTGAAATCTGAAGATAAAGCCATAAAACATAGATTCTCATTTGAGAAGCAGTAAAGATAAGGAAGTGAGCTGGCTTCCCACTGGAAGAAGAAGGAATTTTAATGCTTACTGACACAATCCTTCTTACACCTAACAGCTCAGACACTTTTGTGAAATCTTTCAAAACAACAATTGCCATAGAAGGAAAAAGCCAGCTTGCAGACAATACCTTCTGTGACCTCAACACCCAAATCCTAGCCCAGAAAACAAATGTTTCTTTACTCTTCAGATGTTCTCAGCAGAATCACAGAAATTAGCTAGGAACTTATGCTGAGGGCCAATGTCCTTTGGGGGAACAAATCTTGTATTTCAGAAACCTGAGAAGTGTTCTGCCGACAAAATTAATGATGTTACAAAACATTGTTATAATTACTCATGCAGAACTTGATTGATGCAGTATGTTCTGAAAGTTCCCATCATATTATTCATAACTGTCTTCTTTCGAAGAGCAATGAGATGTTCTGACTATACAGTTTCCCTTCTGGGAAGGAGTATTTTGTGTTTTGCAAGTTTTTTTTTTAAAAAGTCATTTATGCACATACCAGTTACACAAAAGGATAATTGTGGTTTAGAATTGCTGAAGAATGTCAGCTGGGATGGGCTGCTTTACTTATTAGGGCTGTCTACACTGCAGAGAAGCACATTTTGAAGTGCAAAGAGATTTTGATTTATTTCAGTGTATTTACACTCTGAAAGCAATCCCAGCAGAGCTTTATCAATCTGTTCACAACACTACAGTTTTAATATTGCATTATGAAGTCTCAGAAATCAGAGGTGGGTGTTCTGTTTCATCTTAGAGGTGTATGCGTTCATATAAAACCCCATCCCCTTCTTTCATCCCTCTTTTGTTCTTAGTTGTTTTTTTAAGATTCATGTGGCTTTAGCTGTTATTAGAGAGAGCCTAGTTTGATCAAAATGTTGCATTTTCTAGATTTGCTCAGCTTTAGAAACTTTTTTGCATTGTTTTCTTGCCTAGAGGTAAAACATAAGCCTGGAATGAACACATCACCTGTTTTTTCCAGAGTCTGAGGCAGAGGTATACTAAAGAGAGCTTTAGATGTGAACATTCTTTATGATGCACTAAACCAGCAATAATTGGCTAACCAGTCTCCCCTCTGTGCTAATTTGATCTTCTGTTGATAAAGGCATTATTAATACTTTTTTAGAGAACCTGTCTCTCTTATCTAGAGCTGTGGAGTTGCTGTGGTTTTGGTTTGTTTTGTGGATACATATCTATCCCACTCAAAATCATGGTTTTTTTTAATGACAGTATCCCAGTTACCTCATTCTGGTGTATTTCTCTTCACTCCCAATAGTTTAGTATCTGGGTGTCACAATAGTTTTTGTGAATGTTTCTTGCAGTTACATTTTTATAAAGAAGGGAATACTGGTGCTGTGTTAGATGGAGAACTAGACTATAAAAGGATCTGGTTACATTACACAGTACAGAACAGTCCTGAGATCCCCAGACAGCTAACCCTAAACAGCTCTACTAAATTGTCTTATGGAAATATGCAGCATAAAGCTGTTAGAAATATCACCTGGGGTCTTGGAAATGATACAGTTGTCTTGTTATAGCCCTTGTGCAGCACTCATTAGCACTATTTCTCAAGTGAAGAYATCTATTACAGCTTCAGGTTGGGAGTTTGAATGTCTCAGCCCAGGGCTGTCCTGAAAGAATGAGCTGTGAGGATACTCCTGGTGGCTCTGGTCCATGGAAGATCAAGGTATAGAGGTATGGACTCTWCTTTGGGATGGTTTGGAACATGGASAAGGAAAGCAAATTGACTAAGAGCACAGAACCACTCCAAAATAACAGATTAGCATTCTAAGCTCAGCTTGAATAATTTGCCCAAAATTATCCCAGGAGTTTCAGGAGCTTAGTTCCCACTCCTCTGTCCAAGCCCCAAAGACACATGTACTAGGACACTGCTTTTACTGCATTCTGTGTTCCTAACTCTCTGAGCAGTGTACAAAGTATCTTACTAATCATATTGCTGTGTGGTTCTGTGGACTTTTGTGGCTTCCTAATGTTAACAGGATTGTCTGAAAAGAGAAACAATGCCAGGATTTTCAAGAATTCCAGCAAGGGCACAGGGGAGTTGGATGGAACATTTCCTCTGTTGTTTGTCATGAAGTTTAATGCTCAGCTTTGATGGTCTGGTGTTCAGGCTCCACATTTGCCATTCAGGGTAGTGAAGCAATACTCTGGTTCAGATTCCAGCTACAGTATGAAAATTTTAGCATCTTTCCAAAATGACAGGAATGTAGAAAAATAGGGTTGGAAGGAGCCTGAAGAAACCATTTAGACTATCCCCCTGACAAAATCTGTTTGTTCCATAATCTTTCTGACAGCATTAGAAATTATTAGGTAATAGCCTGAAACAAAATGAATCTTATAAAAAATCTGATTTACATTCTGGATGAAATTTKAAGCCAGTAGAAAACATCCAATTTTCTCTTTTAACATTACATTAAGATTTAGGCTGACACAATCCTTTATAATCAATGTGGGTGGGCAGTTGCTGACAAAGGGTTAGATCCAGAAAGGAATGAATCTCTAGTGGGAATGAGCTTTTACCTCCTAATCCACAATGTGGTGTGCTTGACTTAGTAGTTTTCTTCTAATGGATTAAACTTGCTTTACCTCATAAATCACATATTTCCACATTGCTGTCAGTATAACAAGTCAAACTGAGGTTAATGTATGAATGATTAGCCCATAGCTGGCAATAGGATGGAGAACTGTGATTCAGAGCTGCTCAGGCTCCTGGATTTTAAAGTCAAATACCAATATCCTAAAGTTTCCTAGCTTCATCTAATGAGAATTCTCTAGAAGAGCTAAGAACATATAATTCCAGAAAGTGTATGCTGCAAATGAGCCTGAGCTATTTTTAAAAGATGAAGCACTGTTCATTTTAATGCTTGTTTGGCTCTCTGCTTTCTTATTTTAAGGATTATATCTGGGGGTTGCAGGTATGACATGATATTAATTGAACACACTTAAACTTTAAAAAGTACTGATAACTTTATTATTAAAAAGCTGTATTAAGGATTTTAAAGGGACAGGAATAGAGGCTGATAGGAATAGTTATAATAGTCACTCCTATCTTCGAAAATTCAATTCATASCAGCTGAGGATCTGCACATTTCCCTTTTTCTGAAGAGCATGAGGATAAACTGGCAGCAAAATTGCACTGTCTCTGGTTGGCTTTGTGTGCCAAGAACATGCAGAGATGGAAGATGTTCTTCTTCACCATGAATATACATTTACATTTATATCAGAGATAAGGTATAATATTTAGGTGGGGAAGTACAGCAACTGTACTGTTTATTTAAAGTCATACCAGGCTTGGAGTATACAAAATACCAAATTTTATAGTASTGTAAACAAATCCCAACAGGATTTTAAATAACTACATTTCATTCTTTGGAGGCAGAAATAGCATCCTTCCTAAAGATTTGGAAGTCTGAGAAAGGATATAATTTGTTTTACTTAACCCCTTAGAGATCTCTCTCAACTGGATTACTAATATAAAAATATTTTTTTAGAATAGTACACACAAATGATGAAATGCAGTTGTCACAATGGAGCAATTTAGACAYAGAACCCCCTGCTTATTTTGGAATAGTAATGTTGTACCTTTCCCAAAAATAAGTTACTTTAATGCTATAGGTATGGTGAGTTAGGGAGGTTCCCCTAAAGGCATGTCACAGGCATAATCATGTTTCAGTGTGAAGTGGATGGAAGGCAGCTGTGGTGAATAGCAGTAAATTAGTGTTATTATTTCTATCAAATATTTTCACAGTAAACCTTCTTTAATATGCTTGGAGAAATGCAAGGGAGAGGCTTCTTGATTTCTTTGTGGCACAGAGTTACCTCAAGGGGAAAGGAACAAGTCCAGTTACTGCAACACCTGTTCCATTTTACAAGCTCAGGAAGGGCTGGAAAGAAAAGTTGTCTAGAGTTTCAAACAGTCATTTCAGCCTAGATTTCTATTCAGAATTACATATAAGTTATTACTATGCTCATGAGAAAAAAGCATCACCAGTGTGAAATCATTACCACTTGGTTAAATAATTCTTCTGAAATAGATTAAGACGTTCCACATACTGGATGCTTTGCCTTTTTAAGGCTTGTGTTTTATTATTTGTTGAAGCTCCTGCACTATAGCAAAGTGACTATAGAGTTTCCTGACACTGTGATCTCTGCTTGCCAGAGTATAAGACCCTGCATACTTTTCCTGTGATATAAAGAGTGGAGCTATAAATACTCAAAAGCTAACTTTATGGTGAGGCTTGTAAGGTATTGCTATGATGTGAATTTAGGCCATTATAGAACTGGTTTGAAAATAACCAGTAGTATAATAGTAATATATAGTAGTATAATAATATTAATAACAGACTATTTTTAATAATAGTCTGGTGAGATTTCTTTTTTTTTTTTTTTTTTTTGGAAAACAATACAGCCAGTTAAAAGCTGAAATTTATTCTTTTTTTTTTTTTCTCACTTCACTGAATTGCAAGATTAGACACATACCCCCAAATCATTCATGTCTGGAACATCAAAGTCACACTCCAACTCCCATATTAGGTAACCTCTGGATTTTGCCAATCAACAACCTCMAGAAGCAGAATCTTTCCTGGGAATCCTCAGGGGAGTCAAAATGGGAAGTTTGGTAGTTGGGTTTTGTTTTAATGTAAAAGGTTGTATTACCTGGCCTGTAAGTGYAGGAGGCTGTYSCTAAAACAGTGAAGTGTRGTGGGGCAATGTGGGGTAAGGTGCMCTTTGGCACTGAAAATGCTGGGCAATGATTGGCAGCAGGGATATTGCTTCTCTGTAATGAAAAGAGCACATATGCAAGGATTCATTTRCAGATTAATTGGCCAAATCTCTCCTGATTAAGTATTTCCTCACTAAACCTTTTGTCTATCTGTTTCTCTGGAACTCTTTAAATATGGCAAGTTTCACTTTAAAATAGCCATTGAGCTTGTTTCTTGTCCATATGCAAGTTTCTAGAAGTAAAAGAATATACTGATCATTTACAAGTGCTGAATCTGATCTGTTTCTCCAAGTCCCCTTACCTTGGGCAGTTTGAAAGCACAGAAATCAAAGAACATTTTATATGTAAATCATTAATGAAAGAAATAAAGAGCAGCAAGAAATTAGATAGCCAATTGGAATGTCTGGTTTCCTTTTTTTCATAAGGAAGATAAAAGTACTTATGACACTTTAACATGGAATAGGCATAAAATGTGATGGAATTCCCTTGATTCTTTTTTCTGAAGCAGGGCAGTAATGCAGATTTCTTAGATTCACATTTAGCTTCAGGAAGTGAAAATCTAACCACTCCAGGTGGAATAAATGCAATATCAAGAAAAGAAATTGTTTCTGGCATGCTAAGATTATATTTGGTATTGGATTGATAGTTAGTTTTGGCTTCTAGTCATATATTATCACTTTTTTTTTATCCTCATCTTTGCAGGTAATTTAAATTTATAAAGCATGGTACTGATGTGACAAAAGAATGCAGAAAAATACCTATAATATGGTGTTTATTAATACATTAAAATAAAATATAGACATCTGTGTAATTTAGTAATTTAATTAGTAAAGTAATTTAATTAGACCCATGTTGCATTGTGTTTAGATTGCTTTCTAGTTTTAATTTGTGAGGGGACAGAAATAGATTATCAGAATTTTTTAATCAGCATCAAGAGCCAGTATCAGTTCCTTCATCATTGAGATTATTTAAATTTTCCAGGTTACCTGTAGTGCCTGTGTTGCAGCAATGCACATTTTGTCTGAGCCATGTGCAAGAGAACTAAATGTGATTTTTGTTGTGAACTTTTCCAAAATAAACTGAATAAACTTGTAAAAGCAGAGAATGCAGTATTACCCTACTGAGGTCAGGAGGGGTTGACCGTACATTTTTCCAAATCAGAGACCAATTTTTTCTTTTTTATTCTCCAACATGGTTCTTATAATTGAGGTCCTGAGTTTCCTGTTTTCCCCTGARCACATTGAAATCATTTGCCTCAGTCCCTCAATACCATTTTTTCACTCAAGAGATATGTCTCACCTGAAAAGAGTAGAGTGRGAAGAAAAGTGGAGGAGGGCACCTGACTGTGCTGGGTGAGACCCTCTTTGCCCTCCCTCTTTCAATGGAGAGGAGGTGCAGCCCTCAGCTCAGAAGCTGCCTCTAACAAGGTGAGAGAGCACCATGAGACATCTAGCCCTGCCTCACATAAGCATTTTAAATTTCCAAGGTAGTGCAGAGCTCTTAGGACTTTGTCATTTAAGCCCTGAGTGTGTGGGAACAAGTGTCTGTTTGCCAGCAGCCCCACAGCTGTTCCTCCCACTCAGGTGTTTTCAATCTCTCTAAAAACGACCCCTCACAGCCAATTAATTACCTGCTGGGAGGACACCGTTCTTTCCACTCACACAGGGAGAGGTTGCAGTTGGAGTAGGAGCTGGGGAATGGCTGTGCACACCAGAAAAAGAAAGAAAGAAAGAAAAAGAATGTATTTTATAACAGATATTACTGGTAAGGAGATTAAAAAAATTATCTAAATGCTTGGGATGGGATGCTACAGTATATTTTCAAGTATTCATATGTCACCAAAATAAGATATTTGCTTGTTTTATGAGTGTGCACTGGTATAAATTAGACTTATTGTAAAATAGCATTGTTTGAAAAGCTGATGTATTTATTTTACTTATTTTTCAGAATTTAKGTTGGAGGATTTTAGTGAGTTCTCCATATGTTATCGAAACCTAAAAAATTCTTTCCTGTATGCTCCCTTCCCCTTCAAATTTTGCAGAAGCAAAAATAACTAAGATGAATCCTTGGAAATAATTAAATGTGTAATTTTGCCCACTTTCCCTTAAAAAGAAAGCCTTCCTTTTTGAGACGGAAAAATGGAGTGTCTAAARGTAAATTCTTGCTTAATGCTCAGGCCCAAAATTTTAGATAAAGAAGCAGCTATGTTTGCTTTTCTGTTTCAATGAATGGGTCCCTAAGTGTGCTATTATGGTTAGTAAGTAAAATTCTGGAGGCACAGTGGTGAACAGATGAAGAAGAGCTCAGAAACAGTAAATTGATCTCATTTTTTAGGCAGCTGAACCTCTGAGTATTGAAACTTCATATTCAAGTCATGCTGTTTGTATGATGATACAATGATCCTGAGAGATGTGATTAAAAAATACCATGCCATTCTTTTTTTTTGAACAGTATCAGAATCTCTTGTGTTGTCTGTCACAATGGCTTACATTTCTAGCCAAATTAAATATGCTTAAGCTTTGAAGTTCCTTTGTTACATCTATTTCTTCATATTTTTTGTTTGCTGGCATGTGTGGGGATTTTTGCAGTGTGTTTTTCGCAGGCTTTAACTTACAAACACAAAGCAGACAAACAGAAAGCAGTAAAGGTAAAACAAATGGTGATAAGAGCACACCCTGCAGTACCTCTAGTTCTATTCTTGTACATTCTGTTTAGCCTGCATTTTTCATAGTGGGGTGCTAAAATGAGTGTATAACTGTGAGAAGTGTGCAGGTGCTCATTCCTCTGGTCTCTGCCTGTAGGTAATGAAGCTGRCTCATTAAGGACTTATTAAGAACTCCTGTGTCAAGCCAGTCTCTCTCTCTAGGAGGGGCAAATAGTGGTGCACCTTGCCCCAGCTGCAAATCGTTCCCCTTTGTGCTGCTGAGTCCATTGGCTCAAGAGGTAACTATTTATTCTTTTATTTGATCTTTCCCAGCTTAGCTTTTGGGAAAGACTTCATTTGCTAGTTTTCCTAAGCAGAACCAAAGGTAAATCCTGTTTGTTATGGCAGAAATTGGATCCACTGTATGTTTTACATGTTTAAGGAGTTGCCTGCTGAGCTACATCTTTCTGTGTGTAGCCTGACATGATTTCTATTGTGGCTTTAGAGGACTGCAAATAGTAGTTCTACATGGAAAACATACTTTATTGCCAACACACACATATGTTTCTGAATCCCTTGAAGGTTTTATGTAAAACTGTATGTTCCACTTGTCAAGCTGCAGACATTTTCATGTCTAATTGTGTTAATGAGTTTAAATGAGGAAGGGTAGTCAAGCTGGTTGTGAATCACCCCTAAGCTGTCAAGCTAGTCATTCTTGCCAGTGTTTAACCAGGAAAGTTTTCAGGGCYAAATTGATTACCAGCTTTATATGCTCAACCCAGTTCCATCAGAGGCAGGAATTTGTTAGTTTTGTCTGAGTTTATGAGTTCTTAATTAATTTTTAATATCTGTAACTGAATCAGTCAWTGTTATCACTAACAAAATCTGGAGYTGAAGGAATCAGAATTCTCCATAATTAATGTTTATGCACACTYAGCTTGTTCCATTTCTTATGTTTTGCTCCATGAACTTCTTTTATCTCCCTTATAGTTTATTTCTCTTGCATTCTGTTTCCTAATCACTTTAATATTCCCACCCTTCTATTTTTCACTTTATTTTTGTCCTTATTTGGTTACTTATCCTCTTTTCTGTCTTGCTGCAGAACTGAGCATCTRTAGAAGAATTTCTTTTATTTTTTGCCATTTTTAAACCCCCTGTTTTGGTTTCTTCTGCTGTACCTTGATGTGGATGCTTATGTACATCAGARCCCTGCTAATGTGATAACATGTGCTGACTCTATGCAAAAGCTCAGGATCAGCTTTCCATGGTCCCAGTTGGTTTTAATGGAAGAACAAGTTACAGCTGTGGCATTGCTTTCCTATGACTCCTCCTGGTGTAGGGATCCAGCACCATTAGTTGCCAGTGTAATTTACAAGAAAAGCTCCTTTTGTCAGAAAACTGGCACAACAGAAGTTGTTTAGAAGAGTTCTATTCTAAACCCATGTCTCTGGTTACCCAGCAATTATTAGATCCAGCAGATAGCCTGGCCTTGGGGATGTGTAATTCCTTCTGAGGTGAAGAGAGATCAGACTTTTCCCAGATTAGGGATATGCATGAAATGATACTCACTGGAAAATTAATTTCTCATTAAYTGCAAATACAGCCTTCTTTCCTTCTCCCTGCCTCTAGCAGCAGTGGCTGTTTTTGGAAGGATTATTTCAGGCCAAGTTCTAGGTTGTTACTTTGCTTTGCATTTGGCTTGTCTTTGAGAAGCTCTTAGTTAAAGAACTCGATCCCTTCTAGCACAAATAACTATAGATGGAAAAATGATATTATGATATTGCAATTTGGAGAACTGTATGAAATGGACTGTGTCCCTGATGGCAAGCAACTTTAAAGAAATGTGATATGTTAAAAATAACCTGATAGCAGAACAAAGATTCTTTGGAATATAATTCCATGGAGTATCTTGATTTTTCATTTCTAACAGATGGAACTGCATCTGGTAGTGTAATGTAAGTGGTCCCATTCTAAAGAATGGGAAATTGAGATAGTGAGTGCAGGCCTGTCACTTGACAGAATATCTTGGGGAAGAGTTGTGTGACTTGAATAAATTTAAACAATTTATGATTAGAACTACCAAAACACCACCTTTCTCTTGAAGACTGTCCAGATTAGTCTACTACTCATCTTAGAGTTTTAAATCTTAACCATTTTCAAGTTACGTTTATRAAGTTTATAAAGTTTATKACAAAATCTGCTCCCTTTAAGGTTCAATGTTTTACTTGATATCCTCTTGTTTCATCACAGCTGATTTTAACTATATACAGGGATTGCCAGCCAGTTATTTAAATTTCTAGTCAAAGATCAAGTTTTCCTGTCATGTCAGTGGTGACAGACACCATCCTTTCCATATTCATCTTGAAATTGTGACCACAGAGTCTAATTTTCATAAGGAATATTTGCCTGCAACAAATTTCAGACAGACCTAATAATGTTTTTATTCTATATTTTCCTCTCAGCTTCATTTTGTCAAGCTAGCTGGATAAGAGTTATTTCAGTTGTCATTAGACCATTATAAATCAGGTCCTGTCATTTCTGTTCCCTCATGAATAYGAGAGGAAAAGAACAGAGACAGACATGGAGCAGTGAGGGCTGGCTGCTCCCTGAGAGAGGCTGAGCCAGGACACGAGGGTGATGGAGCAGACAGCAGCACCCAAGTGAGGGAGCAGAGGGCAAGCACAGCCTTGGGATGGCCAGGCAGGGCCCCTGAGCCCAGGCCAGGCTGCTGGGCATGGTGGGCTGGATAAGCAGGACCCAGGATGAGCAGGAGGGCTGATGGTAGAGGCTCAGCTGAAAAGCAGCTCCCAAGGGAAGGGGCTTTGGCCCAGGCTGTGCAGGGAAGGGAGGGGGACAGCCTGGACAGGCTGCAGCTGCACTCCCTGCCTTGGCCCCCAGCCCAGGCAGACAAGCCTCCAGGACAGACCCTCTTAGGGCCCTTGCATGCTCTTTGCAGTCTTTAAACTTGTAAGAGCTGTCGAATGCTGATATGTTTGCTTATTCTATTCTCTGGTAAGGTTTCTAAATCCATATTTAGAATCTTGATTTTTTTTTTCTTTAGACTACTGGAGGCTGAAAATCCTTGACAAAATCCTGTAGATTGTTATGTGTGTTCATGGGACTTAGAATTTTCTTCTCTGTTTTATCTCTTCCAAGTTCATTGCTRTTATTTTCCTGTTGCACTGATACTTGAAGCACTGTCACCTGAGGTWTGACCCATGCCAAATGACATATGCAATTTATCTTTTGGTTTTTTTCTGTGCTGTTCCATTTTATTGATGTTTAGTAGGGACATCTGTGGGAAATGTCACCAGCTGTGCAGAACAACAAAGCTGTAATGCAGGACTTGTTTTCTCCCTTGTGGTCTGTTTAGTTCCATGAGATGCCTTTCTTGTAGCAAAGCTGTCTCAAAAATGTGATCACAGTTCTCCTTGCTCCAGGTCTGACAGAGAAAGTGTTTCTGTAGAACTTTCTAAATTGAATGTCTGAATTAATTCAGGGTGAAAGCAGCACATAAAGAAAGAAGAATTTACATTTTTTAACCCTGTACATTTTAGGCTTYTAATTATACTGGGTTTTCTGGCATAAACAAGTGGGAGTAAGAAAATGGRGTACATGTGGGAAGGTTGTGAGCACCAGGGAAAGCTGCTGAAGCCAACTCTCAACTATCTACCTGCTGAGTGCCTGGGTCATTAATTTTGAAGCATTTAGTGTACCAGTTTAGAGTACTGTTTCCAGCTACCAACCCTGCCCTTGCTGCTTCCCCTGTGRCACAGTGTTCCAATGTTTCTGTCAAAATCAACTGGCTTAAGGGGATCAAGGGCTGTGTGGAGAGCAGGAGCACCCTGTGATGATTTCCCTACTGTTTCCTCTTGTGAAACCATGTGTATGGAATGTACCAAATTAACCATGGAAGCATTTCTTGTATGCTCTGCATGGGAAGACCATATCAAAGGCCAGTTATAGATTCTTAATAATATTTCTGATGTGAGAAAAAACTGTTTAGGTGAAATGTGAAGAATCAATCAGAAATTCTTCCAACTTAGCTTTCTAAATCCTTTTGCTTTTACTAAGTCTGATGCTTTAAATGTGACTGCTGTCACATTGCTTACAAAAGCAAATAGTGCAGCAATTAAAACATATTTCTATTCCCTGCTTGTTTTAGCCTTCTCCACAGCAGTTGGTGTAGCTACAGAACTTGTGTTAAAACAATTTTGAGTCTGCCACCTGTCATTCTTATTTTTTCCTTCCACATTGCATGCATAATTTCTTCTTTTCTTGATACAAACACTGTGAATCTTCTGGATTATATTTCTCCTTGTGTAATATAAGGCTGGTAACTCTGAGATTGTATTTCTCATGCAAAGTAAGAAAGAATCCTACCCTGCCACAGAACAATAAATTCACCATATTTTACTCATACTTTACTTGTGGCAAAAATTCTCCTGCTGTCTGTTAAGAAGCTGATTATTTAAGTCTATAAKTTTCTTTAAGAAAGGGTGTTTGGAAGCTTTCAGTAATTCAGTGCACAGCACTTGATACGATTGTCAGTCCTTTTATCTGCATAAACAGTTTTATGACTACGAGGGTGAGACAAATGGGGATTTAGTCCTGCAGTTCCAAGTTCCTTTGCTATTGTTGGCTCCATGCCAGAGCAGCATGGAGTAAACATGAAGGAGTTCACTCCTTATTCCTGGCATTTGATAAAAGTGGCTCCAAACTGATTTTTGCAGCTAGCAAGCATTCAATGACCCACTGGAATTCCTAAATTTGTATGCAGTGGCCTATGGAATTCTTAATGGAGAAGCWGTATAGATTTACTTAGACTTACTTTGGAGAGGGTGATTACTGCCTGTTAATTTTACTCTGACCTTATCTAAACATTTTAGAAGGTCAAAATAAAGCAACAAAGTCTTTTACAGTAAAGCAAATCTATTTCATGTTTCTACCACATGCATAAATCTTTTTATTGGTGTATGGCAAAAATAACTTGTCCTGCCATAAAGATTAGCTAGCTATTTATGCTTTTCAGCTTTTTKGGAGTATTTTTAGAGCCTATGCATTATACAAAAACATTAGGGAAAATGAATCTAGGAATGAGTTGTGCAGCTCTGTCATGAGTTGAAGCTGGTAAAGTTTYGAAGAAGTTTGCTTAACAATTGAGTCCTGATCCCAGAGCTGTGAGCATGAAAAGGGCATAAGAAAGTTTCTGTGCCTAGTTGGAGCCCTGACTATATTTGAAAACAATTAACTGTTTCTCTGTCTCTATGGTACTTGAATTATAGCATTTTCAAAACATGTGAACTTCAAAAAATGCCTTAAAGTACCATTGGTGATCTATTAGATTGCTTTATCCTGGATTTTAAAGAACGTATGGCATTGAAGGATAATTCTGATGTAGGTTTCCAGAAAGTGTGCGCTCCTCTTTTCTAGTCATTGCTTACCGGAATTAAGTGAAATAAATATAAGTATTCCAAATGCTTTTCCTGGACCAATGTTTTGGATGGTGACAGATTTGAAAATGAGTAATTTTGTGTTTCAGAAAGCACCTTAACTGAAACAGGACTGCAAATGTTATAGTGCAGAATTTTTTGTTCTGGCTACATTTGTATGACCAAATCTAGCAGAATTCCCCCTCATGGCCTCCTGTCACACTGTTCTTAGAAGAGCTAAATCCTATGTACCAGGTATTTTTGATCCCTAGGGTTATATTAGTCCCTGATTTCCCAATTAGATTTATGCCCAGAAGGTAGTTGTTTCTGTACCACCAATTTCTAAGATTCCTTGTCCAAGCTATCATTGAGAAGTGGGTTCTTCAYTTCTCCGAGTATCAATGTGCCTTCTGCAAAAATGGGGTTGCAGAGAAGTGATAAATATGTTGGTTTGGATTTCATTTGAAGACCAAAGCTTTAATAGTGCAGGTAGTTAGAATGACTGTCAGAAAAAAATTCTCAAGTCTTTACCCTCCTTCCCTTCCCTTAAATCAAGTAACATCTGCTACTAGGTTTGTACTGTCACTTCTAAGCTCTATCTTGGGGTGAAAATGATAAGTAAAATGGTAAAACACATCCACGAGTTAATCCTTGACAAATTGCAGGATGATTGAGAAACTACTGTCACCCCCAAAATAGTATCAATTTTYCCCCTTTTTTATAGCACTGATAGTGTTAAAGCAATTGAACTGGTTTTTTAATTATTCTTTTCACTGACATGAAAACTTGGGAAATTTTTGCACCTGTGGAATTTCAGTTCTTGAATTGCCYGTGCATGAATTGGGAACTGGTTTTCCCTCTGTGTGTTCTTGATATCTAGGCAAGTCAGGCTAATAAGCATGCAAGACCTACCCTGTTTCTGTGTCAATTATCCAATCTTTTGTCAATTTGTTATTCATCTTTGGGAGTGCGTTGCTCTGTGTAAACCTCACCTGCATTGATACAGGAGTTCAGCCACAGTTTCAAAAAAATCAGAGAATACAAGCATCTATTCCATCTGCTCAACAATTGAAATTTTGTATTTTTGCTCTCTYGTAAGTTGAGATCACTTCCTAAGTTGGCATTGCCTCATTCATTGAACCTTGGGTAACCTTCCTTCTTAATTAACTTTGAGAAAGCATGTAAGTGTAAGCCTACAGATTAATTTTTATTTCTGAGTGTACTTTACTGTCTGCCAGAAGAAACATTTAATTTCCTGGTGACAGGAAGTCCTCTTTGAGCAAAGAATCCCATTCTTTCTGCTGTTATTTTGAGGTCCAACACTTAATTACTTTCTGAAACATGAAAAAMCAAGGAATCTCTGTGAATTTCAATGAAATAAATGCATAGAGGAAATATACTGTCAACCACCAGCTTGTATTCTCTGCACAAAGGCAGTAATCTAGACTGATAGGCAAGTAGCATTGCTAGAATTTGTAAAATACTGTCTTGAAGAGCCATAAATGTCTCTYACACTTCCAAAAGAGATAAACCATCTCAGAAGCATTTGTGAGTTTAAGTGTATTAAAGCTCCCAAAGAGTTGCTGTTTGTCAGTAGGTGTCTGATGTCTCTTGACTTCTGGCAAAGGGTAAAATTGGAGGCTGGCTCTGTGTCAACTTCTGCTGATGGAATCTGCCATAGCTTCCTATAGATAGTAGTCAGTAAAGCCTCTGTAATATAAGCTGTTGCCCAATAAAAAGTGGAATCCCTTCCTGCCAGTGCCAGCTATGACAATCTAGTGATATGAGCCAGCTCTGAGCTTTGCCTTTTGCTCTTAATAAAGGCTCATGTCTCACCCTTCATTTGTTTGGGGCTCCCAGATCTTGCCTTGCTGCTTTTACTCAGCTTCTCTGCTTTGTTCTCACTTGGATGACACATGCAGGAGTTTTTAGGCCAACAGCTTCTAAGAAACACAAGGTTTTTAATAGTTTGAAGCAGAACATTTAAGTTTTTCAGTCTGAGGTTGCAACTTAGCTCTTGATGTGTCTTTCTTCTGGAGAGAAATCCTTTTTTCTCAGTCAAAAGTGATTTTTTCCCTTTTTTYCCCCTAATTGTGCTTTTATGCAGAAGTTATATGAAGTAACAATGATGAATTCAAGGGAAACATGAAACTGTGTTGTACTCTTAGAACAACTGGACTCCTACTTAGAGACAAATGCTAGTAGAATGAGTGTTATATTTTAAGCCACTGTTCTTTTCCTTTGAAAATTTTTCCCTTTTTATCTCTCTATGCCTAAACATGGGTGACTAAAGACTAAATTTTTATTCTTTGGCCTGAATATAGAACTATTTTTCACATATTGTTTTTCTGAAAAGCAGTACAAACCAAATTAAAKGAAACAGTGCCTCAGCTGGAGTAATCTCAAGAAACTGCTCTAATGGCTRAGGAACTGACTTAGTGGGGTGATCTTTGTGAATATCAGTGGGAGCTTCTCTTGAATGCCACAAAGGAACTGCAGTGCCATGGGGAATAAACAGCATGCAGAGGAAAAGGCTGCTGATGGCAAAAGGTCCATGGAAATGATGGTAATGACTGGTAATTAATGAGATCTTGAGAAGAAGTGCTTTTTTTTTTAGCATGAGGAGTTTGTCTTAAGCTGTTTGGCATTGATAGGTAATGTCTACTCTGGCACTTTTTTGGCATGCAAAAAAAAAAGCAGAAAATTCTAGGTTCAATATTAGCAAATTGTTGCTTTATTTATGCTTTGTCTTTGAGCATCTGCTTCATAACTGTCCAATGCGAATGGGCAGAATTTGATTTTAAACTGAAAAAAACAACAACAACAAAAAAGTTCCCATCCAGCTTTTAGCTGCCCCTGTTGGGAGTAGATAGGCCAAGTATTCATGGCCATGACACACTGCCCTYTCTGATTCAAGACAACAGCTTTTTATTGCTCATGTGGATCCAAGTGACTAACTGAAATACTAAATATGAATTATTTATTCATGGTGGGTTAATAAGGAGTTGATGTTAAGGGACTAATCGATATGGAAAAAATGCTGGATTTTAAAGGTAAGACTTCAAAGGTAGAATTGATGGGATTATATAAATGGTAAATATTGGTCAAAAAAGTGAATCCTGTGGAATTTATATCCTGTGATATAAGCTATATAGAAATCACACACACACATATATATATGTGATATAGAAAGTGAATCCTGTGTCTGATGTAAAAGATGTTGCCTAAATTACTTCATATAGAGAGGCAAATWACACGTTACCTAGGAGAGAATTCCTGTGCAAAGCTATAACATGAGTTCCTGAAATCCACTTGAATAGTATAAAGCAAAATGCACATGATTTCAGTAGATTTTAAATAGCTCTTTTAAGCATTTCTTCACTTGAACATGTTTGTATTAGCCATTCCTTTGGATGCATTCAAAAAGAGGTGTTGTTCACCCTTGTGCTTCTGAAGTACAGTGTGACTTGAAATTCTGCATTGAATCAGTGGAGGARCACAAAATCTTTGTTTCAACAATGCACAGTGAAAGAAATCAAAGCTTTTTGCGAGGTGGCTGGGTTTTGGTTTTTGGTTTTTTTGGGGGGTTTTTGTTTGTTTGCTTTTTGTTTGTTTGGTGTTGGTTTTTGATTTTGTTTGTTTGTTTTTGTGGTGGTGTTTGGTTTGGTTTTGGGCTTTTTTTTGCGGAAAGGGAACAATGAAGGAGACCTATCTGTGTGCATGTCCAGTCTTGAAGGGCCAATGACAAACATGTTCTCAGTCATGAAAGCAGSTGGTAATTGATAATCATTGTGTTGCAAATTTCTGGTTTTGATGCACAGAATTATTTTTCTACAGTTCACCATAGTCAAAGAAATATTTCAAAGGAAATATTTCTGGAGTGAGGAGTTGAGGCTGACTGCAGTTTGAAATATATAATATTCATTGTTAATCCTTTGCTATTTAAGTAAGTTGTAAAAACTGAAGGATGCCTGACTTCCTGGTGTGCCAAGACAAAGATAGATTAGCCTGAAATGGCTTTACTGAAAAGAGAAATCAAATCAGTACCATCTCATTTTGATCTCCTATTATTTGATAAGTTCTGGTCACATTTCCAGTGTTTCACTGAAAAATCAACTTATATATTTGCTGTTCGGAAGTAGGCAAAAAAATTTTAGAGATATTGCAGAAATTATGAATATCATAATGATCTAGAAATTCCATTATTGCGCAGGAGAGTCTGAATGTCTGCTTCTAAGTTCAACTAAAAACGAAGGTTTCTATCATAGGTCTCCTTCAGCCAGTAAAGAGAATATAATGAGAAAATGGGTGTATGATAATTAAGATACACTAGATGAGTTTGGTGGAAAAATGAAATGCCTCATATAGGAAAAGGCATCTCTGGAGTACAAAGTATTCTTGGATACCAGAGGAGTAATTTTGTTTTACATTTCTGCAATAAATGATTTTTCTTTTTCTTACTGGAGAATTGTTATTAGAGAAATAAGGGTCAAAAAGTTCCTGGGATCTGAAGCCTGAACTTTGTGAACTACTGAACTACCACTTAAGGTGGTAGTTCAGTAGTTCACAAAGTTCAAGGTAAATAGAATAATGTCCTACTTGAGATAAAAGCCTCAGTGTAATGTAGATATTGTATATTTTAATTTACATTCTGAAGGGGTTGTCTAAATCACTTCAGGACCTGACCATAACCTATCAAATATATGTTACAAAATGTGCTCAAAAATCCCAGTATAGCTGAACACCCAAGCAATAGATTCTTTTTTGACTATCTGAATTTTTCAGAACCAAGTATTTAGGTTGGGTGTCCCCTGAGAACCAGGTTTTCACTGGTATTTCCTGCTTTTARAATTAGTGGAAGTTTGAGCCTTTCTCATAGTACATCAGAGTTCTCACTCAAAAATTCCCAAACTAGAGAGGTACAAGGGTACAGAAAAACAAAAGTAATAATTAGGCTTTTTATGCCCTTGCTTAATAAAGGCACAGATGACTAGAGCTAAGCAATACCTGCTGTAGCTCATAAAATAACTCCTAAAACTCATTAAAAAACCTCTTAAGGATGAGAAGAATGGTTCAGTAGAGTGACAGATCTTGGTGCACATGGCAGAATAAGCACATGGTCAGTGCCTCGTGATCAAGGCTCAGATGTGTAAGGAGCACATTGGAGGAGGGCAGGAGGTGGGAGACAACCCAGAATGAGAAATGTTTGCCTTTGCTAGTTTGGCAGCACAATGTCAGAGCAGTGATGCTTGATTCCAGTCCTCCCAAAAATTCAGTTTACTAAGGATGTCAGTTTGCCACTTTGAAAATAGGGATGGTRTATTCTGACCTTGCTGGGTTGCTGTGAGCATAAACTGTAATGAATTTCAGAAAGCCACTCTGGTGCTACAATGGTGGCTGAACTTGTTAGATACAAAGAGCAAAACTGCTCTCAACAAAGTTTAAAATTCACGGATAATGGGATTCACGTGGGCAGCTTCCATAGGAAAACCATGAAAATTTAGTTGTGTTTATTGAATCCAATTAACAAAAACATAAAGAACCTAACAGAACCTCCTGATGTTCACCATTTGTATGATAAATATTTTGTAAAATTTGTCAGTATCTGACATTTAATGAGGACAATTGCAGGGTGAAAAACTGAGGGAAATTAGAGATGTTTCTTTCAAGTCAGTTCCCCTGTCCCAATTACATTCACAAAGTAAATCTTGTGTTTAACCTGGATGGATTCTAGATTAACCTTTGTTGAATTACATGTAGGACTTAGATCAGAAAAAGTAAAAGATCATCCTATGGCTATCAATTATGCATTAACTTTATTAAGATGTATTTCCTAACAAGATTTTGTAGCTCACTGTAGGACATGACCTGTAACCAATTCTCTTTTGTCATTATTAATATATTTTTTGGCTTATTATTATGAAATTTAGCCTCATAACAAAACCAGACTATTTAAAAAAATTTACGTGAGAGAAAACCATACAAATGCTTATAGGATTGCCTTATGATTCCAAAATAAGATCCATTTTTAAATAAAATTGCTCATCACAATATTTGTCTGTGATGGACACTGCACATTTTACAAGCTGTAGTTCATGTTATTTGCTCAGACTGGAAGCACTGGGCATCACAAAGATAAGAGATTGTTTTGGAATAAATTGTATTTATTAATWAATATAACTTAATTATTCTTACATGATATTTGGACTTGTGTTACAGATTTCCAGCTTAGGCTTGGCTAATAATTGTTCTTGCTTCTTTTGTGAGTATGGAACAAGTTCTTCCCCTCAATGAGTCTCATTAACAATCATAATACCTATTTCAGGATATTTTGTTCCCACTGAAATCAGTGACAAAACCTACCAAAAGTTTTACTTATGTGTCAAAATATATAGTTATATTAAAGTAGCTGATGGTTCTTTAATGCTTACCTGAATCATTGTATATTTGGGCTAAAATTCTAGGGGCAATCAGTGAATTCTTACAGAGTTTCCAATTTGAGTATTTTTGTGGGGCATTTTGATTTGTTTGGGGGATTTTTTTAAAGTAAGAAAAGCCTGGTGTGTATGTAGAGATATAGGGAACATGGAGGAAATCACCTGCATAGAGAGATTAAGTGGTTAGTGATTTTCATKATTTTAAGAAATTTGTTGATTCTCATTGTGGATTTAATGTCTGTCACTTTAGTGAAAAAGCTGAGATTGTTTTTCTTGGCATTTCTCCCAAGTGAGACCTGATTTTTCATGCATTTCCAAGCAAAGCTGTCTGGAGCAATTTAGTGCATTGCACATGTAATCATCATGAGCAGAACTTTCCTCATGACCAAAAGGCTGCCTGCTCTAGGAAAATTGGATCAAGGTGTTGGGCATCATAGGGAACACCTGCAAAGAGAAAACCCATCATAACAAATTAGTCTCATATCAAAAAAAACATAATCTAGGGGGACAGGATGAAGAGTGGGGAAAACTAAATGTTAACAGATGTGACAGTAATTGTTCTGATACATAACAGATTTGTGATAATGGCATATTGTTTGGGGTTTTTTTTTAATATTTGGAAATGGAATCAAGTTTAAAGAAAACCAGGTGAAAGATGTGGGAGGAAAAATGATTTTTAGGGTTTGTTTTTTTTTTTTCCCCACATTTCAGAAGAGATGACCATCAATGAAGTGACTAAGGTCAGTATATTTTCAACTTGCACAACATACAGCTGGCTTTTTCAAACATCTTCCCTCAAAATAATGTCTTCTTATTTTAKTCATTATTCTGTGTTTTCAAAGAGCCACAGCAGAGTGTGGTGGGCAGCAGACAGATGAAAATGCCATGATTTTTATTGCAGCCAAGAGTAGATCTCTACTGTGTTTTAAATGCAATGCTGCATTCAAGCCCAGCGCAGTTCAGGGATGCTCTTAGGAGCAGCGTGCTTTTCTGTCACAGCACTGCAGCTCTAGCAGGCTGCACTGTTACACCTAGGCTTTCATCTAGCCCTTGCTTCTGCCATGGAAAGAGAGAAGAAAATTCAAGTTTCCAAGCTGTTTTACCAGAAAGCAGTTTTTCTGTGTTTATGCAATAGAGAATTGATTTCCTTCAAAGATTTCCTGGTGATTCGAGTTGCCCCGCCTGTGCCCTTTCCTTCCCCAAGTCAATGTCAAATGTCCCACAAGGGGCTGGAAGTTAAAAATATTTGCTTATGCCATAATATCTGGGGGATTAATTACTGCATTTAATAAGGGATCAGAACACTCTGAAGTGGTTTAAGTGTTTGAGAAATTTAGCCATTGTTCTCTCTGTATTACAATAAGAAATAAGGACAAATTCCTGGTACTACAGTTTTGGGTTTCCTATGGCATCAGAAAAATGAATAGATCCAAAAGGAAAAAAAAAAAGGTGGAATGCACTGAAAGCTAGTAATGTTTTTAACTGTGAAGTCTCAAAGTGCTACTTGGCATCCAGCAAAATGAAAAGGCAAAAAGAATCAGAAGATACAAAAGGCAAAACCTTTAAATCATTTTTCTTCATGGTATTTTCACTTTCAAAAAACTAGATATTCTGAGTTTTTAGAGTTTTGCATTATTTTTCTAAGGCTCTGTTTTCTAGAAAAGGTTTTATTTTTAAGAATATCTTGATGTAGCAATTTTCAACGAATGGCTCCTAATGCTGACTGAATAGTAAAGTTACACACATTCCATACTTCCCAGCAACACTGCTGGAGCAAATAAGTCACCCTCATGGCACAGTTTGAGGRAAAATTGAAGGTGATGAAGAGGGCTGAACTTTGATTACTTGTAGCTCTTGTAGCAAGCACAATGAGACAGAAGATAGAAACTACTGAAATGAGGAGTGATTTTAGTCTGTAGGTTACAGGAAAATAGAGTGGAATTAAGCTTGAAAAAATGCAATGTAGGAAATAAAGTTAGTTTGTAGGGCAGGGTTTTATATTTTCTTTATCAAATCTCTGTACCAGAAATCTTAAAGTAGAATGGCATGAGTAGTATGAATTGCAATTGTTTAGCTAATTAATAAAGAAATACATTTTTCTGTGCAAAATTTTAATGATTGTGGTTACTAATGGTAATAGCATTCACAACTAAAATTTCTTACAATAGAATTCTAAAGCAGTTTTTTCCTTCCCTACTTCTTACTACAGAAGTTAATAATCCCCTTTTAATTCAGGTACATCAGAGCAGAACAGAGGGTAAGCAGTTGGCAGCCTCATTCTCTGCCTGCACGCAGAATGGTTTCTCTTGCATCTGGCCAGGAAAAAAAGGGCTGGTATCATTYCAGTGGGTTCTATCAGGGCTGTTATCATACCAGGCAGAGTTTAATAAAAATAGAGCTTTTTCAACTTGTCCTTTCAGCAGAGAGGATCAGTTACTCATTTTCACAGTTAAATGCCTGATAGAAAGTCTACTCATGCAGCATTTTTTATGCCCTGTTGTTATTCCTCTTGGAATTTGGGCTGTATCACCCACCAGGAGACCATTTTACCAAGGTGGCCCAGTTTCTATTTGCTGAAAAGCCCTGGGCAGTGTCTTTTTGTAATTCCTGCTGGGTTCCAGCTCCTGGGTGTAGTKTGTTACCAGGAAAGTCATGTCCCAGAAAGTGAGAATTGATTTATGGAAAAGATCCTATATGCTGCCTGCAAGACTTGAGAGCTACTCTSTTACAGTGTTTTGGGAGATGAGGCTTAGTAATGTTGAAAAGGAAGAGCAGGCAGCTTTGAATGGCTTGCACATTTGCAGAACCACAGAACTGACTTGTAAAGTACAAAGAAATGATGTTCTGTCTTAGTGATCAGCTGTAAATATTTAGCTAGGCTGCGTTTTCCATAATCCTGACATCCTAGAAATGCTGCATTTGGGGTTCTTTATTAAGAACCATGGGACTTRGATTTTGTTTTCTTTCTCCGTCTCATCAAGTGTGTTATTACCAGAAATAACATATTTTTAAAATAAAAAGAGAGGAGAAAGCTGGTTCCTTTTTTGCTCTTTCACTTGAGATGCTTCYTCACTGGAGAAACCCAAAATATTTGGGAATATGGAATATGGGTGCCAGAAGTGCACCTGCTGGTTTACAGCACAGAACTTGCTTTGTTTCTTTGGGGGTGGGAAAAGAAGTCTTTCACCTTTATTTTAGTCTGTCTGCACTGCTCAAACCCATACCAATAGCTTTAACTCTATTAGAAAAAAGTTTCAAGGACATTGAGTATTTGTTGGAATATGAAATATGTTCTGTATTATAACTTTTCTTTTGTATGGATGATTAATTTTGAATGGTATAGTGGAGTCTGCTTTTTCCCTATTCCTGTGCCAAGTTGAAAGAGTACAAATAAAACTGGAACTTAGATAGTCAAGTATATTTTAAAATAAATTCTTCAAGAATATTTGTTGTTTTAGAAGACAACAGATAATGTGCAGAGAGGAACRTAATCTGGTAGATGGAAATCAAATATTCTGTTTTGAACTGTAATTTGCTGAAGTTCCTGAGAGTCAAATATGTTGTTTAAATGTCCCTCACTTCAGGAAAGGAAAAAAAGAAGATATAGACTATTTTATTACAATTCTGTGTAAGATTAATTCTATATGCTTTCAAAAATTRTATTTGTCAAGATTCATACAATAGTTGGAATAGAATTGAAGCAAGGCTTCTATTCAAAGTCTAAGATTAGTATATACCTTCAGTGAGTTTTAAAGCCACCAGAAATGTCTTTTGAAGTAAAAAAGATTAGAATTTTTTTGGGCAGAAACAAACTTTGAGAAAAATACCGAGGGATTCCTTGCACATAGCAACATCAGATTGATTTACGTTTTTCCTTCGTGGTTATCTTTTAAGAGGAAAATAGTCTGAGCAGAATCCTCATCTAGTTCTCCAAGAAAATAAATCAAAACTTTGGGAAAAAAAAATCCGTAAACACCCTTGTAAGTGGAAACTTGTTTTCCGGCCTCCTACCTGGATCGCTCCCAAATAGGGCAGAGTGTGTCTGAGACGGGAAAGGTAATTAACATTTCTGAAACCYTGGGTACTCCCATGAAAAACACTTTGCCTTGCTAGGGTTCCTGCAGGACTCTGTCCTTTTCTGTCCCTTGCCACCCTTAATTGTTATCCCAAGGGAACATTTCCTCTTCTCTGCAAGTAGTAGATTTAATGCTTTGGAGAGATTTCTGTATTCCTGACCAGACATTTAAAAGCAGGGTTTGTTAGAAGCTTTCCAGCTCATTAAACAAATTGAATTAACTTATTTAGTCCTCAGGCCTGGAGATGGCAAAATTCAATTCTGCAGAGGTGGCAGCCTGGTCAACCTTCAGCCTCCCCTTCTCTGTGTTTCACTTCTTTCTTATGCCCAGCCCTTTTGGAGGGATGCCTGACAGCTGCATGATCTTTTTTCCCCTGAGCTTCTCACACAGCCTCTGCTTTTATGGTGATTTTTCCTGTCCTATTTGAGACCTTATGCAAATGTCTTTGCTGACTGTTAAAACCGATACAGAGGATCAGCCCTGTTTAGAACAAAATTCTCCTTGCAGAAAACAATTATTTCAGACACAAYGTGTGCTGGGAAAATATTTCTCAGGAGGTGAAGATGAAAACCCAGCTTCCATGTAAATCTGTCTGATCCCATGTGTTAATTAAATGCTTCTATTGAGAAGAAACATATGGTATTGTTTGGCATCATGAATTAATTACTCAAATGCAGCAAGCAAAAGGGATTACTTTTCATTGCTGTATGTCTGCATGCACGTTCATTTCAAAGACATATTTCAATTAAGAGTTTAAAATRAATGTAGATAATTGTGGCCTAGACAAAATCTGACCCAGCCAAAAGCATTCTGTAGCTTGTCACAAGATGGTGACATCATTCACAACATACAAATACATCCCTGCCAAAATTTTTCAAAACACAACAGCTGCAAGTTTTCTTTTAGATGAGAAAATTATTGAAATAGTATCTTAAGGAAATTTATAGCTATGGGAACTTCTATCATGAGTACTTTGGTAAATCTTTAAAATAGGCCTTGAAACAAATTATTTTGTTAAGCTATGTTAAAAGGTAGGAAAATGAGATGGTTTTAGCTACACTACTTTACAAATGTATTTTTATTTTATTTGAGTGAAAATGAAGGTTGTGTGCTGGTGGAAATTCAAATGCTATTACAAGGCTGGAGACTGAGAAATCCTTCTGTAGAATAGGAATTAAGATGTTCAAAACTTGGTAAGAAAGAATATTACAATTCTGTTGTAATGGATAACCATTTMTTTTGGATTTTTAAAATGCTAATTTCCCCAGCCATTTAAAATTCTTGTGTGGTCAGCGTGCACACTTAKGTAAGCAAATGTAGATAAATGGATTTTGCAGAAACTTCATATGTGAAATCAAGATGTCATCAAAGCTCTSAACAAATACATATATTCATATTTGCCTCAGGCCATGGTTTTGATTTAAAGGAGCCTTGACATATTTCATGGCTTACAGCATAGTCAGACCCAAAAAAATTACTGTGTAAAGCCCTTGGGTGCCTCCAACAGTGTTGAGGAGAGGGAGTAGACTGGATTCTCACAGGACACAGCAGKGTCCAGTGAGAATGAACACCAATGGGTGAATTCCTGCTCTCTGTGTCTTAGACAGGAGTTTGGTAGCAGRGACACTGCAGGGAGACCTCTCTGCATGTGGGTCAGGGGCTGTCTGTGCCAGACACTTCCCCCTTGGCAAAAAACACTTGAGATGCAAGAGAGAATGCCAGGGCAGGAGGGACTCCTGAGCAGGGGCAAAGGAGAAATAAGAAGCACACCTGGGCAGGAGGAGTAGAGAACAAGAGATGTCAAAGAAAGGAGGAGAAACAGGAGAGCTTCTAGGTCTAGATGGGGTGTCTGAGCAGGGCAGGAATGAAAATGTCTCTGAACAGGACTTCAGAGAAAACATAGGAGAAGGTGCCACACCCAAAGTGACAGTGGCCATTGGAGGAACTCACACCAAAGAGGATTAAGAACTGAGAAGTAGCAAAGCAAAAGGAACTGTTGTTAATTCACAATCAATTAAATTCTTTAGATTTCCCAAATCTTTTTTTTTTTTTCTTTTTTCCAATGACAGAGTGCCCTTCATCCTTCCTCAGCATTCAGAACTGTTGTTTTGGCATCTTGAAGAGTACAGCTCTGTCCTATCTCTGCTTCTGGKTTGCACATCATAAATTTGTTGAAGGTTACTCCAAACCTTGATTATATTTGTACCCTTCCAGTCTTGCCTTTTCCCCCTTAATTTTCCCAGCCTGTTTAGGTCTGTCCTTATAAGGCAGTTATTGCATCCACTTGGTATTTTCAGCTGCCTTTCATGGGCCTCTTCTAAGGTTATTGCATCCTTTTCTTACTTCTTCTTCTCCAAGATGACTAGACATACACTCAGGATGTGGATATAGCAAGATTTTTACAGTCACAAAATGAAGAACTTGTTTTTCATAGCCTTCCTGAATGACATCTGATGATCTGTTAGCTTTTTTGGCTGTCACTGTCTGAGTCACTGATTTCACAGAAAAGCCAGTGATGATTCCAGTGTCCTTTTCCTTTAGCTGTAACTGCCAGTCCCAATTTCAGTGTCATCATGGCATGGTTTAGATTGTCTCTGCCTCCACCCCATCCATGTTTCCCACTCCCTTCCCTGCAGTGTCTTCTATTCCCCTCATTTACAATGAAGATTTTGTGCTGTGTTTTCCCCTGTTCACAGAGTTGGGTGATTTGAGCTGCTTGGCAGGGCATGACATTTGGCTGCATGAAAGAGTATGGTGATATCCACAGACTGGGAAACTCTCCCTTCTCCAGGTCATTGACTAATAAGACAAAAGTGCCTTCTCCTGCCCACTGACTTGTGTATACCTCTGACCCTTTTCTGAGAATTGTCCTTTAGTCTGTGTTTTATGCTTTAGGGAAAGACTGTAGAAGAAAACTCCAGGCCTGTGACTTCTTAATTTCTTTAATAACTTAACTCCATAAAGCAAGATCTATGCAAATTGTAGATTTATGTTCATGTATCCACTTGTAGAGCCACAACCTAATTGTTTATGTGCTTGCTGTTTAGTCAGTACAACTAAGATTTGTGRTGTTTGTCAAAAGAGGGAGCACATGGGCATGAATCAAGAAGCAAAATCCCTGAAGAGGTAATAGTTGAAGTGTTTAATGCATGCATTCCTGGAACTATTTCTGACTAAGGTGGGATAAGGAGGATATATTTAGAGGGKTTTTTTCCCCCTTTCCATTAGAATTAATTAATTAAGTGATGACAATTATAGCACGGTATAGCAAATAAAATTTCCTGTCACATTTGGAACAAGCCTCAGTCACATAAAATGTTTGCAGTGATGTACACTAATGAATAAAGGTAGAGAACATTTCATGGAAGCACCTTTCATAAAACCTTTTTCATTTAGATACTTTTGTTGAATCACATTAAACTGTAGTTTATAATTAGTCATATCCCATTGGTATTATATACAGCATCAGACGTATCCAGGTATGGTAAGAGATGAAAAGTTAGCCTGACAAAGCTGAAAGAAGTTTGGCCATTGAGTGGAACAGTCACCCTGACTGTCAGTGTGGGCTGAGACCACTGTCATACCCTGGCAGACCCAGAGAGCTGGCAGCCAGGGACAGTGATGCCTTTCCCTTGTCCTCTTTCTATTTCAGGTGAAGTACTGTTCTAGGATCACACCCAAGTTTAATTTGTTCTCTGTTCCCTCCTGTTTGCTAGCATTTCTATGCAGGCACATAAATATAAGTTATCTGTTTCCTGATTTATCAGCTTATCGTTTTAGAATCAAATTCTTAAAAATGTGAAGCTGTTAGAAAAAAATAATATTGGGCAAATGTGAAACCCCCCTTAAGTCCTACTGGTAAACAGACTGAAACTCCTTCAGCATTTGCTTTTGTATTTACATCTGGTATTTACACAGTGTTAGGCTGTAAGATGAAAGGATTATTGCCATAAGTTGAACCTGTACTTTGCCACCACCTCAAGCAAAACCGATAGGAGAATTATTTTATTTATGAGTTGTGTCAAGAGGGATTAATCTTCAGAAGGATTCATGTGGTGTGTGGACACTGCTGAACGCAGTGGCTGCTGAATTTTCTTGTTTTATACTTTGTGTGTGTAATGGGCTGCCTYGCTGCTGTTCCATATTCATCTGATTTTTTGCATGTTTGCAGCAGATGCTACATTGGAGCAACAGCTTACCAGGACAAAAAGCTTTTGCTACCCTTGTAACACTGCAGAGCTTCTTATAAAATATAGTGCTTCTACTTCTAAGGGCAACTTGTCCCTCAGCACAGGCTGTCAGATATTTCTAAGTTCTCAGGACTTCTTGCCAAATTGCAAAYAAGTATAGCATGACCATTTGTACAGATTTTCTTCAATATTTCACTGACCTACTCTGCTTGTTAATCTGGTAGCTTTCTCATTTGTTATAAATTTTCCTAGTTCAAGGACTTGTTAGATGTTAATGGCATTGCTCCAGTGCAATYAGTAGTATTTTAATGATGCGTACCAGCTGGGGAATGGGTCTCAAAAATTAAACTACTTGTTCTCAGACACTCAAAGGAACCTACAATAAAATTATTAAAGCTAATGTTCTTTTTTTTTTTAAATTCATTTTGATGGAGAGCTAAATGTAAGGAAAAAAGAGAAAAAATAATAAAATATTAATAAAAGTTGTTTAACATAGTAAACTCCAGAATGATTTAGAAAAAATGACTAAAATAACTGATTTCTAGATATCTCCCCTCCTTTTTTTTTTGTCTGATACTAATCCTGAAAATTGTGCAGCAATTTCCATGTTTTAGCAGCTGCAAATCTGTAATCTGTGTTGACATAATGAAAAGGAAATATATTCCTGTATGTCATTTTTTTTTTCATGCATATGGAATTTTGAGCTTAACTTTGCAATCTAATTAAGTCATCAGTTATTTGTCACAATTTATAACAAAATAGTGTAAGCATTGAGTTACACAAAAATCTTACAGGATGATCCAGATGAATTCAATTGCTGTTTAAAAAMTAGACTGATCCTGATGATGGCTGCATCCTGTAGGAAAATCCAGGATGGAGAATTCTGGTTGGTTTGGGTTTTTTAATTTTTTGTTCTTCTTGTGCCATGGTATATGTATTATGATATAACTTCAAGAAAACATACTTCAAAACACCTTTCAGATCTCAGTGTTCCTCAAAGCCTAGATATTTAAGTGATTCTCTACAGTGTAGGTAAATTAACAGTAATTATGTCCCTCAAAAAAAATGAGGCTTTGGTGTCAGTGAGTAGGTGATTTAGATCCAAGACCAATTACTGTACAAGAATTTCCTCTCTATGGAAAGACATTAAAGAAAGCAGCAAGCAGCCCAAATAACTTTGAAAATAAAACCTGAGAAAGGTTAGAGGTACATTCAGTACTCTTTATGAAAGATGTTCTGTTCTCTGGCAATTTTCATTTTAACTGTGTAGAATAACCAGATGTTTTTTCTAGATATTGGCATTAAATTAAAACAAAACCAACAACAACAAGAAAATAATTTTGGCTTCTACCTTCTCAACAAATCTAGCAAGGGAAAAATAGCCAAGTATTGTGTTCAGTTGTTTGTTTCTACACAAATGCTATTCTCTTTCTTGATTTTGTAATGTACTTGGTTTGAAGGGATTTGAATTTTTTTTTATTAATGTGGATACTATTGTGCRGAGTGAAATCATGAGCTTGTCCAGATGATCGAAGTTGAGAAAGCTGGGCTGTTTCTTTCTGCTGACACTGAAAAGATTTTGAATAAAAGAACACAACTCTGAAATTGAGGAGAATACATGTTTCCAGGGTGTCTGGCCAYTGTACTCCTCCAATACAGGCTCTGTGCCTCAATTAATGAAACTATGAAATGGTTGTGAGAGTTGTTAGTATATAAAGCCTAAAAATACAACMAATTAAAATGCGTTTGAATGATAAGACCATTATTTAAATTGGAAAAAGTAAGGCTCTAAAACTTTGTCAGCATATGAATGTCCTGCAGGAGCAACCAAAATTCAGCAACCAAAACCAAGCACAAGTAAGCTTCACTTAGATATACACATTCTCTTCACAGTGGAGCAAAGTAGTAAAAGAATAATTACTCCATGTGACTCTTCATTTTGTCATGTCTTTTTGCAGATATAAAAATTTCCATTTGTATTTTTCTCTCTAGTACTCTTACTCTCTTTAGTTTGTCTGCTGCTGCCCCAGAGATTTTGGGTTTTTTCAGCCTTCATATCCTTCACAGTTGTGTCTTTGGATTTTCTTTGAATGATCTTTAAATGGGGTATGAGTGTTCTAAAAAGCTTTTGTTTAACTTCTGTACCAACCACCTGCAAGGAAAACAAAACAAAGAGCTGTTTTCAAAAAGAGCCCCAAAACCAAGAGGGAAGCAACAGCAAACCAACTCCACCACCCTATATAAATAGAAAAGTAGCTTTTGAATCTTCCAGACTGACCAGCAAACAGCATGCAAAGGGTTTTTAAAACTGTCCTAGTGAGGGCTTTGCTCAGAGTGGCTGCTGTTGTGGTTTTCCAGAACATCATCTCGCCAGGGTGAGTTAGTGTATTGTCACTCATATCTGCTCTGCTGCACAATCTCTGTGTGGAACTGCTGCCTGAGCAATTGTGCCTGAAGGAAGGCTTTTCTCAGTTAAGCAGAGATCAGTTTCTGACCTGTGCTCAGCACTGTGCTGACATGGAGTGAGTGCAGTGTCTTCTGAACCACTGCCCGTTTCCAAAAAAATGGAGCCTGTGTAAGGCTGGGGCTGGGACTGGCTCTGCCCCCACCTCTTCATGCCACAAACGATCAAGCTCGATTCAAATGGRCTCCCTGCTAGGAAATGTGGGTGTAAATGCCAGCAGTAAAAACTGGGGAGTTGGAGAGCTAAGTCATTATTAGGCYCTTTTAATGTTTAGAAAATAAATGTTCCTTACTTTGCTGTAACATGTGACATGATGGCTTATGTGAGGAAAATACTAGGATGAAATCCAGGTTTGGCTGAAACTAAAACAAGTCAGTAATTAGTTGTACTTATATTCCCATATGGCTCTGTTCTTGTTTGCCCTATTTATGAGCTGAACTGTCAGACAGAGCTCACTGAGTCACGGAGGGGAAGATAGCCTGCAAAATGACATCTCAGATGGTCCTTATAAAGATGTGAGCAGCAGACAATGAAAACATCCTTTAACTAGGGAAATGATAAGTTCAAAGGCAGATAAAACAACACTTAATCTCTTGAGAATGTGTTTCTTCCCCCCCTCAAAAAACCCTTGTGCTATATTCCATGAAATTTTGGGTTTACATGAATCATCTCCTTCTGGAAACTATTTTCTCAGTCAAAAATCATCAGTCAAGTGCACCACTCAGGAGTGATCATATCCTGTAAGTTGAAAATATTTTCATGGATTTTTTTTTTTAATCTGTGCTGAGGGAATTATATTGCTTAATGGTTGAGAAATACTGAGATTAGGCAAGATTTTTCCTATTGATACTAGATAAGTTTTRCATATCTATAACATATCTCAGCTTTCTTGACAGTCAGAGAATAACATACAGTTTTATATAAAAATAACTAAGAAATTTGGGACAAGCTTGATAGTGCTTATCTGAAATAAAATGAACTGTCACTGTCTAGTGGGGGTTTGTTTGCTTTCTTTGTCTTTATCAGTTTCCTGAAGAGTGGGTTTGAATGTCTTGACACTTTTTGTTTGTTAATTTCATAAAACCCCTCTCTGTTTCATGCTGTGGTTCTGAAGTGCAGTGCTGCATGCAAAATTGCAGTAGCCAGATTAGAAGATGAGAGCAAATTCTGACTTTAAAAAGTGAAAATTTTACTAAGTATTAAGTCTTGATCATCTTATTTCAGGCAACTTGCGTAAGATGCTTGAGGCAGTGAGGTTTTTTTTTAAATTTAAAATATACATAGAAGATTGTCTCTTGTATTTGAAAATGTTACCTATCTGTGGAAACTAGGATAGGCTCTTTCAGCTTTAACATTTCATAATGCACAATATAAATGTCACATTCTTTTTTTGGAGAATTTCTTAAATCATAAAGATCACAATGGATCCCTTTATTGCCTCAACAGAGGGAAGTGTCTTTCACATGTTTGTGTTGAATTAAGATGGACCAGAGGAAACAAAAAAGATTAAATCTCTTCTCTTTCATGCTGCATACAGTGTAATTTTTTTTTTAGCCCTATGTACAAGTGCATTTTATTCTTGCCTAGGAAAATATTTGAAGATRATGCCACTTCAAGAAGATGCCACTRAAATGAAGTTCAGGCATTCTGAAATGGAGTAAAAATACAATTGAGTTTCTGTTGTGGTTTTTTTTCTCTCATTCAAAATATTAAATGACCTTGAAAATCACATCTGAAAAACAGGCTTTTCTCTTACTTATGTTCTAAGGTTAAATCAAAAGGTTTTAATCAAAGGGCTTGTGCCCATGTGCCAAGAAAAGTTGTGTGRAAAGTAAAGAGAACTAAGATGAGTAAGTGGCTGCACAACTCCAGTGATAGGGGCTAGTTTAMTCACATGTTCTATTATAAAGACATAACTGTCTTCAAACTTTGAAATAGGAGTTGTGTAAGATATTGTGTTAAGACTTTCACAGGAGGCAGGCTTGCTTAAGACAGATGGCATTTTCTTTTTTAGTAAGTGCCTAAATKGTTGTTGTCTTGCTAATGATTATTTTGCATTGTGTATCATTCCCATTTCTCTATACCTGTGTGTAGAAAACCARAAGATTAATAATTGATATGAGCAAGCAAATACAGCCTGTTTTGGCTGGATTTTCATTTTCTCATCTATGAGATTTAGGTAATGCTTTCTGTGGCTGGTAAATCCTCGTTTCCTTCAGACAGTCTGTGGCACTTGATGTTTATTTGATGTCTATTTTGAAACTTCGCTGCAGAGAGATTTTAGGGCAGGCAGTAGAGTTAGCATTAAACATGTGCTTGGGTGTGTGGAGATTTGCAAGTGGAGAAGAGCTGAAAATGATACCAGTATTAAAAGGCTTGCAGGATAGGGGGATGGTGGAATTGTTGACAGCTACAGCAAAACAGGAGGGAAGGAGCTGGGAGGAGAGAAAGGATGGTTTTGACACATTGATTTTCATTTGGCAAGAGGACATCTGGAGAAGATTCTGTAGAAGCAGTTTGAATTACAAGTGTGAACAAAAGGGAAGTGAGTGAGGAGGAAAGAAATCTGGGAATCATTGACACAGATTGTAATTCAAATCCTTGAGAATATCTAAGGTTRCACAAGGACAGCCTAGAGGAATTGTGTGCATATTATAGAGCCTATTCCTACTTAAACATATAAATCTTCTCACTTGGATACTAATTTTCTGAAAAATGGAATAATAAKCTTGAAACATGGCTATCTGTTATGAAAAATTTATAATTCTTATTTCTAGTAAAAGCATGAACAATCACAGAAATGTATAATTGGAAAATATTTTTTCATTGGACTGTAACATGTCAAAGGAAAAGAACTAAGGGAACTTCATTATTCAAAATTTCCCTGAACACACAATGAGCAACATRGTAAAACAATTCTGGTTTTAGCAAGGGAACATCAAAACAATTCTTTTGCAAAGACAGTTGATTTTATACAGAGTAYTAAAACAAAAATAAAAAACAATCAAAACCAAAACAACAACAACAAAAGGCWAAATATTTCCCATGTATAAATTACTTTTTAAGCATGAGGAATTTTTGTTACTATGAYTGTCTGAGAACTGCATCTGATCCTGAGTTTCACACGCCTGGAAGTTAGTGCTCACACCCAGTGATAAAGGCCATGCAAAATACTGACATAACTGGGTGTACTGTAGTTCATCTGCTGACGTGTCTGCCTTTTGGATTCAAAAAACATCAGCTGTTCAGAACACTGCAGTTCATAATAAATAGAGGAAAGTATCAAGAGAGTCTGTTTCTTCAGACTTTCAGGCTTGTGATAGAGTCAGGTTATCTGCTTCTCATTAGAGCTTAGTTCATAGTTTTTCACAGAATTGAAAAAGTCCTACAGCCTGCTGTTCTTGCATAAATATTTTAATGATAGACAGGGTGTCATTTTTTCCCTCCTGTCTAGTCCAGACTGCCTTTTTTATAGTCATTTTACAATCCATAACTTGWATACTTTATCTGTCCTCTGTTTCTTTAGCAAAGGTACACAACCTGGAGTTTATAACATACCTCACATGGAGCATAGTAAATTGTAAGTAAATATAGATGTTTCTTTAGAACATAATGATTTTCTTAGTCTGTGACTGTAGTTGATGTATCATTTGTGGTTTTGGGGGTTTGGTTTTTTTCCCTTGATGTTCCTCACATGAAGAATGGACTGATCAGAAAAAGGAATATTTTTAAAAAAATATTTTTCAAAATATGCAGTGTCAAGAAATCACTTGTAGATCTGTTTCTGATGGTTTCTGTTTTGACTTAAAACCCCAGTTTTCACTGAAATCAGTGCAGTTGCATGGAGAAGTATTGTCTCAACATTGGATTTCAGAAAAGGACTTCWTGTATATTCACAGAATCATCATGTGGTTGCCATCCTTTGGCATAAATGTGGGTGGATAGTCAGAGATCTCTGTTAGTATTCAAAAATCCATAGCTCTGTTAGGGCTTGTTACCTGAAGGTCTTGGTTATTCTGAGAAGTGATCTCAAGATGTGAATCAGATAAAAACAATCCCCAAAGCTCTGGCATTCAAAYTCAGACCTGCATCCCAACTTCCCCCAACTGCTGAAGGTCAACTTTTGTCTCTCGTCAGTTCAATTCTTGTGTCTCCTTTCTGAGCCTGGCAGCAGAATTGAAAGGAACATTGGCTCAACACTAGAAGCTTATAAATAGAAGCCACTCTGTTTATTTATATCCCTTCATAAAAGGTGGTTATTGGAGGCTTCGTTCAACAGCTGCTTGCACCCCCCATAAAATGGATTAACCATCTCCTTCAGTGGATGATCAAATTGAATCACTGAACTCTGAAGTGAGATTTATCTGACTAAAAAAAGTGTAATACCCAGTGCTTTGGAAGAGCTATCTGAAAACAAACTGGAGCATTACACTGTTGTTCATAAATGCCAAAGGATGTGGTAACAATGTAAAAGGCACACAAGAGAGGAACCTACTTTGTTCTTTATTGTTTTTGGTTGTTTTTTTTTTTCTGGATAATTGGGAAGGCTAGAGAGTGCTCAATAAATCCTTAAATAGAAATCCTGGAAACTCAGAAACTTCTTGGATGTTAGTGTTTACACAGTTACCTTCATTTGTTTCAGAGATTTTCATGCTGAGAGTTGACATGTATTTGCCACCCAGGTGGTAGATGTCTGTGTCTGCTGAAGTTTCTGGATAAACTGCTCTCTTGATAGCAGTTTAGTGGCTCCTTTTAGCCAGAATATTTGGATATACAGTTCTAGTGTTTACAGAGAGCATGGGGCTGTAGTATGAAAACTTTRTTCCAAGAATCAATAGGTAGTCATGATTGTGCAAAGACTTTCTTCTGAAGTAGAAAACAAATGTATTCTAATAACATCCAGCTCTTTTCCCAGACAGCTCTGAGCATCCTTAACCACTTAGTCTGCATTCTCTCTCTGCTTTTGTAGTATCTGATACTTCAGCATACTACAGGTAACAGCCATCCTCTTCTCTGTGAATTGCAGTTCATTGTGCATGTTGGTTTGGTAGCTGCTGCTTCTGGCAGCAAAACAGTCTCACTTCTGTCTCTGAGAACTGAGAGGGTGGGGTAACACCRTGGACAAATCCATCAGCAACCACAGTGCTCTGTCATCCTTTGTTGCTTTTAATTTGGATCTRGTTTGGATTTACCACTGAGAGATGTCAAATCTGGACCCAATATCACCAGTTTGGTTTGATTACTTGGCTGTGAAGAAGAGACAAATGGTGCAATGCCACATGATTTTGTTTCTCATATCCTCCAGTTTTCACATGTTTTGTTTTCTCATTTAATGAAATAATTTTCTTGGCGTTTCTTTGAAGCATAGCGTGTTTTAGGATTTCTGTAGTTTATAGTTTATGAGATACTAGCAGATAAGAAGTTTGGCAACAAAAATTCACATGGAATTTGCCTTCAGATTCTCTTTGCACGTAAGAAAGTCATACGTTATGGTAAGACAGGAACAAAACAGTGCTACTGTGTATGAAGTAACCAATGCTAACATGACTTTTTATTTCAATTGACTCCTTAGTTGCATAGCATTGTACAAAATAGYTCCTTCATTTCATCCTGAGGTTTTGTTCCTGCTGGGATAAACTTGTTCCCTTTCTGGCCCAAGTATTAGTCATTAGATTAGARCAGGGTCTGTGTTAGGCAGGAGAAAAAGGAAAAATCTGCAATTGAATTCGTCCCAGAGCTCTCCTCAGAGAGCAAAAAGGCAACATTTCACTTCATTGCTCATGGCATAAGAAGGAGACAAATCTTGTCTGCAGATGTTTTTTCAGCATTCTGGGCCACACCTGGTGGGAGAGTTACACTATGCTTGGCTATTAAGCTCTAGCCAAGAGGGGGAAAACTCTACCCAGCCTGCTGGAGAAAGGAAAGCCTGAGCTCTGAGCAGTGCTGTGTAGCTGTAGCCACATTGCACAGGTGCCCTACCACTGCTAACAGACTGGGAGGGCAATGTGCTGCCCATTTAGGAGAGTGTGTGTAGCTGCTGCCTCTTCCCAATGCAGAAATGTGAATATAAGGAGGCCCTCAGTAGGGTCCTTTCATGAGTGTTTAGTGTCATGGGAAAATTAGGGAGAAGAAAAAGTAATTGGATTATTGGTATATTTTAGTTTTAATTGAGTGGGAGCAACACTTGTCATGAAACATAACCATGAACTCACAAAAATGTCTTCATTTTGTGGCTGTTTTACTGTTCCATGTTGGTCACACATTAATAATGAACCAGTAGATTGTGAAGCTCATTTTCAAGGCAGTTTCTGGCTTGTTGCTGTTGTGAGAATTCCTGTGGAATGAGCTGCTCTCCAGGAGCTGTGTATTTAAGGGGACTGAAAATCATAATTGTTGACCTCTGTTCCCAGTCCTTAATGTGTGGCCTTGTATGAGACTTAACCTCTGCATTTCAGCTTCCAATTCTTTATGATGAGCATAAAAATGGGATTTTCTCTGGGTATGAGAGTGCATTTCAGACTGGAATGCAAAAGTACTGCTAAAATGCAAAGTGACTTTATTGAYAAACATGCCAAGTATGCTAATGCCTAATTATTTTTGCTATGATTTATTTATTAATGATTGATAACTAAGCTGTGCTCACCTGTTAAATGCCTGCAGCAYATAAATGCCTAGTAGTCCTTCTGGTGTTGAGCACAGTCTGGCTATATGAAAGCTTTGGAGAAGTATTGCTGCTGACTCCCYAAAGCTCATTGATGAGGTGAAAGTCTGCTATTCCATGTTGAATATCTGTTGTTGTTTCTAGTAGAAAAAAAGTCAATCAGCATCGTGCTGAGCCTGGGATAGCTGAACAAAATTATCAGTTTTATTCCTCCTGGAATTATCAGTTTTATTCCCTGGATTTGGGTTAGGTCATTGTGCCTTAGATTAGGGAGTGTTGAAGTCACATTTAGGATATGCAYATCCAAAGTACTCTGTTGTTTATTGTGAGCATAATAGGATTTGTGCATTGCACTGTCAGCCTCTGTGGTTTATAAAGGTGAAATATTAATATTGGGAGTGTAGAATATTATTCTAGACCAGTGTATTTTAGAAAGAGAGCAGATTATGTGTATTGGAAACAACAATTTAAGAGGTAAAGCACACTCAGCTAAACTTCCAGGCTAAATTCAGAACTGGTATGTCTGGCTGAATGTGATTAAAGGAGGAAATCTAGTTTTGACCAGAGATTTTATTTCTGTGAGCAGACATTTAAAACAGGAAGACATGTAGAAATAGATGCAAAATGTCTGTGCTGCAGTCTGACAAGTGGCAATACCATGTGTAATCTATTATAAGATGAATGGCATGTTGAGAAATGATTCAAGCTGGCTAATTTACAGAGCTCTAATTCTGCAGCAATGTCCTGGAGAATACCAGAGGAAAACAGCAAGTCCCATGTTAGAACACTGCAGTGTGTGTGCATGTGTGYTCATATTTAGTTGTCATATTACAGCAGGAATAATAATTGAGATTCAAGACATTTCCTGGGACTCGGAGATCAGCTGGGATCAGCTGAAGCTGAGCCAGGTGCCATCAGCTCTCACCAGACAGTCATTAATCCCCAGGCAATGCCTTGCCCTTCAGTTACTACTCCTTAGCTGAAAGTTTTCTTGTTAAGGTTTCAACTGTGCCTTAGAATCTTGTTAATAATTGCTTTTCCATAGGAAGTAATGGCTTGCAATAACATTTAGCATTTTATCCCCGTGTTTTTAGCACTTAATGACCTTTCTATTATAAATAACTTGTGAAGTTGAGGGTTTGTGTGAACTCTACAGGATTTAGCCCCATACTGGGTCATTCAGTAATAGTTTTGTATCTTCAGGCAGAGAGCTTGTTAGGAGTTCAGTTGATTTCCACAAGGGGTGTCATATATATCTCCTTTCCACATTTGCTCTTCCTGTATTTCCAAGCAACAGCTCTCCTCTGTTCCACTGAATGTGTTTGGAGGATTTTTGGGTGCCTRTTTTCATGCTCACATAGTCAGGTTTCTGTGGAATACCATGAGTGGGTTAATAGGGAAAAGCACAGGAAATGTTAGAGGAAGGTGCATCCGGGGAGGGTATTTGCCCATCCCATTTAGGAAGTGACAATCTAATTCTCTGTCATGTCAGTCAGCTTAAATCCACTTGATGCAACCAGTTTCCTCCAATTCATGGTTGTGTAAGTAGAGCACTGATAGGTGTTTCTTTTCTAAGCTTCAAAGTCCCCTTCTAGGGGAAAAAAAAAAAAGTAGTTCTAATTCCACCATTTCCTGCAATTGTTCTACCTTAAGCTGAAGAAGATATGTGCATAGCTGAGAAAAGGCAGGATCCTGAAATTCTTAATTGCCTTTGTTACCTGATTTGTTGCCAGAGGGAGGGGGCATGTGATAAGCTGTGACATCTTCATTGATAATGGAATTTTACAGCAGTATATGATACTGGACAGGCAACTGAGCTGCAAGAATTTGAATRTCTCTCCTTTCAGGGAAAGAAGAATTGTATTGCCATTCTCCTGTAAACCCAATCTGTTATTTTTGACAATTGCACAGTAGGATTAAAGTTTATCAGATGGGTGTCTGGTGTTCATCCATTCCTTAGCCTGCTTTTGCTTAGCAACTTGAAAACACTGCTGAACTGTTGGTAGCTTCTCTGTGTGTCCAAAGCATRGTTCAAGAGGTATATCTGTTRTCTTACTGCAGGGAATAAAACACARYTCAAATCCTTTCAGCTGCACACTACTGAAAATAGCAAACAGGGGACAATTCTGTTTCACCTTGGACAAGGTATCTCGAGGTAACTATTCTGTTAGTGTAAAGTACTGTTTGGAATTGAGTGGGCACGTTTATAGGGCTTAGAGTTATTTCAGTGTGTAAATTTAAGGCAGAAAGATAAACAAAATTTCTGGATTTCAGTGCCAAATTTAGCCCAGAGTTTACAGATGAGAATTTTTGGAAAAAAAAAAAAAAACAAACCCAAAAGCTCTATAGTCAGAAGTAGGTCAGAAATAGGAAAAAATCCTCTCTCCTGTCTGTGCAGACTGGGGAAGACCAGGCCTTTCTTAGAGTACCAGAGGTGAGAGGCCTATCCAAGCTAGACAACTAAAATATCTCAAGTCTGCTTTGGGTAAGTGCTCAGAAGTTCTATTGTTTGGGGCTTTTTTCTCAAAATYTAAATCAGCGTAGAGTGTGCAAAAGAAAATGGCACAAGTTTCTCAATGAAAAGCTGACAGTTCTTCCAAGCTTCTTAGCAGTGATGCACAAGCATTTCCATGTGGTTGAATGCCAGTGCCTTTGGAAAGGGCTGAACCCACAGAATGACCAGTTCACCTCTCAGTGAGTGACCCTGAGGGATGTCAGTAGAGAAGAGCTCTTAGCTCAAGACTGACATTCCAGCTTGTTTTGCATTTCKCTGCCTAGCCAAGCCCTTAAATGAGATTGTTTTGATGTGTGGGAATCAAGGTATGGATCTCGTTAGGTTTTGCACGCTGTCAAGTCCCTGAGATTGCTGCTGGTGTTTTTCTGTGCAAAGTCTTTGAAATACAAGGAATCAGAGCTAATCTGCAGTGGCACAATTCCAGGTTTCCGCTTTCACATCTCGGTTGAAGTTAGGGAGGGGAGTGAAAAGTTACATGAAGACAAAGCTAAAAATAAGTAAAAGAACTGTAAGTGTTGCTAAGGATTTAGGATCCTTACTGTGGGACAGAAACCATTGTTACATCCTAGCTCGTTTGTTTATTTTGTTTATTTTTTACTGTTTGTGTGGATTTTTTTTTTTTTTTTAGTTTCTCTTTATAAAGCTTCAAGGTAATGAAGAATTACTTTGGAGGTTTTTGGCATTCTTCTCACTTTGTTTTCCTTTGGATAAAAGTCTGCTTTGTCTAATCAACTTTTAAAATTAATGTCTAGCAACTATTTTAAGGTATATTTGTTTTATCGTTCAAAACCATGGTTTATCTGTGGATTAAGTTGTTTTTTTTTTTTACTTTGAGAAATATGTGAGGGAATTGCTCTCTGTTCTTATCTAGATGAGCCAGTAGGGAGCAGTATCTTTCTTGGCATTGGTTTTATATTCTCAGCACTTGCTGGGTGCTCTGTAACTCCCTTTCTGTTTGTGGGACTGTGGACACTTGGAAGCAGATATCCTCACAAACAAATTGCCATTATGAGAAGCAGATTCSATCTTGGCACATCAGCAGAACAGGTGGAGATTCAAAACAGACYAATTTTTTCGAGAAGTTGACATGGCATTATTTTGATTATTAAGTTTGCTCCCACCCCGCTACCTGTAGGAAGTGAGGATTATATGATGTTAATTGTGAAGTGTGATCCCATGGGATTCCTTGATTAAAACACTTGCAGGTGTAGAGGCTGGCAGGAATGAAGCATAAATGCAAAGCTGCTGCTGRTAATTTCTGTGAGATCTGAAGCACGTTTCTCTTTTTAATCCTTGTTAAAGGATTAATAAATGAACAGGGATTTACTCCTTGTTAAAGGAGGACAATGGAGAGAAGAAATTAATTTGAAGCAGATTTTACAAACAAAAGAAGTTCATATTTTGAGGGTTTTTTCCTTCTTTTTCTCTTAGTAGGTTCATTCCTTCACCATTATTAACAGAATGAAAATTTGAGATTATGTGTTTTCTCCCCCTGRTATTGCATTAACTTATTACTTTAACATATAACAATACTTTAAAAATAATAGAGAAAACTAAAATTCCTCACTTGCAGTTTGCTTACTTTTTGTCTCTGACAACACTTTCATATATGCTGCCTTAACCTTTTCAGTGCTAGGTAGTCTTAACCATTTCATGCTRTCAGTTTTGAAGGTCTATGATATTGTAGCATATCAGTGAGAGAGTATTTCTTAATTTTTGCTTGAAAAATAAGCACGTGATAAAGCTACATAGGGAAAGTGCTGTAACTGAGGAACTTTTATCCCAGCTTTGCATGAAAATAACCATTTTTCTGCATTAAAGCAGCTGGGTTTGAAGGAGGTGAAGTAGAGGGTTCAAATTTAGATCTTGAGATTGCATGTTTTACTTAATTTGTAACTGATGAGCATGGAAGRGATTTCCCTCTTGCCTCTGCCTGTGGTACCTCATTTAGTACTCCTGCATCCCATTGTCTCTTTTTTCCTATTTGTCTGTGGTTTTCATTTACTTTTCTTTGTTGATCACTCTCCTCTATTTGTCTTGGCCTACACTTCTCTTTGCTTGTTTATTTTCACTCTCATCTCTTACTGTATTCCTGTTTTACCTTTSTCAGTATTCTTTTTTTGCCTGTCATTCCCCCCTTGCCAATCAATGCTAAATCTCTTTTTCTCTTATTTCAATAACAATTTTCAAATCCCATGTTTGATTATTCCTTTCTGTGAAGAAGTTACACTGGGGAGCAAAAGCAATTCTTTTACCTTCCTAAAACTACAGGTAACTATCCCAAAGGCAATAGACTTTTGTTTAGCTTCTTTGTTCAAGAAGGTGGCAATCAGGGGAAGTAGGAAAAGAGATGCTGATGGCAAATTCTGAGAATTTGTAGGAAAGGGAATTTTCTACTGCTATTTTCATTTGCTTTTGTGCTCCCCCCTCTGCCTTTCCTGCCTTACCAGCATTTCCAGCGTGCTGGTGAGATCACTGCCTGTAAAGCAGCAGACAGGGAGGAGCAGAGCAGGCACTAGCACTGGCTCAGGCCAAATGAAATCCTGATCAGATGTTCTCCTGAGCAGCCACTTGATCAGCTGCAGTGCAGAACTGTTGGTACATGAATCAACTGCYTCCCCGAGTCCAGAATAAACACTGAAGGGAGACCTTGGTGAACTCTTCCAGTTGAATTTCCCCTGGTTCCCAGGGAGCTGGGGAAAAGCTCTGACGCTGCAGCTTCTTCTTGGATACCTTTCCTAAGAGATCTGTTGGATGTCTCTTTCACAGAAGCAGAAGGGCCATGATGTCAAGACAGGAGAAATTATTTCCCTGAATTTGGAGCTTCTTGACTATGTGAATGTAGCCTTACATTTATTTAACAGTGTCTTAGAAAACAATACCTCCAGGCTCCTAAAACTGCTGTAGGCCTGGTCTAAAGCCAAATCTTTAATTATCTTCCTGTCTTTTGATTGTTGACTCTGCCCTGTAACAACAAAACAGAGCCTCTATTTGGATTTGATAGTGCTGGTTAGATCATGACCTTGCTACTTAAATACTGTTTCTTCTACTGTTTCAAAACCAAGTAATCCTTAGAAATATAGGTTAATAAAGGCARCACCCTTTTCATATTAATCCCTCTGCAGATGTCAAAATACAGAGCAAACTTTTCATGTGAATAATATCCAAACTTGTTACTTTGTGTTTTCATTCAAGTAAAAGCCAAGGTTTTGTCCTTTGATTTGCAAGGATGCAGTCTCTCTTCCACAGATTGTCAGTAGAATTAAATCTTGAAATGCTTAGGTATGATGATGTTTCCTGTTTGCAATTTGGTATTTTATCTTTCTGACTGCTGGTTTTCTTGGTACCAAATAGCACAGAAAGGTACCAAATACCAAAGACCTTTGCCACTAGTCCTAAATGATACCTTCCTAATTTGGCACCACTCTTGGTAATTGCATTGCATGCTAACTTAAATGGTAGTTCCACATTTAGCTCCAAAGATTTAATTACAGATTTAACCAATTTCAATGCTGCTTCCCAGTTGGTAAAAATGGATATCTAGTATATTAATTGGAAATCTAGAGCTTTCCTGATGATATGGTTAGTAATTTGGATAATGAAAATATCAGAGGCTGTTAGCTACATTAAGAGGTTCTTACCAAGGTAAGATRTGGCAGAAGCAGCAGCTTGCCAATAAATCATGGTGATGATGGGTGAGCTGACAGAGCTGTTGAGRTGGAAAATTGTAGAGGACTTGGACAAGGGAGTAAGTGTAGGGCAAATGGGTTTTCACTTGCCAGAGCAAAAGTGAGTCTCTGAACCTCAGAGGGATATTACTGTGAAGTGAAACAGTGGAGGAATAAAWGAAGGGCATTGGAAAGGGATCGCCAGAGTGAGAGGGGTTCAAATTTCCAGTATAAACAACAAAGTCAAATAAACATTGGGCCAATTACTTGGTAGCCCTGAAACTTGGGTTTTTGTGAATATACAGTCATACCACATCATTCTAGAGTCACTCCATTCTACTGCTTTAAAAGCATGYCCCAGTTTTGTCTTTTCTTGATTCTCTGGATAAACTGGATGGATTTGTTCCATACTGAAATGAAAATGAGCCCTGATAAGCTCATGGCTGATCTTAGGCCTGATTTTTTGCTCACAGACTATGCTGAGACCTTTGAAATGTCAGTAGAGCTCTTGTAGAGAAAAATTAACAGAAATATTTTACAATAGCAGGAAGGAATTATAAGATTCCTATTAGCAAACACAGATGCATTATTGTTATTATTGCTTTGAAAGACAATTTAAACAGAAGTAAGTGCCAGATGTCCACCCAAAAGAAGGAGGTTTTTAAAATAAATAAAAAAAGCAGTTGCCATTTTCTGAAAGATTTATTCACTCCTCATTATTCTGTCTGAAATTGCATTTAAATGTAACAAAGGACAGCATTTCCAAAYGTAATGGAAATTAAGCTTATTTGTATCATTTGATCAGTTGTCTGGGTTTCTAGAATATAATAATAGTTCCTTAAACTGAAAGAACAAAAATTAAAGTGCATAAGTAATTGTAGAATTAAACAGTGTTTGTGGTGCATTATGAGCTATAAAATCAGATGAAATGTAACAGATTTTAATTTAAAATAGTATAAATAAAGTTACAAGTGATAATCCCAATTTAAGTAATGAGAAAATATGGTAAGTACTTGTATTACAAAATCAGAAAATTTCTGTACCTAGACTAGTGTTATTTGCTCATKCAAGGGAAAATCCTGAGCTAATATTGTAACAAATTACAAAATACAGATCTTTAGCTCTACACAGAAGCAGAAAAGGTCTTTGCCCTACCAGCCTGGTGTCTGTACCGTGTAAATTCAATTGACCCCAAGCTGGTCTCAGAAAAAAGCCTGGACTATTGCTCTTTCAAGTAGCCTACTCACCACTCTAGTGACAGAGACACATAATACAGAATCAGTTTTTCCTAAAGAGAATAATTTGATRTCCCAGATGATACAAAACATCAGTGTGTTCCTTTAAATTTTGTTTAGGTACAAGTGAAAACAGCAAAGAAGTGCAGTGAGCTTTGTTTCAAAAGGGAAGGAGTGCATAGGTCTTGTTTTAGCTGGCAGAGCTGCTTGTGCCTAAATGGGAGGCCCACTGACCCTCTGCAGTTATGTRTAGGCACAAGGAGCTCCTTGAGTGAAAATGGCTTTTTTTTTTTCCCTAAAGGAACAAAATTTTGAGGAGCTTTTTAATCCTGGTTAGTGAACAGCCAAAATAAGACTGRTTTGTGTTTCATGACCAATTATGTATTTTGTTATATTCCTGCAATTCTTYTGTGGCACAATATTCAGTGCTGAATTTTTCAGAGGCAGAATTGTGGCTATACACCTCTGAATAAAAAATCATGTTCAAATCATTTTTCAGTGCTGATCAGGTTTTAAAGATGTCACATGCAAGGCCCTTAGGACTGAAGCCATATTTTTTCCTAGTGTGATAGTAATGCATGTATGTAGTTGGCAGGGACATTAGGAAATCAATATACAGTGATTCTTTGGCAAGAAGCAGAAACACTGTGCTGTTTAACATTGCTTGCTCTTGGAGGTCTCTACTGATTTCTTGGGAATTCAATCCTATTCTGCTGCTCCTGAGTGGGAGGAGAGAATACAGCCTGAAATCTCAGCTGAAAGGTTTGAAATGAGGTGTATTTGGACATGGAAGCAAGGCACAGGAAAAATGTGAAGGCATAAGAAAGGTTTAATTTTTATAAATGGAATGTGATTTAATCTGACAGATGTGAGACAGAATAGRCCTTTTAAAAGATCCCTAAATCTGTTGGAACTGGATATGAGGAGTCACACCCAATTTCTGCTGCCAGGTACGTGATGCAGTGTAACAGTGCATCAGAATGGTTCAGGCTTGTTTGCTGTGGCAGTCCAGCTTTCCCCTTTGCAAAGGCAGTGAAAGCAATATTTCAGTTCAAAAAGCCCCTTTTTCAGTTGAGCCATTGTATTTCTAAGAAGGGGTCTAATATATCAAGTTTTCCTGTTGCTTCTCTGGTTTTGGGAGGGAAGGAGGAAAATGTTTTGTGCAGTGCTCAAGGACAGTCTTGATGTCCAGCAGTTGCACCAGTAAAACTTTGAGCTAATTTTGCAGCTTAACTACAAATCATTGTGTTGACACTGCCCCCAGATGAGACAAAAATATCTAATGTGRAATCCCACAGAGCTTAATACTAACATTTTAAACCTCCTTAATATATTTTTCTTTGCGTGTGGACACATTGTAGGATTTAATACACAAGGACAGGGAAAAAAAATATAGAGAAATATTCACCATCAAAATGAAAAGCAGCTTTAAATAAATTTCTTCAGAATGGTAGATTACAAATATGATTAATCTCTATGGATCTATATGCTTTTCTTATGATTACAGAAGGTTTTAAGATGAAGAGCATTGAAGTGCTGACCTTAGACCACGCTTTCTGGGATTACATCAAGCCAAAGATTCACAACTATTTAATGTATAGTGCTTGCAGAATATTATTTTAGTTAGTTTTAAGAGTGTAAGTGAATTTTTGTTTTACCTCTGCATGCTGCTTAGAATGTATTTGATACAGAAATCACCTTAGCCACCACACTCATTGCTCCCAAATTRCCTAACTGATAACCTGGAGTATTGGTTCCCCATGGGTTACTAAGCTCAGTAAACCAAGGCTTGAATGCCTAGTATCTTAAAATAGGAGTCTTGGAATTTTACTACTGTAAAACATCGTGTATATTCTGTTGGTAAATATGTTTTTGAAAACTGGAGCTGCTTCTGTCATCAGAGAAATCAGTTCTCTTCATTTACTGGAGAAAGCCCTTCCTCCATGAGCTGCATTTTGCTCCCACAGATTTTGGGTTTCCCATCCTTTAGATAGTCAGGATTTTTGGTCATATATTTTGTATTTTCAAACCATGCAATACTATGACAACTTTTAAATGGGTTTGAAAAATTTATTTAAGGGCTCAGTTTTATGCTGGCTATTTTCCAGCCTACAAAGAGAGACCACCAAAGCTTCAACTGGAAAAATACATGTAGGGGTTTCTCTTTTCCTGTTAGTCTAAATCTTTCTCTCCTTTCATGTAGCTGTTGAGAGTAGTATTATCTAAACTAAACTACATGTTGATAATGGTCAGATAAATGTCATATCCATTAACAAATTTCAGCTCTAAATTAGCTGGTTTCTAACCATCATCTAATTAATGGAGAGAGAATGTCCCAACTTAGTTCTTAAAATGCATTAGGAATAGTTTGTGAACAGGGATATATTCAGGATTGTTTACATGAGACGAGGCTTGGTGACTTGAATCTCTTTTTACTCCCTTCCCCATCTTGCTAAATRCAGAGCTTTAACTTGGATCCTTCTGACTTCTTATCAATATTAGGTTCATGATTGCAGATGGATAGGCTGTATCAATTTAAATCAATGGTGTGTTGGCATGGTCAGTCACTGGGAAGGATCTTTTTTGAGCTTTGCTTTCAGTTTCTATCTCTGTTGTATTTTTCATGTCTGTATTGGATAGAAACCAAATCTGGATGTGACAGAAACCAAATCTGGATGATTCTGACAGTCCAAAAGTAGTTTCTGGAAAACCTAATTAAAGGATTRGAAAACTGTTGCTTGGTATCATTGCAAGTTGAAAGCCTGGTTAAATGAAATTTGAAAAATCTCAGCCTCCAGTAGTGAAGCTGTTATGGAAATTGGAGACAAAATCAGGAATATAGTGTGATAATTCCCRAAGGGATATATAAAACCCAGCATTAAACCATTAACTAATATAATGCCAATTAGAACACTGAAGTATTCACTAATATCTACTCATGTTTCCTAAACTTTGAAGTTGTTTATAATACAGTAAAAGCTGATGCTAGAGAGGTGGTTTACAGAAAAAGGCAAAGTCTTGCCTAGATTTGATAACATTTGAAAATGGTGCAGAGCATTTCTTTACATTAAGTATAATTTCCTTTTTAACATGGGAGAAACTGGATTATTTATTAATGTAAACAAATACACATGGGACTAATCCAAAGCCCGACATGTCAGTTAAAAAATTTCTGCAAATTTAACTATGCTGTAGGTCAGGCCAGTGGATTCCCCCAGTGCACAGYACAAATGGGACTCTTTGTATGTATGGCCAAACAGTGTGTTTGGAATGCTTCCAGCAGAGCTTGGCTTTGATTTGACTTTAATTTATTTCAGCTTGTTAAGCCACTACTATATGATTTAAATAAATGTTATTTTAATGGTTGCTGATAAAAAGAGATGGACTTCATGACATGAAGTTCAGTTTTGGAGCCTGACTGCTTAAATACCTCCATTTTGCCAGTACATAAATAAGTTTTCATTAACAAAAAACCCCATGGATAGCTTGTAAACATCTGAAAAGCCTCAGAGTGTGTGTTGGGAGAAAAAAAAATAATTTCAATTTGAAGTTTGAACTCTGTTGAGTGACTTTCACATGACTGTTTCATCTAGAAACCTCTTGGGAAAGTTTATTTTTTGTATTTCTTGAATGTTGCATTTCAATTGCAGTTTAGATCTCCAYAGAATTAAAGGAAACGAACTTTATAGTAGTTCATGTGAAGGAAGAAGGTTACACTTTAAACACATAAACAGAGAATTAACTAAAAGTCTGTCAGACTCACCAAAAGTCTAGATAGCCAGAAAAAAATTAATATTYAGAAATTATGGTGGTTTTATTTTTTTAAACCATTTAGAGTTTCTCCAGGAGTGGGTATTGTAACAAGAGAAAGGTTTTCTATAGGGTGCAGCTTGAATTGAAGGGATTCTCCCACTTTTCTGTGCAATTTGTTRCAATGTTGAATTCTTCTCATGATGAGTTTTTTTCCTTAAGCATGTATGGATTTCTTCCTGAAGGTATTTGTCTGTTTCCTCTTGTCCTGTCACTATTATCCTTATGAAGAGAGCATCTCTCCCTTCATAAAACATTTGAAATAGTTTTTTTCTTAAGCAGATATGGATTTCTTCCTGCACTTGTCTCTTTCCTCTTGTCCTGTCCATTATCCTCATGAAGAGAGCATTTCTCCCTTCTCCATAAAACCTTTGAAGTATGACAAGTTTGATCAGAGCCTCCAAACCTKCATTTCTTTTGGCTGAGCAAACCCCTTTCCGTCAGCCTCTCCCCATGCCTGCGAGTTCCCAAACCATCTCTTTGGCTTGCTGGCCCTCCATGGCCCTCTGCAGGTTGCCAGTGCCTCTCAGAGTGCGGTAATTCCAAGGAGACCCAGTGTTCTGGGTGTGGCACAGTGGAATCATGACCTGCCTTGATCTGCTGATCACTTGAAGCTTTACACCTATTTTTGCTAAAGCTCGTGCTTTTCTTGTTAAGCCAGACCTCCAGCCTGCTCTGCTTTCTCTTCCTAAGGAGGCTCTTGTCTCTGCTGGATCTACCTCTCCTTCCAGCTCAGTGTCACACCCAGATTTGCAGTGGGTGCTTTCAATTCCATCATTCCAATCATTTATACAGATGTTGAACACCATGTGCATTTACTTTGGRTATCTAGCTGGGGGTGGCAACCTTCTGAGCATAAAGAAATGCACCTACTTTGTACARGTTTACAGCATTTCTAAATCAAAGGTGGCTGTGACAGGTGAAATATAAATGTACAAAGGCATATTTACCACCCATCTGGCAGCTGTTTCCTAGACAATAACTTACATAAGATTGATGCTTTTCAGAACACTTGCAATTCTCTAGAGACCTGTAGTAAAAGCCTACTCTGTACTYTGAAGCAATGTGTGTCTGCCAGGATATTTTATTCACACACTTATTTTTTTGATTCAGTCATTTCTGAGGGATGTAGACAAGAACAGTCATTAAAGTGTCAGATAAAGAAGACATTAATTCATTTGCATGCTTCATGGCACAACATATTTGGTACCTCAGCTCTTAGTAAGTTGTTTCAGCACAGAATGGACCGACTTGTTCAGTCTTTAATTGTATTCCATATTGAAAAGTTGTGTTATTTTGTAYTGCTCCTAAAGGATATTTCAGAGATCTTAGGAGAACAGCATGATATTGTGACAGCCTGCTGTTGAAAATGGGCATGTATCAAAGTTCTTTGGCTAATTTTGAGAGGGGAAAACAAAAGAATTTGGATTAGAGAACTTGAAATCTGTGTCTAGATTTTAGGTTTATGGACTTGGTCTTCATAAGTGGAAAGAAGCTTCTCTTGAATAGAGAAATTTCAATGCCAAATTACAAACCAACTTTAAAGTTAAAAAAGAAAAAGGAAAATTACTTCCAAGTAACATGCCCAGGGGCCTTATTTTTAAGGTTATTAAAGGCTTGGCCATGAGAGTTATTCTATRACTGCCATCTGTCTTTTTCTTCTCTTTTCTCTCTCACAAATGTTTCTCATGTGTTTATTCCCCATTCCAGGTGAAATCTCTGTGGAAGTAACTGTTCATTTGCTTCCCAATTAATTCACTAGGAAATCCTAGCTTGGCTTTGGGGTGGAACTTTGTTCTCCTTGTGTGGCAGCTGAGCACTGATGATTACTGGGATGAGTTTCAAATGACAGAAGCATGTCACTTGCTTTTTGATCTTTAGTTTAAAGACCAGCTGGAAAAGATATAATTGTCTAATCTTTTTTTCTAAGAATAAACCCATTAAAAGTAAGAATTAACATGCACAAGGGTAAAACTGCTCATGCAGTAACCAAGCACAGTTTTATGAAGCTGGACAAACATCCTGCCTGTATCTTAGGAAGAATATTTTTTTCACTTTTCTGTTCAGATAATTTATTACAATCAGTCRTGTTGGAGGGTGCCTGAACTTGCTTCCTTTTTCCTTTGCAGTTTCCTTATTTTAGCTCAGATGGGACTTTGCTTTAAATCACATAATATGGTAGAAGGTCTGTTATTTGACCTGGGACTAGGGTCACACAACCAATCTTGGCTAACCTAAAATTAAATGTAAACAATGCTAAAATATATTTAATTTATCTGCTTAAACTTGGGAGCTGCCAAGTAGAACAGTACTTTAATATTGCACCATAAAGCACAATTAGAATAATGGCTGTTAATGTTTGAAGCTTTTTTTAATTGAATACAGCAAAGCTTTAATTCCACAATATTATTATTGCAGCTGGTTGTCTGTTTGTTGAGGGCTTGAGGAGACACTTCCTATTTTGTTTGATTTATAGCCTTATAACACCACAAATAAGAATTTTCAACTGCACAATGGATGGAAAAGACAAAATTATTTTTAAAATTGATCATGTTTCACAAATTGTTACTTCTACTCCATAGTCAAGTATTTCCTGCTTCTGGAGATCTCCCCTCCCACCCCCACCTTCCTTAACCAAGTTAATTTTATTTCCAGTTGGATTTCAAATTATTACACCAATAGGATAATTTTTATTATGAAATTCGTTCTTTAGAAAAGTTGAAGTTAAAAACAAATAGCCATAGACTGTGGTTTTAGAGATTCAAGCTCTAAAAATTCAGTTATCTAGATGAAATTGTTTATTTAAGGCTCTGTTTTTTTTATATGGTTCAAATCTGTAGCTGCAGCAGTTTGAAAAATTCCAGGATAAATTGCCATTAAAGGCTAAGAAAGTCTAGGAAATGTTAAATACTCTGTGGGGGCACTTGGATTCTTTAAGAGAACATATCCCAGGTCACTGTGAATTAATTCTGCTTCCTTGGTGAAGCCTCATGAGTTCAGTACTGTGTTCACTTTTGTTCCAGAATATTTCCAAATGTATTTGATACTAGACAGGTATTCAGGGATATTTCTCACTGTATCATGTGTCCTAAGAACATCTGTGGTTGTTTTTCTCCTAATCTGACATGGGATTAATTCACATTCAGATCTTTCTATGATGGATGTGTGTGGTGTGCAAGATGGTCTAAGATTTTACTTGGTTACTGTAATTCATTTGGGACAGATAGAAAAAAGACAAAGACCTTTTCACTCAGAAAAAAACAAATCAGCAATACTAAAAAAAAGGGAAATTGTGTGAGAAGATGTGGAGCTTTGTTTAGCTGTTAGGGTTTTTAAGTATTCTGTCTTAAAMCTAGGAGAATTTTAAGCCATTTTGTATTGGCTATAGAGTCCAGACAAACTTTGGGTATCACAGCCATATACAGATATGAAACACTTTTTTYTACAGTTTAGTGTCACTCTTTTTGCTTGTGCTGTTTAATACAGCACTGTTCTGAGAGACTCACAAAAAAGCTCAAACTAAACTATTTTTGTTTGGGAGGCTGCCTGTGCCAGAAATGCTGCTTTCCCTAAAATAATCTTCATGTGACTGTGATTCGCAGAAATTTCTGCTTTAGACTAAAAGAAAACTGCTAAAGGTCACAAAGCACTCACCTTCATTTGTTAGCTGTGCTGTGTGGAGGGAGTAAGTGGTGACTGGGCAGGGTGTTCTCCTTGCTTGCAGGAGGTTTAAAGGGAAATCTGTGCATTCAGTRTAACTGGATGAGCTCAGCCTCACAGCCTGACATGGGCGAAGCTTTCATAACCTTCACTCACTTATTGCATAAGCTGAGATGGGGAGGGGCACTTGTAGCAGGGCCAAGGCATCAAGACACTATCTCTGTTCTCAGGGAAAAAAAAAAGAAAATCTATATTATATATCCTCATTATCCCTTTTGTCACTGTTTTTATCTGTTTCATTACAAGTTTCCCTGAGAAGTTCWGATGAAAGGCAATATATGTGTGTGTGTTCCCATGCATGTGTTCTGCAAGTATTTCTCTTTTATTTGCTGTGGTTTAGAGTAAAATAAACCTCAGAGCAAAATGGTGAAAGCTTGGACAGTAGATTGGAGTGCCTCTTGAGTTCCACACACTGCTATTGTGAATTATAATTATGAAAAAAGACTGGTTTATGTCATCTGAAAAGAATAGAAAATTTCTGCACTAAATATGAAGTTTTTAAAAGCCTAAACCCCAGTTTTTAAAATGGGTGGGATTTAAACATCCAGATTAAAACTGGATTATTCTGGTTAGCTTTTACACCTAGAATATTGCATGACAGTGCTTACCTTTTGTTTAGAGTTTAAAATACACTGCAGATTATCTTTTTATAGCAAATAAATGCATTTAGAAAGCTAAAAAAAATTTGTTGGGTTAATTTTTAGAATAAAATCTGAAGTTTTGAAATACAGAATTTTCCAAACCACCAGAAATATTCATTGTAGAGTACTTAAAAGAGATGTAACATTTGGTTTTATTAAGAGCTTCAAGAAACATTAATTTTACAGCTGATAGTTACTTTGATTTTTAAGTTTATGATAGGCACAACAGTATAAGAAAAACTTTGCTTTGTGTTGAAGATTATAAAAACTGAATTTTTATTTGGCTAACATTCATAGTACTGCACCTGCAAAAAAGAACATGAATCTGTGCTTGTGCTTCCAGACAAAGGGTGGTTGGGCAATTCAGCATCTGYTCATTAAATATGTGCTCTTGTGCCTGGAGGCAAATACAAAACCAGGAGTTCTGCTTCATATGACCTGCTCCATTCTAGAAACCTCATCTGTATTTTTCAGTCTTGCAACACTGGCTACAGTCTTTTGTGAATTGAGATTTTTTTGGAACAAATTGAACTAGTAAGATTAAAAAGTCTTCAGCGTGTGAGACACATGATGAAAAGCCTTTGAGAAAAGTATGAACACAGTCAAAGTAATCCAAGAAGTCTTTTCAGTCAGGACACAACCTTTTGCTTACCAAGTTTTAATTTATTACATTCACTATGAAATTAGCTAAAACTCAGATGGTTGTTAGAAACAGAAATAAATACACTTGATTTTAAAATAGATTTATTAATCTATTCCTTAAGACTGCATAGAAACTCCTTGCCCAGGAAAAATAATAACTTCATTTTGCAGAGGATAAACAATRCAAAGAGRCTGCACTGCAGAAAAACAAATGYTGGTATATGCTGACAGAAGTAGAGRAAGCTTTCCCAGGACATGAAAACACAGTGCAGTTGGAGGTGATGATAGGATTTGAATGTTTGTTTGTGTTTGGGAGTTCTTAACTTTAGCATGAATGCATATTTCCTTAGGTGTCAGATTGTTCCCACTGAAAAAGGATTTTTATCCTGAYCACAGTAAATATAATGGCAGTAACTCACAAATTGAGTATATTTAAAAATAATTTAAAGTGTGAAATCTCAATATAAGCAGTGGTGTAAATGGCTTAAAAGTCTAATAAAGTTATGTTTTAAAGGAATAAGATATCTTACCAATTTAGAAGACTAGAGAATGAACTGTGTAATCTTTGATTTTATGATATAAAATCTACATAAGTCTTGCTAAATGTAAAGTGCATCTATGCAGTTTCATTGCTAATTAGTCAGAACAGCCATAAAACTGGCACTTACTGTAGTAAATGTCACCAGGTCTTTGAAATATCAGAAGCATAATTTTCTGCAATTCAGCTTCTTGCTTTGATCCCTATTGTAAAAATAGCTTATCACTTAATCCGTTGTTAATTGTAAAAATAGAATCTTGGTGTTTTGATTGGTTGACTGTGGTTTTGTAACTCCCTACTGCCCTCAGGAAAGAGGAGACAATGTTATACTTCACATAAAATGAGGGAAAACTTTATTGTGGAAAGGTAGGCAAAGTCCTCTCTCTGCCTACATCCCTACCTTTAAATAATGTCTTTTTTGACTAGTTACTCACTTTCTGCAACAAGGTGTCCCTGACTTCAGCAGGTGAAAGTCTTGCAGATTTCTTTGAAGTGCTATCACCAGGAAAGGGTTCAAACAGGCTGGCTGGTCTGAGGACTGACCAACAGCCCATATCTTGAGTGATTCTCACTTTTGCTAGATATTCAAGGAAATAACCAGATATAATCTTAGCTCTTACAGGAAAACTCGGTACAAGTATTCAAGTCTCTGTAATGACATAAAAAGGGAGTGYATCTTCACYAAGTCTTTGCTTTAGATCAGGAATGTGGTTTTGAAGWGAATCTCCCTTTTTAACCTTASTGTGCAATGGCTCATTGCAGAGTAACCAATGCCTAACCAAAAAAAAAAAAAAAAATTAAAATGGAAAACGTGCTCCAGAAGCACACTGGAAAAAATTACTATTGTGTTTACATTTGTATAACCATTTTGAGGCCAATATGTGAACCCAAGGAGGGGCTGAGAACTTTTCAACTTGCTTGCTGATTCTGGGTTGCTTTGAAACGTGCTGAGGGGATAGYCCTGGAAGGCTGCCAAAGCTACAGCCAAAGTTGCAGCAAATGGCTCAGAATATTTTGCTGGAGAGATGCATGTTTTTTTTACTGGATAAACCAAGAGCCTATTCAAAGAAAATAGCACAGAGACACTATGMTCTGTTTTCGTGGAAAAGCTGGCAGCTTTTCAGGTAATTCAAAGGCTGAAAAAGTGGTGTGAACATTGAGTAACAAATATCTTCTGTTGTTTATTTTCAGGGAAACAACTTTTGTAGATGGGATTTTATTAAGGAAATATAAAACACTTTTAGCAGTACTTACTCCTAGTAGTAGTACTATTTCTCCTTTGCCATATAACTGTGAATATGGTTCAAAGAAGCCTATATGACCCTAGTCTGAACTGTTTCTCTGTGTAGATCCACACATATAGCACAGCACCAGTCCTTTGTTGAGGATACTCTGTGCTAAAGAGGTCCTGTTTGCATCTGACTGTAACACCTCCAAAAAAATCCTTTTCTGACCTAAGTGTTTTGGCTCAGAATGAAAAGAATAATTACAGAACAATTTAAAAATAATTGGAAAACATTTGAATTTTCTTTTGCCTTTTCCCTTTTCATTTTTGTTCTAATGTGCTAAAACAGCAGTTTTGAAGGCATAAGGCATCTTTGTGACTCAGTTGTCAAATAATACATCAGAGAAGCCAAGTGCTGGGCAGTGTTTCCTTACCTTTGCTCTACCTCACATAGCTTTCCAAAACCCAGAGTGTGAGCAGTTAGCTATGTAAGTAAATTTTGGATATCTCTTTTAGYGAGTGTTTCATGGGGACATGAAGTCTGCTGTACTTTGTTGCTTAATAGCTTGTTCTGAACTTTGCATCTGGGTTCAGGCGTGGGGCTGTGCAGCTGTGTTGGTGCACTCCAGTGCTGTGGGCAGCCCCAAAGGCTAAGGCCAATGCCCAGTGCGTGGGGCAGAGCTGTGCTTTCTGTGCCCCTGTGCACTGCGCCTAGTGTTGGGGAGAAGCTGTGCTCTCTGTGCCCTGTCAGCTGCCTAGTGCCTGGGGAGAGCTGTGCTCTCTGTGCCCTGGGCACTGCCCAGTGCTTGGGAGAACTGTGCTTTCTGTGCACTGCCTAGTGCTTGGGGAGAGCTTTGCCCCTGGCACTGCCCAGTGCTTGGGAGAGCTGCTGCTCTCTGTGCCCCACTGGTGCACTGGCCCTGTCTCTGTGCGCTGCCAGTGATTGGGAGAGCTGTGCCGCCTTGTGCACCTCCCCAGTGCTTGGGAGGGAGCTCTTGCCCTGCTGCAGTGCTCCTGTGGCAACTGCCCAGTGCTTGGGAGGGAGCTCTGCCCTCTGTGCCCCTGTGGCACTGCCAGTGGATTGGGAGACTGTGTCTCTGTGCCCCTGTGCACTGCCCAGTGCTCTCTGTCTTTGCACTGCCCAGTGCTTGGGAGGGCGCTCTGGCCCTCTGTGCCCCTGGGCACTGCCCAGTGATTGGGAGAGCATGGTTGCCTCTGTGCCCCTGTGCACTGCCCAGTTGCTACTCTAGTCCACTGCACCAGTGAAGTTGGAGGGAGCCTGCTCTCCGGTGTGGCCCCTGGGCCACTGTCCCAGCTCGATGGGAGAGCTGTGCTCTCTGTGGCCCCCTGTGCACTGCCCGGTGAATTGGGAGGTGAGCTCTGCTCTCCTGTGCCCTGGGCAACTCCAGTGATTGGAGCGGAGCTCTGCGCTCCTGGTGCCCCCTGTGCTTGAGCTTGCTCCTTCGGGGATGACTTTTCAGAGCCCACTGCACCATACTTCACAACAACAGCTTCTCTGTGCTTCTTTTGCTGTCTGTGCACCCATGGGTAAATCTGTGTTCTGCTGAAATGTCCTTTGTGAGGCAGAAGACCTCAAAGTTTACTTCTCCACTGCTGCTCAAGAGTAGTGATTTAACTGTTTCTGGTGGCTGCTACTTGTTGCCTTTCAGCCACTGACAAAAGCATGAAGACATTAAGATGCTTCTGACTGACTTTTAGCTTGCTGCTTTGAATTAATGTGTGACAGGAAAATAAAGAATCCACTACTGTTATTGCTTTGAAACGTCACTTTGGATTTAGAACAATAAATATACCAGTGGATTTCTTGAAGACATCAATGTCATTAACAGAATTTATACAGGACTTTCTCGGTGTCTTGTGCTTTCCTAACTTGTGTTGGGACAATTCATTAAAAAGAATAATGTCATATTTCTGTGATGCCTCTATAAATCCTGTATAATCTGYCAAGTAATAGATCTTATTTTAATTCCATGAGTAGATTTCTTCTGTATTATTTCATTATAAAACTCTTATRCAACTTGATATCAAAATTAAATTAGTTAAATGTTATTACTGTTTCTTCTTTCCTGAAAGTGAATTGTGAACTGCCTGTTTCAGTTTTAAACTTCCGCCTTGGAGAAAGTTAATTTCATTAAAACAGTTCTGATGCATCTTTTGGCTGATAAGTGATGAAATCACTCTGAATCTTGAAGGAGAAATCCTTATGATCAACCACAAACTAAGCAAGTGTTCTGTTTAATACCAGAGTTAAAAGGGGATATTTTAAAATATCTTACAAATCCTACTGTCTTTACAAATCCTGTCCCTGCTGCAGGATCCTTTKTAATTTGTTATCTTAAGAACCTTTCAAAAATACTCTGTTTAAACTTTTGTTGCTGTTATTTCATCTTTTGCTTCRTTGGCACAACATCAGCATTGGTGAGTGGCTGCTACATATTCACTTTGATAAGTCAATGTAGTCACAGAATAAGAGGATGGCCTTTMTTCCCAGAGAATTCCTCCCAGACCTTATCTGTAATGCCTCGTGTGCAGACTGCAACTACTGGGAAACTGAATAGGTGTTATTTGGGGTGTTCTTTCTATTGAATTGCTGTCTCCTATTTGAATGTTTGTTTTTAATATTAGCAAATGGATTTTAGTCACTGTGCAGTCACTAGGGCTCTGATCCTGAGAAATGTTGGATGTAGTGATCTTGGGAACAACTGTAAGAGAAATGAGGAAGATCTACATATCAGCTGAATGTTATCTATCAAAAATTCCAGCTTTATACATAAGAATTTTTTTCTCATGGTTTCCCAAAACAAAGACAAGCTGGGTATGATTATAAGGAGTCTAAATTCCAAATAATATAAAGAGGAAAATACTCTTCAGTCATAGGGCTAAGCTAATTACATTTACCATGGAAAGCATGAAAAATGAAAACCAGAAAGTAAATTATAATCAAAGAGATGAATCCCTGTCAGAATCTGATGGCCATGAGAAATAGCTTAGTTTCTTGTAGAAATCTTAACTACTCTTGTRAGCAATTTTGTATATTTTAAGGTATTAATGAATCTTTCCAAAAGTTTTAAAGTGATTCAAGTCAGCTCTTTGTTGTCAATTTATGGGGCCACAGAATGCTGTGTTTATGATATACTCACCCATATAAGTCAATTGTATTGAAGAGACTTTTTTGTGCTACACAAGCAAAAATTCTGGGAGCAGCCCCAGCTCCAAGTGCACTTCCTACCATTGTCATAAATCACTAGCTAGATGTTTTGCCTTACTTGGGAATTCTTTTGTAAATCRGTGACTGCACTAAAATCTATTGCTTATGAAAGTACAGTGAGAGCTGTGCTCTGAGGATTTTAGTTTCTCTGGAAGTCACACAACATATTTASTTTCTTCCTCTCCATCCAGTTTGTGTGATATTTGAGTTTTGTAATTATTGATGCTTCAGTAGTGAGCTTGGAGCAGCCTAGTGTTAGTTAATTTTGTAATAAAATACTCTGATTATATTTTTTTAAACTCTTAACACTTCTTCTGTCTATTTTGAAAGGTAGATTGTTTTGCTGTGAAATAGCTTTTAGTTACAAAGTTATGCAGATGTAATTTTGAGTTTAAAACTTTCATTTCTTTGTTAGATGATTTATAAATTTGTCCAGCACGATTAAATCTTAGATAAGAAGGGTTCTTGGCAGGTATTGTCATTGTACAAATGAAGTTTGATATTTGTTCATTTAGTATTTGACTATGTTGAGAGGGGGTTATAGAAATCAGAAACAGGAACTAATCACAGTTGATCATGTTTTTAGATCAAAGTTCCTGTAAGTCCAGCTATTTTTCCTGCTGTATTTCTTTTGAACTAAGCCTGAMTCCTACAAAGTCCTCATTGCTATTTTAGTGAAATATGAATAGTAAAAATAGTACTGAAGTGTTTTAAAGTTTTTTCAATTATTAATAGATGTGATTGACATTGGGAATCTTCACTGATAGGTTTTTAACTGTGACAAACTGTCTTCTCAGCTGTATTTTGCATTTCCCAGCACATATTTRACAAATATAATGTATTTAATTAATCATAATTACTTAATTAGCAGATGCAAAAGTGCAGAACCAGTGCAAATGAGGAATCAATAGCACCCAGAATCATTGAGTCAGAAAGATGGAAGGTCTTAGAACATACTTCAGAATAAATTTTGATGGACATAAAAAGCGCCCTTTATAGTATCTTGGGTTTTCATACTCTCTGGATATATCACTGATCAGAGCAAGCAAATATTCCTTAGGACTTTATCCTGTTTTCATTGAGATAACAGCAATTCCTGTTGATCTCAAGCTTTTCCCACTCTGTTTCCACAGTGCTTGTAGGGATATTATTGTAGCCTAAGACAAGTTGTTTTCCATAGAGAGGAATGTGTTTTATCTGTGACTTCACAMGTGCAAGCATTTCATGATGTATTTGTAGATTCATTGGGAGTAGGTATTGACAAAAAGAAAGATAGGTTCAGGCCATGAGAATATGATTCCCAGAGCTTCAACCAGTTGAACTCTGTTCCTGATGGTGATTTCAGGAGCTGTCAGACTGCCTGCTCTCTGTGCTGTGCCAAGCAGTTTCAATCATTACACAGTATTTATTAACAAGGATCTCTCCACAGGGGAAAATAACACTTTCTGAGAACKCTGTGAACCTTACAATGTCTTGACAGGCACTATTTTCAAAATGCATGTTTCAAATGAAACTAAGAAAATTGAAATGGTAACCTAGGGATCCTCCATAACTTGAAAATGTCAGGTGTAATTTCATATGTTTACATGTTCTGCATCTCTTTTTGTCAAGCATCAAAGCTTTGACACTAACAGGATAACTCCACTGCCAGTGTAACTGACCAGTAACAAATTTTGAAAAAAAAATATGGATAGTAATAAATTTTAAAAACCTGTTTCTGCAGCTTCTGAGGATTCTGYAGTTCCTCTTTGTCCTCCTAGGCAGGAATGGAATGTATAATGAAAAAATATAGAAGAATTTTCCAGAACAGAGGTTATTGAAATGAGCCTTAAAATTAATTATTTCATTCATTAGCATTCCTTCATTTTCATGGCAAAATTGGTACCTTAAAAAAATGCCTTTTGTGGTTCTGCTGTCAACTCTAATGCCTTTTAATATAAATGTGAAATGGTGCCTCTAAGAAGCAGCATCTGATCCAAATCCTCCATGGAAATGAAATCATCAGACTGTGACCTGCTGCTTTATTATCTCAGAGGACAGCTAGTAAGAAAATGTCAGAGTAAGGAATGGGAAATGTAAAGCTTTGCTGGCAGGCTAAGCCTGAGGCTTATTGATGAACTTTGCCTTTTCATTCAGGCTCTGAGCTGAAAGTTTCTGTTCCTAAGAAAATACATTTATTTCTAAAATACTTCTTCGAAAATATTTTTTCTGAAATTGAAGGATTTCCCTCCCATGTTTGCACWGTTCCCTCTCATAGAAAATCAATTGGTCAGGTAAGTACTTTTCCTTAGAGCCAGATTTAATATTAATCAGAGGGAAAGCATGGTTCTGTGAGCTCAGCTGGGTCACCTGGGCTCATTTCACACCAGGCCTGCAGCAGTACTTTGCCTTATGCTTCATTTTATCAAAAAATATATTCAATTCCTATTTTTCTTTCCTATTTGTCAAGAAGTATTCACTTCCTATTTTTCTTTCCTGCTTCAAATAAAAAAAAAAAAGCCTCCATGAGGTGGATGAAAGGGGCCAAGATTTTTAAACCACTTCTTCTTAATTATTTTAATGGAAATCCTTATAGTAGAGAGTAGGGAGAAGCTGGGTTCTTTCAACTGCCTTTTTCCTAGAGCATTTCCCAATATATGGGCAATTAATACTGCAAATTAATGCTTCATTTCCTCATCCTATAGGCCAAGTATGAACAGTGGTGCCACAAGTCCTTTTTGATAGTACTACTGTTTTACAGCAGAGCTTTTTTATCTTTAAATTTCAGAAGAGGGGCACCAAATATCACTGAGGGGACAGTGTAGTTTTGATGAAACTCCTCTGACATGGTARTTTTGGAGGTTAAGGCATCTTGTTTCATAACCATTGTACCTGGGGGTTTGGAAATACATCTCTGTGTCACCTGTTACACTGAAGTCATTGTCTCACAGGTGCCAGTGTGCTGACCTAATGCTTTATTCAAGGCTGGAGTTAGAGACTGAATGTTGCATACTTGTCTGTTATCTGTATCATATTTCTGTAGTGATGAGACTTGGAGAAATTTAGTGCTCAGGGAGATCACCTGTGGCTGCCCTGTTGTTCAGAATACTCTGAAGCAGTCTCATGATAACTTTTGCATTATTGTTATTAGCAAAAGTAAACCAAACATTTTACTGCTGTGAAGCTGAATGAATATAAAAGGCATATTTAATCACAGGTTAGCATTTAAGAGTACAGCTAACTGTTGAGAACTTGTGGTTGTGCAGTTCTGGTTGGGAATTCAGCAGGATTTCTAGAGTTATTTTTTTCTGCCAAAATCAGACATACACAGAACACCTCTCTCAAGATGTTGCACTGCTGATACTGTTTGGATCCAGTAAATGTGAAAAGTATGGTAAAGTAACATTCAGCAGCATTTCTGTACCTTCCTGMCTTTTGGGATTCCTCAGTCTCACTCAGAACTGGTTTCTCCAGATAGGGAAAATTATTTCTATCGGAAAAGGGTGAGATACTGGTGTATTTTTCTGTGCCCCAAAACTTGTTCTTATGGGAATTTGGTTTGAATATTTATTCTTAGGCTTCTTGGCTGGGTACTTTTCTATGTGATGTTGAATTTGCAGTTGATAAATCTTTCAGAGATCTAAACAAAGACCTCAAGTTTCAACAAATAGTATCTAATTTAGCAGTTGCAATCTTGAAAGGCACAACAAAGTATTAAGGATTTATCTTTCACACGACAGCTTTATAATACCCTGACCATAATGCTCAACACTAAATAAAAAAGCAAAAAACAAACAAAAAACCCCAAAACAACAACAACAAAAAAAAAAAACCCAAACAAACAACTTGCTGTAGGCATTATCTTTCTGAAGCTGATTTCTGACAAGATGTTTTKTTATTAATGCTCTGTTTGGAGAATTTTCTGTTACATCAGTTTGACTTGGATTTGAACTGAGTTCCAGAGGTGAATATTCAGCGCTGCAAAGTGAGTGCTCCACCCAATGCACTGATTATTCAGGTTCAAGAGATTTCTTTTCCAAATTTTCCACCCAATGTGTAGGGACAGAACACTGGGGATGACACAACTACTTTCTGTATTTGTGGGAACTGTTGCTATGAGCAGATCTTAGTCCCATATGTAATGTTTCCTTTTCAGAAAACAAAGAAACCAACAACTCTTCACACACCACCCAAATAACAAAGAATTACTTACGACRGTTTTAAAATCATTTAAGAGAATTTGATTGCTTGATAACCCCAAAGCAACTTGAAGATGTTAACTTATTTGATAACCTGTGCAAATGCTCCTGTCTTAGACTGAGCCCTCACAGCAAAAAAAGTTGGGCCTATAAAYTCACATAATTCTTGCTTTAAAAACTCACATAATTCTTGCTTTAGCTGATGGATTTAGTAACCAGAGTTAGAGAAATGTCCTTTTCTCATCAGTACTTACTCCTCAGACCATGGCTGTCAAGCTGTGTCATTGTCAAAACTCTGAACTTAGCTGAGCAAAATGCTGAATTATAGGCATCTTAAATCTAAGATGTCCAGGTGGGTTTAGCTGAGTAAAGAGAAATCTTGGATCAGTGKATTATGTGCCTTGGAGATGGGCAAAACCCAGCCAGACAAGGCCCTGGACAGCATATTCTGTTGATGCTGCTTTTACAGGACAACTGAACTTGAATGAACTTCAGATGTCCCTTCCAACCTCAACCATTCTGTACATCTGTGATTTGGGGTTTTTTTCTGTATAATTGAATTATTATTTTTCCCTGCGCAGGAATATGTGAAATTGCACGTCATCCTTGCACTGTGCATCTGGTGTTATGCTTAAAAGAAAAGTGATGGAGATGGAGAAGTAAGTAAAAAGTTCATTGGTAAAGCATGGTACCATTTTACCATCCAACTTCTTTACCTTCACAGAGTTTCAATGTCCAAGATATTTGAGGTGATGTTATCCTCTCAGAGGGGCCTTTACAGAGATATACTTGCATGAAGGCCACAACATCTGTTTTCATACCCCCAATTTTAACATGCTTAGCCTTGAACCTGAAATACTTCTCTAAAAGCAGAATTAGTGACTTACCTTTGTACAAAAGGAGAGCCTGTGGAGATGACCTTGGAAATTGCAATAATGGGCATATCTTTCAGTAATGCTTTGGAAAGCAAAAKTGTGCTAATAGAGGGTGCTATTTGCTAATTGTCATAATTGGTCTAATTTTGTTCATTATTTWGTACTAAATCCAGGAGAAAGAGAAGAAAAATGGTTGATGAATGTAATTTATGGCCTAGAACCTAAGCATTKAAGTTGTCTGAATATAATGTTTTAATGTGAGATCTTGATGTTAGTCCTTTTTTTTTTAATAATTCTGTTATTAAAAGTTTGACAAGTTACCTTGTGATTTGGATGTCTCAATGGAAACTCTGTGATCTGTATAAACATTATTAAAAGAGGGAAATGACAGATWCTCCTTAGTCACTAATGACAATTTTAATATGCCTTCACAATGTATCTTTTGGCCACTGGTGTAATTTTAATCTTGGGATATCCTCCACTCTTCTTTCTGCATGTATTTTAAATGGTCTCTTTAGTTGAAGTTTACTTTAGCACTGCATCAATTAACGGGCCATTAAAAGTAAGAGTTACATTGTATCTGGTAAATTTAGGTAAAGAGGATGCTAGTTCTGTTTTTTTTTTCAAGAATATGAAAAAGCTACAATTTTAAGCAGTTTCTTATATTGAGTTCCAGTATTTTGAAACCCAGTACACTTAAAAAAAGATTGGAATAATTATTTTTAAAACAATAATTGCTTGTCTTTAATTTCAGCTAAATATTAAYTTTCATCATTCCACTTCTAGAAATGTTGCTGAAATAAGAAACATATTTCATGATGTTTTGTTTTTTGTAATTTCATTTTTCTAAAAGTCCCCCATTCCAAACTCCTATTTTCAGTATCAGACTGTGGGCAAAATGGAAACAATGCCAGGACTCATGAGGTAAGACAAATAGGCTATTCAGAAGTATTTTGAATTTATTTTTGATGCCTGAAATTTTGGATTTTCAGGATTAATGCTTAATGTCCCCATCTTGCTTCTGGTCTTGTGTGGGTTCTTTGGTTGGGCTTTGTATGAGAGGTTTGCACAGATAAAGAGTGAGTGTTTGCACTGATTCTTAGATAAAGATGGTGTTTCTGAGCTAAGCTTAAATTTCTACAACCATGGACTGGCTGGAGTGGAATAGGGCTGAGAAATGTCTCTTCTAATTGGAATGAGAAAAGTCTAAGGAGCTGAAATACAAAAGTTAGGAAGAGGTGACTTTCTTTTCTTTTTTCAGTGGTTTCTGAATTGTCTGATATATTTCTCTTAAGATGGCTTATTAACTGGGAAACATGGAGATATATTTAAATAAAGTTACTACAGAATTTCCAGCCTGTTGCAACAGATTAAGCTCAGACCTTTGCCCCAGAAGTTCTGCCAGAGAGTGCCTGAGGCTTTGCTCAGGGAAATATTGGCTGATGCCAGCAACAGCAGAGTGGTAGGAGGCAAAAGTTAAAGAGAGTGGGGAAAAGGGAAGTTATCCCTGTTAAATCTCTAACAAAAACATCCTACAGATCACACTCCCCCACCAGAGCCTGGAGCTCTAATTGCATCTTCTTGGTATCCTTACCCAAAATGAGTATGATGAGGCAAATGAGGATACTTGGAGGGAAGGAGTTACAGGAAAATAAATATATAGCCAGCTGGGGTGGGCTCCTCTAGGTTTGATACCAACTGTTGAAACCTGATAAAAAGTGTGAAATAACAATTAACAGACAAGTTGGTTTCTTTCCATCCCATAACTGCAAAGAGAAGTGACAGCTTGAGGCTTCACTTTGCTATCCTTGTGTTGTTTAAGATGGCAAGAATTTTTGCTGGTTTCTAGATAAGGCAGTTTTCAAATGCACTTAATGCTTTCCCTTTTTCTAGTATATTAGAGAAGGTGGACAATCAAGGAAGGAATGAATTGTGCACTATATCCAGTGTCTGTAGAACAGATCTAAAGAGTGGGAGTTCACTTTGAGGAATATAAACCACCTAAATTTCAAAGTGAAACTAGCAGTTAAAAATGGTCAGGTGGACCAATATGGGGTGTGTGGGAGAGAGGAAACAGTTCTTTTGATCACATTTCTCTGCATCTTTTAATTAYGCAGGCCTAACATAATTTAGTATCCAGATATTTTCCAGGTATAACTGAGTGGTTTCAGCTTTACATTCTGTTAATCATATTTTATTATTTGTTGTGTATGGAGTCCTTGTGTCTTATGCTGGTGCTAAAGCCTCTCATGGTTAATTCTAGAAGTGATCTTTGAATAATTTCTGATCTTGAACTGCAGTAAAATTCTCGGGTGCAGGTGCTGCTCTGGTCACTGATGTGACTCATGAAGCTGAGCTCCCTGATTCATGTCAACATTCCTGGTGGCTCATGGTGGGATGGATTGCCTGATAAGGGAGCAGGTATGGGATTTAAGAAGCCTTAGTTAGGTGAGGCATGGCTGATTTGTTGATGCCATGGCATGACTCTTCCAACCTGTGTCAAAACTTGAGCCTCAGACACAGGTATTTTATAAACAATCTCAACTTCTCTGTTTTCTGCTTCCATGGAAGTTGTTCAAATGAAAGTGAATATCCCTAGACACATGTCCAAAATATTACATCCTATTCTCCCAGCATCCTGTTTTTGACAGTGTCTGAAGTGTTTTGTTCATAATGTAGATGAATAAGTTTCCTGCATAGAGACAGCCTCCATGAATAGAATATTTTTATTACCTATCTCCTTTGCTTTGTAATAGACCGTAAGACCAGTGGGTCTATACCTTGGGTTGTGCTAATTTGATAGTACAAAATGGTTTATTAAGTTGCTGGGCAACAAGAATGTCTGAAAAAGTAACTTCAAAAAGTGCTTTGTTGTACAGGGTGGTGATAATTTATGCATAGTTGTATATATTGGTTTTCTGCTTTGAGTTTTTAAGTTACTTATACAGTTTCCTCTTTGTTTGCAAAAATCAGCCACTCTTACTAAGAACCAAAATSAGCCACTCTTACTAAGAACCAAAATTAGCCATTCTTACCAAGAACCAAACTTGAACCCTTCAGATATCTAAAGCTGAACCCACCAAGCCAGAGGTAAAAAGCTGTAGGTTGTTTGCTATTAGTGTGTCAGAAATGTTATGGTTATATAAATAAAAGTAGGCTATCAGCTATTAACTGAGTTCTGAATTGCTGATCCATGAGCCTCTCCTACTCAAGACACTAGAGTTTAAAAATATTTTAAGAGAATCACGAAATGCTTCTTTCTCCTGTAACTGCTYGGCATTTCTTTTGACTTTTGGATCATTAACTGTCCTTTACAATGACCTTTGCTTATTGGTGAACAGGAATGGGCAATAGAGCTTTCTGTGGACTTTTAAAGAACATTTTTTTAATCAGATCAAAAGTTAATGACTTATAAAGCKAAGTCATACATGAGTGATAATCACAATGGAGAAGAATCAGGGGAGTTCTTTATATTTTTTAAGTTCTGACCTTTTTTTTGGTTATTTACATAAAAAGCTAGGAAACTCCTACAGCTGAACTGAACAATAAGGAACTTACGTCTTATTCTTCAGTTCAGCTATCAGTTTGTGGTGAAATTAAAAATAGTCTTTGAACACTAGAATTGAGCACTAGAATTTTACCAGTATCTGCAGACAGCTTATTTTGCTTTGCATACTGTACCACATGGAAATATTTCTCTTGTTTTAATTTTGTTGAATAAAAAATTAAGCCATAATTAAACTTGTTCCTTCAGCATGGGGAACCCTCACTATTGRGAAGAATGCTTGTTTCATTTTCTGCCTGCTATGCACCAAAGGAAAAAATAAAATCAGAGGATGCATGTGCTCTGAAATATTCCTGTCTGTGTGACAGTCAACCCACCTAGAGCACTGTCATGTCATGGGTCTTCTTTAGGTTAATACTACATCTAGAATGCATTTTTTTTACAAAAATTAACCTTAATATTCTAGATATAACTCAAGCTGAATATAGACATAGAGAGAACTGAATTTATACATAGAGAGTGTGGGGTATTTGTGTGTGTGGAATACATCAGTTTTGAGGATTTAAAAAAGAAAAAATACATCTAGAAAACTATAAGGGTAAAATCAGACTACAAAGGTACATGACTTGGCCTCCCCAGTAATAAGAAAAATCTCATCAGTAAATGTCTGATTATAACATGGGAAATTCAAGGTCATGTCAAGCTTAGTGCTAAAAATGGAAATGTAAGAGGAACCATTTCCTTCACGTTTTGTGTTTTGTTCATGTTGTGTTTTGTTTTTTCTCCAACATGGAGTTTTTTAGAGAAGTATATTTTCAAATATAGTGTAGTGCAAGTCAGGGTCATTTTGAGGTCATAAATGAAGATAAAGCTATCATTGTAGTAGGCATATCAAATACAARGATTGATCTCACTAAGGTTTTTATACTTGTGTCTAGAAGTTCTAGTTCAAAAAGAACCAAAGGGAAATGGAAAAAAAAATAAAAGTGAAAAAAAAGAGGCTATTAGCATCTTTAGGACTCAGTGAAACATATAAGTCTCCACTGTTCTGGATTTGGTGTCTGAGAGCCCTTCCTTTAGAATTACTGAGTGTTTGAGGTTGAAAGGGACCCGTTGAGATTATTTAGTTACGTGCCCCTACTCATAATGCAAAGATGATTTTTTTCCTTTTCTTTTATATAACTTTAATGTATCCTCAGTATTCTTAGCATGCATACTTGTAATTTGTTAAGTCTGATAATTTAGCATACTCCTGGTGTTCTTTTAGGCCRGGAGACCAAACATCCTAAAGGCCTTGTAGTAGGAGGTTGGAAAACCCTACGCTAACTTGGGAAACCAAGRTCCTCTCTAGAACATATCCAGTAAACCAGAGATTTGGCCCATYCAGGGGTGAGGGATTGTCCTGCCATTCATCCAGGCCTCCCATTGGGGCACCCTTGTCAGATCTGCTAATTTGTGAGGTCTAKAAATTGTAGACATCTATTGTGTGCATGCATTGCGGTGCGTCCCACCTTGGCCAAGTGGTGCACCAATAAGGATCCTTATTAAAATCCTGAGATAAAAACCCCTTATCCCTTAACCATGTCTGGCTCTCAGTTTTTAAGAACAGGGAAAGACATCACTCAGAGAAGCATCAGCTAGAGCAGGTTGTGCAGAGCCAGCCCTTCTTTGACTCTGTCCAAGGATGGAGACTGCAAAATCTCCAAGCAGCCTGTTCCAGTGTTCAGGTGGCTAAAAGAAGGAACTAAACCTAAATGAACTACTGGGAGCTGGTCTATCATCTGTGAATCTCTTGACAAAGAACGTAGTTCTGTGCCACTCATCATATATTTGTAGCAAAGCTCTGTTAGTTTTGCAGTTGAACACTACAGTGTAGATCAAACAGTGTATGGCAACTATACGCAGCCAGTAGACTGGCCTAAGTTAAGTGGGTTTACAAGCAGCCATTTGTACCACTTGTATCAATCACTTCAGTATTTAAGTATTGTTTGAACAATATTTCTGTTTTTTTTTAATTTTTCTTCCTGCTCCAGTTTAGCCTTGCTTTATTAGTGACAGGAAGTTRAATTCCATTTCCCAAAGCACCCGATTTTGCTGTTTATTTGTACTTAGTCATTATGYGAACTTTCCAAGTATCCTGAGATTACACAGTTGTACTATAAACACGAGAACTGGTTTTGTTAAGCTTTAATATTTTGGCCTGATACGACAGGACATGAGAAGTCCTCCATGTGCGACTGCTGTGGGGCTCACTTGTGTGGCCTCACACAGAAGGAAGGTTGGAATGTCCCAGGGGAGGGCCTTGGCCTGGGACAGCTTTSGGTGGCTCTGCTCAAGAAGAGCCTGAGTTGTTGCTGTGCACTTGAGCTCACCTGGCACAGCCTGGGGGAAAGCAGGGAGCAGTGAAGAAAAGCCACTTGCCCACCCTGTGGGGACTGGCACACGGCAGGGAAATCACGGCAGTGGTTTGATAAAGGTACAGCAATCTACTCTCTCCTCTCATTCCCCTCTGAAAAATGGGAAGTGTGTAGGGCTTTGTGTCAGTTCTAGGGAGAAACTCATGCTTGGTTGTCAGAGTTGTGGTAACACACTTCAGGGGTGGGCTTAGGAAGATATTATTTCTCCAAAGACAGTGCAGATCTGAAGACACTGAGTCTTTTTTATGGTTGTTCTTTGGTCTGGCTATAAATGCAACAGAAAAGAATTGAAGCTGATACAAATCTCATTTTGATTTTACAGTGTAAGGGATGCACAACTTCAGCGTTCGTGTTACGCATGCAAAAATTACACTGGGATATAAAAAAAAGGAAAGAGYAACTTCATGATTTAATTTAAGTGCATTTTTAACAGCATGTGCTTTTTGGTCAGCACACTCTGGTTTAGATAAACACTGTGCTGGCAAATAGTGAGTGACAAGGAGGGGCCAGTTAGCATTTAGCATGTAATCACTGAATGAGTCATGAAACCAATATTATAATTATGCCACTATGAGATCAGGTTTGCAAAGCCCCACATTTGCAAATATACAAACCAGTGACTGAGAAGGTTTGTTGTTTGTTTGGYTTGTTTTTTTCCAAGGTAAATGATTTTTAAAAAGGCACCTGCAAAATAAATTAGTCACAGCAAACTAGGAGATGAAATTCAAATGCTGCAGGTAATAGATGTGTTGACTGTTGGTTATGTGAAACAATGAAAAATACCTGTTGTATTTTGTGGTTACAAATGTGTTTCTAAAGTTGTACTGTCAAGCTAGGATTTTCCAGTAGTTTGTGCCATCCTGGTATAGGAGAAATTTCAGAAATCTCACATATGAGTAATTGGTCTCTTTTTTCCCTGAGGAAAATCCCTTAATGGTAATWGCCAACCAGGCTCATGAGAGGGTTGTGTATGCTGTCAGCCTGCAGTATAGAATTACATATAAGAAGGACAAAAGGGTGTATTWWAAGGAYTAGTGAGCAGAGGAAGGGACAATTRAGCCCCTCAGGACTGTGAGGCCTCAGTGGCCTCTCTGGAATGGTGGTTCAAGAATATTCAATCAGGATTTGATCACCCTTAGCATGGCAGTTTTATAATCACAGATCATCACACTGTGTGCAATGCCCTAAGAAGGGTCCCAGAAGAATAGCTGACTCTCTCCAGACTGAACAATAATCTAAAATCCTGAATATTTGGAAAGAGTTGTTTGCTGTTCTGACCTGAAACTTTATTTTTTGGTCTCTGTACATTTAGGAGAACGTTTGACATGTATTTTGATTTTACTTCAAATGGAATATGCCTTTTCAGAATCCAATTTTGATTAAATTTTTCRGAATTSTATAGAYGAAAATAGAAGGAAAAAAATAAAGGTCTCCTTATTCATCCTCCTATTATTATTCAAATTTAAAAAACCCAAAACTTATAGTGGTGAGGAGGTAGATTTAAAACCTTCACACCACTAACATTTCAGTTTAATTAATTATATGAAAGCAAACCTCTGAATTTCTAAAATATGCCCATTCTGGTGTGCTAGTTATTGCCAATGCAWATGTCAATATTTAGTAATCCAAATGTGTAAAAAACTGTTGGAGCTTTTAAAAAAAACTTTGTAAATCCATTTACACCTAATTTTAATTTGGGAGGGCTTCTCTGTGCCTAACTCTTATCCCTGAAGGGTGTAACTGTGATGGGGAATAGCTAAATGGGAAGCACAAATGTTAGATGTGAAATAAAATTAGGTATTCAGATTTACTCCTTTTTATGTTTGGTTGAATGAAAGTTGTGTCTGTTTACAAAGAAGCAATTAGTTCTTGAGGACTACTTATTCCCCTCATTAAATCATATTTGTCAAAACAGAGTCATTTACATAGYAATTAATTTTAATACTGCTTATCATGGGCTCTTATTTTGGTTGAGAAATAGGCCCCTGGAGCAGATGTGCTCTTGCTGAGAAAAARGCCTCCTTTTGGAACCACAACTAAGGCACATGTGGAAAAAATAATGTAGAAAAGACTCACAAACCAATTGTTATTTAATAAATCCTTTGACTAATTTGCTTTGAAATATATGCAGAGCAAATRCACCAGCTGCATCTTTGCTTGTTTAATCAGGGGTTTCAAGGCCTCTTGGCTGACAGGTCAAGTGCCTATTTTTTCTTTATCTTAATTCAGAAAAGCCCAAAAACCTCATACCAAGCAAGAACTTACTGTTAGAAAAGTGACTTATATGCTCAGAGAAGTGTCTGCATCACATTATTTGTAACTTGTGGTTGTATTTCATGACTGATGATTAATTGCATAGACAAGGGGTTATCAAAGGAAGCAGTAAATCAAGTAACAGTAGCTTTTGTTTCTTTTCCAAAAATTACATAAATTGCATATCATTGGAAATGTTGGCATAGTTATGCATTGGTTGCAGGCATTAAAACCTCAGTTACTGAGCACAGTTTTTGAAGACTATGATCCCAAGAGCTGGCATTATTTCTGCCATTTGGAATAAATACATCAGTTCCTGCAGTGGTGAAAGGTTTTAAACCAGGAGGAGTTCATCAAGGAAGGTATTCAGAAGCAGACTGTAGAACTGCACCAGTTTGTCTGGGGCAAGGCATTATTTAAGGAATAGTTGATTGGTAAATATGAATTAATGTGGTCAAAAATAACAAGCTTGTAGTGATTGTTGCAAGAAGGCTGTACAGTGTCTCCCTGCAGTTTCTGGGGAAGCAGGAACTGTGGAGGGGATGCTCTAGTGAATAGGAGACAGAGTGAAAAGGCTTCTCCAGCATCAGTGCCTCAGTAATCCAGCCTACTTTGTTCTTTTGGGCTGGGTTCTGTATCACATGTGCTAGAAGCCAGCAGCTATGAAAGCAACTTAACTCTTTTGCCTCCCTCTTTGGTGAACTGATTCCCTTTCTTACCCTGTGAGGAAGTGCCTCACAGTCCCACATTTTCTGACACAATTAACCCCATCCTGTGATCCAGCCAGAGGCAGTAAGCAAGTCTGTTTCCTGGTCTGGGACTGATTTTTGTTCTCCTGCCTGGCCCTTTCCTTGCCCAGAGTGGAGAACTTGGCTTTCCAGCATRTCAGCTGATTTATGCCATGTGCTTAAAGTATGGAAATTACAGCTGTCATTCTTCACTGCCTGATTTTTACTCTCCAGGAATCTCATTTCRGAGAAAGAAACTATTATTTCTTGTGCATTTTCCATCCTAGTTTGAAATAATAAGGACATCAGCATATGAACAGTAGAGACTTTTGTCTGCTTCAAAACATCCTTTGTATAGACATGTCATGACAATCTGAAATTTCCTCTTCCAGTTTATGAAATTTCTCTCTTGTTCCTAAGGAATATTAGGGCTCCTCCTTTCCCTATAATAAGAAGAAAGAAAAAAATAGCTCTGCTGTCAAAATATTTTGAGACATTCTAGTTGTGAAGTGATCCGGAGAACATCAAGGCAGTCATTTACTTGGCTGGGAAGGCAAAGAAAAATAAATAAAATGACTGTAGCAACAAATAAAAACACATGAGCAAGCCTTTCCCAAGATAATTCCCAGCTCATAATCCTCTCTGTGAAAGGAGAGGCTCATTTGCTGAAAGAGAAATGCTAGGCTGGGCAGCCTCACATGCAGCCTAATAGTTTATGGATATTGCCTTTACACTTCAAGTAAATATTTACAACAAGTCTTCTTAAAATTCATACTGAGACTTAGAAATAATTAAGAAATAAAATAATGTATTTAACTCTTTTCCTAACRTGTTTACTCATCATATTATAAACTTTTGAAAGTTTTTTCTTGTCTGGATTTTAGTCTTGTTGTTCTAACATGTTTTAAGCTATTTTGAAATGTGGAATACTGTCAAGTTGATTGTTTTTCAAAAGATGTTTTACACTTGACAATCAAATAATAGTAATGGATCACATGGAACTGAACAAACCRCAGAACTCATCTCAGAATGTTTTTATCCAGGCTACAACAGAAGACAATTATTGGGATGCGAATATAATCTGGAATTTAGTGGAATATTCAGTTGAACCACTTTTTTCATTAACTTTGAAATGTTCAAATAGTTTTTCTATAACTTGCTTTTAGAGGTGAAGAGGCAAAYACATTAGTGTTTTTCAAATCAGTGCTCATGAACATGTTGTTTGCTCTGCATGTCAATGAATGAGCTAGTTTGCTTAAAAGCCTTTAAAAAATACCTAATCCTGGGAAGCTGGAGCCTGTAATTTTCTGTACACCAGCTTTAATAATGAATAATGAATTCTGGCTGTGGTGAAGCAGCTTGTCTTATGTAAGCAAGATATCTTAATATAAACAGCTCACTTTTCTCATTAAAGTAATTATTGAATCAAAGCCAAGGCAATTGTTTCAAATATGCYGCAGTTCTGCCCTGGTGTGCTGCTYRGAATCAATGCAGYAGRGCACTGAAATATACTTACCAATGAATTCTCAAAAGAATTTGGAGGCTGCCTAGAGAATCCTTGTAGGCATCAGGACATTTGGACACAAGTTCTGTGCTTGTTTGCAAGTTCCCTTCTTCCTTTGCTGGTCACCTTTGGTTCCTTGAGGCAGAGATTCTGGAGGGCCATGCAGCAAGAAAGTTTCCTGCTGCCCACTCCAGGYAATGATTCGGTCTCTTTGGATGAGATGCAGAGCAAACTGCAGCAGTTCAGGTAAAATTTCCTCAGGTGCTGAATGCAGRCAATTTGGCAGGAGAACATCCTGAGAGGGATGGAAAGCAGTTGGCTGTTGTTCCTCTTCAAAACCAGCTAGGTGATAGGCACATGGTTCCAGCAAAGGGATRCCTTTAAAATGATGGGAAGAGAAGGTTGAGGACACAGATGGACCATTCTTTTTCACTGCTCTGTTGAATTTGTACAGCAATAGAAAACTATGCCTCTCCATGCAAGAAACAAAACAACTTGCTCCCTGACAACAGAAATCAGCCTCTCCCAAAGCACACAGCTAGTTCAGAAACTGACACCCAACAACAGCATGTGCAATTAACTGATACATTTTCAGATTTATAAGCAATATTGAAAGAGATAATGAGTCTTAAGTCATATACAGAAAAAGCAAGAATGTTCACAAGGAAGGTCTTTGGGTAGTCTTTGAGATACCCTAGCTTTCCTGTCATTCGTTACTCCTCCTTTTTTGACAGTAGCAGTCTAGAAACACTTATATTCAGTTTTTCATGGGCAGGCTTAGGTAGGTTGTGCTTTTTATGACATAATTGGAATAAGAAATGATCTTGAAGACCTTTGCCATCATTTGAGTATCATATATGATTACTGCTGAAAGCCCAGTGAAGGCAATAGTAACTGTCCTGGGTTTCAGCATGGAAGTAATAACATCAGGGATTGTCTGGACCACAGGAGGGTAAAGATACTAAAATAAGAGGTAAGTGTAGYAAAACACAATATCAGGTAGCTGACAAGGGAAAAATTAATAGCAAAATTAAATGCAAATTAGGAACAGCAAGGAACAATKAAATAGCTTATGAGTAATTATTTCTCCATTCACTTGTCTCTACAGTTCAGGACTTGCTGGGATTTTTTTCTGTTRGAACACACTTTTTCTTGTTACAAAAGTAAAACTACAGGTAGTCAGCCATGGATATGTGTTACTGGTCAGTTTGTCCTAAATGTTATCCACAGAGAAKAGTAATGTCTGTCTGGTTCTTGTAGGCTCTGTTGCCTGTGCATCCTCATGCAGGGTGGRTGGCAAGTCTTAGTTAACCTGCATAGCTGCAGTAAAGCTAGCTTCATCACCTCTTAATTTAATTGAATCTGAGATCTCTTCACGGCATTTGGAGAAATTTGAAGAAACATTACTACTTCACAGCTCAGATTCAGCCAGATTTCTCTGAGAACAGAGTGACCGTGTGAATGTTACCAAAAGTGACGAATGAGAACAGCRTGCTTGAAATGTCATTGGATGTTTGAGGAGAACTGAAGTGTGAAAATCAGTGCAAGAGTGGGTGCTCTAATGCACCTGCACATCCCTGCCAGGGTAGAGATGGGTATCATGTTGTTTTGTGAGGCTTCAGAGACTGCAGCTCTGTGTTGGCAGTGCCAAACAACTGGGGAAAAGCCGTATCTGCTGTCCTGGTTCAAACAGGTCATTATTATCCATGAACAAATATGTAGCTGACAATTTGTGATTGCTAAGTTTCCTTTTAGTTATGCTTTTGGCCTGCGTCCTAAAGACACTATATTACCAGCGCAGAAATGGAAATCTTGGGGATTGTTTTAAGTGCTGAAGTCTCCCTCCCTTAACTTACTTCCTCCTTTATCAGAGGCRCAGCTGATTAGATAGGAAAGCCTGCTGGCTGGCGCCTTCCCATCCCCTTTGTTTTTGTACCTCACTGCTCTGTGCTGCTGGGTCATCTTCCTATTCATTTTTTGTGACCTTACCTCATTACACCCTTTCCAATTGCAGCTTGTTTCTCTGACCTTGAAGTCCTACAGGCTGATCCAAAAGATCTGGGACTATGTTTTTAAGTTAGTTTCTGGAAAGGCTGGAAACATGAGGACATTTTTCAGCAAAGAAGCTTGTGTGTATGTGTACACTTTTACTTGTGTATTTTTTTACTGTTTTATCATGTAGTATTTGGCTCAGTGCTATAGACTGGTTTTGCATCCCACTAGCACCTTCATGAATTCTGGTGTTGAATGATTTTTGTTTACAAACGTCTTATAATTGGTAAATGTTTATAAAAACAAGTGGATAATCAACAAATATTGTGGGAATATCTGTCTCTATTTCACAGGTTTTCAGTCCCACTGCTTTGCTGCTTATTTCTATATGGACTTTGTGTGTTTCTGCCCATYTGAAAGTCATGCAATTATAGGGCTTAGAACTCACAATTGTTTATTGCAGCCACAATAGATCGTGTGTTGAACTTATGCTATGGGCAATTAACTGAATTGAAAAYATACATATATATATTTTGATGTGCTTTACCACATCTAGATGCCTTTGAATAGATATTTCATTTTGATTGTTGGTTTGTTTAATGTTTGATTCACTGGTTTCCTACGCAAACATTCAGTGGATACTCMAGTAGTTAAACAAGTGTTGTGATCCCTTATTGATGACAAAGTGCATTATTGCTCATTAAAACTACTTCCTACCTGCCTAAAATCATCTTCCTATCAGGTATAGAGCCTGAAGGGATATATGGAAGTCATATGAGTGTTTTGAGAAAACCTGAAATAGCCTACCTGTGTGAGAGTACAAGAACAAGCTGTTATAATCTGCCCTCCCSGTGTGCTCAGCGGGCCGATGCGAGGCACTTCTGGCCAGGAGCTATGTAACCTCACTTGTGTGGCATGAGMCCCTCAGCATCCAGGGAATTCTGCTTCCCATGGGAGCCCTCTCCGAGCCCATGGGCTGGGTGGAGTGGATGCACAATCATCCCTACCCAGTCCTGAGAACATGCATTTGGTGCTCCCTGCAAGGGCTTGAGGCTGAGCTTGGAGCATGCAGTGCACAGGCAGTGCAAGCCTCATCAAGGCATTGTCTGTGGGTCACTACATTTAATGTTGGCATCCAGTSTGGGATACCTTTAGGTATGTGCTGCTTGCATGCACTGGCTCCTGAAAGCTCTCTCTAAAGCTGGGAAAAGAAAAAACAAAATCTGGATTCATCCACATGCCTGCACTCAGACATAAGTTGGTTTAACATAGGAATTTAGATTTGTCAGTTCTGGTGCTGATGTATTTTATTATAAAATCCTGTACTAGATGCAGAGGCAACCTTGATGTAAATGGGAGGATTTCTGGAGCTAAATGTACTCTTTTTTTTGGTATTTGTGCCTCAGAGACAAGTTGCAGTTGTTTGTACCTCCAAGATGGTGTCTCCTTTCCCTGTATTCTCTTGATTGCCTTGCTAATCTTCAGAAGGAAAATGGCCAGGATGTTTCATCCTGTTTTTCCTACAGTTTCAGCTCTTTGGAGCCACTGACTGCTGCTGGAAATCAGAGCAGCTTTTGGATTGAGGTAGAAGGACAGTAGTCATGTGAAATAGGGATAGAGATATTTGTTTTATTCTGTGTATGGCTCCACTTTCTAATCATAGTGACAATACTTTGAATCATAATAACATGATAATCATAATATCATAATGATAACATGAATCATCAYAATGAGTAGTAGAGTACCTAATAATAAAAATGCTTTGAATAAAACCTTGTTGCTCGGTGTACATAAAAAAAAATCCCCCCAAAAAAATTCCAATACATTTGAAAGTAAGAACTTTGATTTAGAGCCATGTAGAGTTCTAGCACAATTTAATACTTGGCTTCTGTTAATTGTAGCTTTACTTTTATGTGGTAGTTYTAAAGGTGAAACTTGTTATTTAGAAGGACATGGTTCTTCTTAAAAAAAAGTAGATGGATGCAGACTTTTGACATGAAAAGAAGTTCTGTGAAAGGCATTTTCTGTGGTTCAGTTACTCTAGAATGAAACACAGGAATTCATTTTAACAGGAAAAGTAACTGCAGTCCACCTAACATTTATGCTTATTAGTCCTTACAGTGCAAAATTGTTAAATATTAGTATACCCTATATATCAACTTTGTTTCTTAACATTATATTGGGTCTTATTACAGTACATGTGTTAAGTACCTGCTGGCCCCAAAAGATTCAATTCCACTGAGTCAGAGGTTTTGTTACTGCAGCTGCAGAATATTGCTTGACCTGTAACTAAGGCACAAATATAAAATTACAGGCAGAATATTGAAGAGAATTTAGGGTTAATAAAAATACACTGCTGCTGAAACTGAAAGGAAGTTTGTCTTCTATTTCAGCTGAAATGTAAAAAGTGCCTTGTCAACAGCTTTTGAAAATCTCTCTGGAAAGATGAAAATTATTTAAAAGAAATGGAATTCTATGTTCTGTCAACCCCTCATTTTTTTTCCTTTACAACTTGAAAAAACCTATTAAACTTGATGAAAAACAACAAAAGCTTTGGTTCGTTAAGTGCCTTCAGTTCAAGGTCTTTCACTGACTGCCTAGGCACTGTTGCAGCCTCCTACTAATTAAGCATGTAAAGARCACGTGATTTGTGCTTAGAAAGTATTTTTTACAATTAATTAAGGCAATCTAATAAAAAAGTGTAATGTTTCTAGCAGATCTCACTTTTTGAAATTTTGGATAACTAAGGAAAATGAGTAATGYTTGATAAATCTAATTCTTATCCATTTTTGCAAAAAGAATGTGAAAAATATCCCTCTTTCTTTAACTTCTCTTTTAACACTTGATTTGGGGTAAGCCAAGCTTATGCTGAAGCAAGAGATGGTGTCTGCTTTAAGGCTATGAAAGTTTCATTTTTGTAATGGCATTGTAGGGAACTAAAGAGGCTAAAATGAGCCATTACCTACTGCTTAAGATGCTGTGCCATGGCAGCCACTGCACCAAGGGATAATCCAAACAAAGGCTTCCTCAGCATTCCCGGAAACTGCTCCCATTGTTCTTGCTCTGCTGCTGATGTCAGGTGATCATTGGCACTAAGGCTTGTCATGATGAACGTTTTCAAGAGCCCCACATTTGTGAAAGAGACTGGAAAGTCATAAGAAAATCCAAAGAAGTTTTGGGGATTTTCTCACCCAGTCTCCASAATGGCTGAGCACATCTCTTGGGCAATCAGAATTAAGACTAGGTTTGATCTCTGCAGGAGACATAATACAGAGCTCAAGTAAAGTGGGCTGGACATTTGCAACAGTGAGACCTCAGAATAATTTCCTTTAAGTGAGTGGGCTGTAAAAATATGACTTACTCTCACAGACTGATTTTGTTTTAATGAAAGTAATTTATTTTAATATTTAACAAAAAKAAGTAAGTTTATTTCCCCAAAAATGTTAATGTTTTGTTCAAGTTTCTATCTTTTTTAATGCCCAGTTCAACCAGCTACAATAGAAAYGAAGATGCTGCTCAAAACCCAGCAGTCAGGGGCATTTCCTTCTGTCTTCAATGTGGTACACAAGATGTTGATGGGATAGCTGGGGTGCCTAAGATTCTRTCTGCATTAATGCTCCTGCTTTCATTCTTTGGTGTAATTAATGTATTTGCATTTTATCTAAAATAGAATAATTTCTTCAGGAGGGATTGCTTCTTTTAGTGTGTACTGCAGAGTATAAGAATCTCCTGTAGGACACCAACAGCTCAAGAGTATTTTATTGACATATTTGTTCTGACTCATGTGCTGAGAGACACTCACCTGAGGTCCCAAATTTTCTGGCTGTACCATTGATCTTTGAGTTGTAATGCCCAAGGTGAACAGCAACATTTTGCTTTCAWTTTTTAAAATAGTTTTATGAATTTAGTTCCTCAAAATGAGACACATTTCAACACTTTCCCCACACTCCTTCTCTCCTTTCTTCCCTCCTTTCTCTCTTTTCTCTCATTTCCTTTGCATCTTTCTCTATATTCAGTAAATAAAAATCAAACACATGAATATTTKCAGTTAAATTTTTGGCCTTTTAGCATTTTTACTCAGCTGTAAAATTATTGTGAGAAGCTGGATATAAGTAATATTTATGAGTATTTTATACATACCTGTAGTGAATAGTTAATTTAATAAAGACAGRCATTGTAGGCAGAGTCACTCATCTCTTTTATTAGATGGGTTAAAATTATAAGCTTCATTTATATTTTTGTTATTTTATAGTCTGTTTCCACCAATAAAAGTGGTCCCTGCTACACAGTGCAAATTGTCTATTGTTCAGATTTTAGGCACTACAAGATATAATTGATTGATTTAATTGAAATGCATGAAACTAACAACATAAAAATGTTGTTTGCTTTTCAGCATTAGATGCTTAATTAGTGATTTGGCAGATAGGACAAGTAGGGAGGGTATTTCCTGATGGTGGATAATTCATTAAGTTGAGTGCCAACAGAAAATCTAAAATCCCYTAACTGCCATTAATTAATTACCAGGAAATACCTGGCTCGGGTGGAGGGGGTCATTAGGCTTGTATTCCACGTAAAACTGTGAAAGGTGAAAAGAAATCAAAATAACACAGGCAGTGCATTGTGCAAAGCCAGTAGAGAGCCCCAGCTGTGTCCAGTCACTGGGGCTGTGCAGTGACACAAATGGGCCACCAYGTCTGTCCTGTGACCAGCACAGCTCAGAGACACAGAACCACAATTTCATGGTGCCTTTGGGTTTGGTGTGCACTGCTGTAACCAGGATTGGTGTTTGCAGCAGGGCAGTGCTTTTATATTCATATTTGAGAGCAGTTAGGCTGGTTAATACCTCAAAGAAAAGGCCTCTTGAATGGTCTAGAAATGTTTAGGCAGTGCCTTCTCCCCTAACACCCATTCACACAGAGTGAAATTAGGTTGCAAAACAGGATATCAGGTTGCTAAAGTGTGTCTCTGAGTTTTCTTCTTTTATGTTACAGTCTACAGTTGCTCATTTATTACTGTAAAYTGTTTTACTAATGGAGACAAAATAATAGGTAGTCCTTAGTAACAAATGATGTATATTTCACTCTGATTTTACCATTATATTCCAATATATCAAAGGAAAAGGGAGGAAAACCCCAATTTCCTCCCACCTCCCCAACACTCCCTTTCCTGAGATGTCTATGTAATTAACCAAGAGAAGTCTTGTTTTTCATTGAAATAGAATCTTTAGTCTGAGGTGTGGTGAGCATGTGATTTGGAGACTTCATGATTCTGGAATACATTTATTTCTGCTCACACAAGTCTGTGTGAGAGGGGGACCAAGCCCAGAGAGGCAGCTTTAGCTTCCTTCTAATGAGCACAGTCCTCTTTCTGGTGACAATAAACACAGGTAAATGGAATTGGGAACTGCTGCTACTTTGTATCATCTCAAACTCTGTAAAGATTTTTCTTTTCTTTTGTGGATGGTTTGTTGACTACCTGAGCATTTCAAAGTAGGTTACAATTTACAATTTTAATTTTTTTTTATTGGTTAATGTTATAATTGTCAGAGGAGATTTCCTCTTCCTTCTTTCCTTCTTTCCTCCTTCAACAGCAATTGGGAGTTATATTTGGAAGGCACTCACATGCACATAATCAAAGTTCAGTGTTTCAGGTGCTTTGGGAGCCCAAACCTATTTCAAGTTAGAGTAATAATGGTTACTAAAGAGAAAAAACATAATCCATAATCCCCAACATATTTCATATCAGTATTGAGTACATATGCAGTTATACTGATAAATTTCTTTCCAATTTTTAAATTTCCCATTAGTGTATACAAACTCCTCTTAAATACAACAAATCCTGGAGTGTAATTAAGACAACAGGAACATTCTAAATATTCAGGATTTTCACCTAAATTTTTATTTCATAAAATTGGAGTTTGGTGAGGCTTTTGTGAGCTCAGTTTGTGTACACAAAGACTCTTCATACTGTTCCAAAGTAGATTTGACAGAACATTTGAATTTGCTTTACCCAAGGAACATTTCCACCACTTTTCTTCACCAGGCTGTGCAATAATTTTTTTCCACATCCTGACAGCATCAACACCTGGTGGGTGAGCCCTGCAATTTTTCCATCATTGGATTTTCAAGAGAATATATGTACAGAGATAGGAAAATCCCTTTAGGCAGTGGTGCAGAAGGTGGAGGCTCAAATGGGACTGAGAAAGAAAGRGGGAACTGTAGGAAGTGTACAGCAAAGAAGTTCATTTCCTGATATTTGTTAAATGAGTGAGTTCCCACACATTCATTTTGGCCAGACTTGTGTTACAGTTTTAAGTACCCTTGAGGATCAGCTGATACCAGGCTTAGATAATGTATTGAGCCACTTTGCCTTTTCTTTAATAAAATAAATCAGGTTTTTTTTCCTCAGGATGCTGTGTCTCAGCAAGATTTTAACGCCTTTAGGAAGAATAGGAATTCTAATGTATCTTAAAAACCCCTGCCATGGTTATTCAATGGCTAGTTGTTTAAATTTAAACAGTGTTCCCATGGGACAGGAAAAAACTGCTGATAAGGAACAATGCAGTCGAATGGTAAAGATCTTATGATTGTGAGCTTTTCAGTGATCATTCTATTAATTCATGTTCTTTCATAACAGAACAAGATATCTTGTACTTATAAATGAGGGGTGGATATTACTGCATAAACTAAATACAATGCCTTTCAAGCTCTTTGTTTAGAGGCTGTCTAAATAACCAGCTCAAATCCCTCTATCACTGAGATGAGTGGTGGAACTTCAAAGGCAGAAAGAACATACCCACTATATCTGATCTAGCAGAGATACAATGGGACAATGACTACAAGAACATTTCTATTTTTTTCAGATGTAAACCTAAGGATAAGAAAAGAATGCATTTTATTGCTCTGTTTCCCTGTGGGACACACCTAGGAAATATTACAGTGTACTTATTTTTCTAAAGTGGAGATGGAATTACAGATTTTGTCTGCAACCAGATCCCATTCAGAAGATACAGCTTTGTCTTTCCAGCTAGACAACTAAATTATATTTCTGCTATAAAAGCTAATATCATATGGCCTAAAACTCAGAGCTGCTGATAGCCTTGTCCTAATCTTAGAATCACCAAAGTGGTTGACATAATGCAGTTATTAGGAAATCTGATTTTTTGATGGCAACTACCTTTAAAAGTCCATATGGAGAGTAATTGCTATACATTCTTCATGAGCAAAACTGACCAAATATTTGAAATTTGTTCTTTTCCTAGAAAATGTAGAGAGGRTTTGAATGCCACTGGCAGTCAAAAATAATTAATTGTTCAGCTTAACTCAAGGCAATGTATTACGTTATGCATTACAGAAAAATAAGTCCCCCAAGTTTCTTGTAGGTAGTAATTTTTTTTAAATAATTCCTTGTTCAAAGTTGCTTTGGCTCTAGTCACAATAGTGACTAGTATGTTATGCCCTGATTACTTGGTTCCAACAAAAATGGCCTTAAGGTTTGCCRGCAGAAGTTCTGATTAGAAGATGTCCTTAAGTTTGCAAATAATGATTTTACTGTGACATAACAAACCTATTTTGAGGGTGTGAGGCTCTGAGGATGGAAAAGGTGTTTAGAAAGACATGCTTTGTAACTTCCAGCTACTGTTAGAGCAGGAGGAGCTCTTGCTGAGGCAATAAACTGCAGAAGGCCCTGAAATTGCTAATGGGAATCTTGAAATTGGAGTTCTTACAGATTCCTTTSCTTGTCTTAGCATTTTATTTCATTATTGCACACTGAGGCTTACTAGGAAATTAGATAATATGTGGATTTTATTTATTATACTCATTGTAATGCAATTAAGTCTTTATGATTCAGCTTGCAAGTATAAGGTGGGGGGTTTTATGGGAAATTTCAGTTCAGCTTCCCATGTAAGTGTGTGGGAGGAATATGWGAACATTATTTCATTTTTTATATCTACTCTTATTCAGTACCTTTCCCATCATATTGATTTTGTACATTCAATTGTACACTTGGTGCAAATTGCCCTGGCACTTAAATGAGTCTGTGGATGTGAAGTTTTTAAGCCCTTTTTTCTTTAAACATACCTTTGCTAAGAATCTTTAATAAGATTTTTCAGCTTTGACTTTCTCTTCACCAGTACCACCTGCTTTTCTATTTATTCTCTACCACAAWTGACCATAAATGCAGCAGAACACTTGTTTTTTTTTGTTTTAATAGTTGGTAAAGGACACAGAGCATATCTTTAAAATAAAAGCATTTTTATGAAACTTAATTTCATGCCAATGCTTTAATGTCTRTCTAACACTGGGAGCTCCTACACCTATCAAAGACTAGAGAATAAGAATAATTATACTTTAAAAATAATTGACTTCCCATCTCAGGTCTTTAAATTTATCTCTTTTCCACTGTAGACCTGTGCTGAGATAAATATATATATAAAATAATGCAGTTAGAGCAGTGTGTGTTGTGTATATCCAAGGCAATGTAGGGTGGAGCAAATGTGAAGTTTGTTCGAATGTAGCTCATTCTAGTGCCAAATTTCAGCTGATAGTTGTTCTTCAGATTTTGTAATTTCGATTGGAATCTACAGTGTTAGCAATCAAAACACAATGGGGATATTTCTATGAAAAACGTTTTTATCAGCACCTTTACTAGTGCTGAAAGATGTGAGAATGCACATAGCTGGAGTTTCAGATCTTGGGGTGCTTGCAGAATTGGAAGTGATGGCTTGTGTTGTTTTCATCAGTAAACCAGACAACCTGAACAAACATATCATTTGCACATGTTGTCAAGACAATGTCAAGGCATAGTTCCATGTACTAAAAGAAAATATATATTACTTTATTAAATTCAATTCAGCCAACCATTTTTTAATGAATGGTACTATTTTTATACATTTTTAATGTATAAAATACTAATTATTTTAAAAAAAGGTTTCTGTGGCCTGAAATAATTTGCTGTTCTGCAAATTAAATATGTTTTTCATTACTCTGCCTTTTTTGCTGACTTCCAATTCCGCTGTCTTTTTCATCTACTATTCTTAACTCTTGTCTGAAGGAACTCTGCTTGCTTTAAAGACAATTGCAATTGTCTGGTATTACTTCTGACTTTTAAACAAAGCCAAGCAGTAGCCTTTCTCCTTCCAAAACACCATTGTATTTATTGTATGACAAATKATATGTATTAACAAAACTTCAGGACTAATCTGGAGCTCTATTACACGGGATTATGGGGATGCATATGCATGTCAAAGTTAATATCACTGGAAATAAAACAAGCAGAAATAAGTTTTCATATCTCTAAGTTAGCCTTTTAGTTCAAAGTGAAAAATTTACAATGATATTTCTGAGGAGATAAAAAGATTGAGACTTGCTTTTAGTCCTAGCTTACATGTGTAAGGGCTAGAGTGATCATGGCATAGTTCTGCCTGAGAATTAAGTTCTCAAAGTAGACTCTAGCCATAGGGACAATTTACCACAAAATAAAAACATCTTGAAGAAGTGACAGAATGATAGCCAAATGTCAGAAGTTAGAGAGCAAGCATTTACTTTCTGATTTCTAATTTTTGTTAGGTGAACACTGTGTTGGAAATGAAGAGGAAGCTCTGAACTGTGGGTGTTCTGGAGCTGGACACAGAAACCTGTCACTTGTGTCAGCAACAACTCTGGTTTCAGCAACAAAAGTGAGTATTTCCTATCTCAGCTTGAAATTGCAATGACTTGACTCCATACAGTTTAAACAGCATAGAAACTGTCATGTTCTTGATGTTATTTGGTTTGTTCTGACTTTATAAAACATCAATATCGGCTCTTCATCCCAAACTAGATCCTAAACTTTTCCTCCTTGATCATATTTCTGTTTCTAAATAACTAATCACTTATTCAGAATGTAGAGACTTCCAATAAGGTGTAACAGTTGTCATGTAATTGGAGAGCATTGCTTCTCAGATATTATGACAAATACATACAATGTATGTGACTGGACTTAGATAAGAAGCAGTGGAAATCTTTGCTTTTGGGGCAGGTTCCTTCTTGCTATGAAAAGGATCTGCAGCATTCCCTGATGATCTCACAGCTGACATATGTCCCATCCTATTGCCCATGTTTTCTTGTTTTACTTCATCAGTTATGTCACTCTTCGACGCTTTTCCTATTGCATTCTCATCACTTTTCTTATCTCTTTCCACATTTGTTTCCTTGTGCCATTGCCTCATTCAGTACATTACATTCTCCAAGTTCCTTGACAGCTTCTAGATTGATTTCTTTTTTTTCTTCTATGTAAAGGTTTTGTTTAGCCTTTGATTTATTTTCCTCTTGTGCCAGTTCCTTTCCTGCAATTTCAGCTGTACAGCCCTCTTGCAGGGGTATTAACAATTCCCTGCCTTTATTGGCTTGCACACAATTAGGATTTYTCAGTCACTTTCTGGGATTTTGTATTCCTCTGTTTCTAGCACTTCTTATTACATCTGGACTTAAAATCATGTTAACCTCAGATGCAACTGATTCAGGACAAGCATGAGTTTTAACTATACTAAGTCTTAAATATRCCAAGGGAATCAATCTAATCAAAACTTCTTTTTCAAATTATTTCTCCAGCAAAGTTTTTCTGTATCCTGCTCCAGGATTTCTRTCTTTCTCCACTAACACACACCCATATATGATTTGCCCTTCTTAAACTGCTTTTTTATAATTTCTGTAGTTCATACAGAAAAAGAGGAGAGTTTCCCATGCCGCTTGTACCTTTAGCATAAATTATTGCCACAGGGTAGTTTTTGAGATTAACCAAAGGATGTATAGATCTTGTGCTAAAAACAAGGCAAGAAATATTTCCTCCATGAAATTCTGTTGATCTCTAGAGAATTTCTTTGAACTCTTGTTTCGGAAAATCTCTTTCCACTGTTCTAAGTTATATAYTAACATTGTAATTTTTCTAGGCTTACTAGAAGTTTATTTGACTATTTTCATAATTTCAATGTTAAAGGCATTTTTCACATTAAAGATTAGGAAAAAAACATATTTGGTCCAACCAAATTTGTGAAAATATGGCAACATTTTCTTTATTTTTGCTATTGTGAAAATCCTACTATTTGAGCAAAAATTTCCTGAAATTAATGAATTTATTCAAAGTAAATACAACTTTCAGAGGACACAGGTTTGGTCTGACTTGTGACCAAAATAAAGGGAAATCTTTTTCATTCAGAACTGACTATTACAGCAGTTTACTGTCAGTGAAGTAAATATTTTACATTTTCTGCAGCCTTAAAAATAACATAGAATGATTAATATTAATATAGTATACTTTTCCATTAAAATATCATTTATAAAGAAAATTACACCTTCCCCTTCATTAGGAAGTCTGAGCAAATAATTTAGAATTTAWAATGTAGGTTTAAATTCAAATAATATTGTCAACTTTCTTATGATGGATACAAACTTACATTTTAAACTGGAATTGCAGAGAGAAGTTAATTTTCACAAGTGAGTGGTGCTGCACAGTAAACCAATCTGTACATACTGCCTGAAACTTCCTAAATAGAACACACCAAGTTTTATGAATATTTTTTGTTTCTTTAATTTTTTTAAATAACATGGCATTTTTTCCTATTTTTTAAAAAATCTAAATGTAGGGCAGGTGAAAAGGCAATGCAGAAGATGGGAGAGAGTTAAATCTTCTTTCTAGTTGCAGACACAGAATTTAATCTGTGGAAGGAACAGTTCCTTCCTTTGCCTTTTCATGCTCTGTTTCCTCACTCTGGAGACTTACTAGACCAGACCAGTCATGGTCTAAAAATGACATTAAATTTAGAATCCCTACTAGAGTTCACCAAGTTATCATGAGGTAGAGCTGTTTATTAGAAAATGTGCTGCTCTCAAATTCTTCATTGCATTGGGTAGAATTATTTTTCCCCAGAATTAGATTTTTCTTCTGTAGTATTTATTGCACTCTGTTTTTGTGGTTTTTGGTTTGTATTCTAAGTTTTGGAAGAGGAGCTAATGATTYTATTGCTACAGAAAACAAATTCCAACAATTTTTATGCAACCATTGTTTTTGGATTTGTGGCTGATTTTATCTTTTGTCATTTTTTCCTTTCTGATTGAATTTTCCCAGTGTGGAACACACACTATACAGTGAGCTATAACTGCAAATCCCAGGGAAAAGCAGGGGTAATAAGGGATAAACACAGTATCCTGTTAGGAAACAGTGCTTTGTAGACAAAAACCTCCTTCTCCTAGATTGATACTGGATAGAGAAAATTTGTTGTGCTTATATTTAAAACMAGTTTCTAGCAGGCCAGTTCACTTGTTCCTGCACTGGACTGTATCTTGTCATTTTATGTGCTGATCTCATCTCAATTCCTATTTAATATTTTATGTGTGGCAKTGAAGTTGCATTGGCAGTGCTTAAATTGGCACGAGAGAGCAAAAGTCAAACATTCCCTGCTCCAAGCTGTAGTCCCTAAACACATGGAGTTTGTGCACTTTGAGGCAGGAACCTTGTTCAGTCACAGAGCAGGGAAGGTGTAGGTTGGATATTAGGAAAAAAATTTTCACTGAAAGAATAATAAAGTACTGGAATGCTCTTCCCAGGGAGGTGGTAGAATCACCATCTCTGGATGTGTTTGAAAAAAAACTGGACATGGCACTTGGTGCTGTAGTCTAGTTGAGATGTCAGGGCATAGGTTGGACTCAGTGATCGTAGAGGTCTCTTCCAACCCCATGATTCTGTGATTCTGGCTCASTAGGACAGCAGAGCAAGCAGTAAAATATAAACTAAAGTCAGTCCAACTACAACCTGAAAATCCCAGTTGTGAAGGTGGACTGACCCCATTTTCTTTATCAAAAGTTAAACTTACTGTGTGCTTGTGCAGTCTGAGAAACTGAGTGAATATTCTCACAACAGAGGGACCAACAGGAGCCTTTTTTCCTGCCTGAAAGCCACAATCTGTGTGAGTGGCTTTGTGCTGAAGCCTTGCAGGGCTGATCCTTGATAGAGTGTCTGGCCCAGAATACAGATCAGGTGCTGCWCCACTGCTTTGGCTTTGGTTGTGARCAGTGTGTCAGCTGTAAAAAGAGCTGATGTATACACCTCTACTAATCCCCTCAACAAGGCTCTCATGAAATATCTTAATTGGAGCTTCCACTAATTTTAATGAGATTTCCMACTGGGAGTGTTAGCCCATGAAGACACCAGTATTTTTTATGTGCTCAGTCTGATGTTTCTCAAGGCTACTKACAGGATCCATAGTGGAGATACATGAACTGCCAGCAGAATTAGGATTCCCATGTATCCTGAGGGATCCTCAGTTCTTTACAGGCTCTCTGCAGGCAGGAACGCCTTACTAGGGCTCACATGAAGCAAAAGTAAGCATGCTCTGAAGAAAACCAGATGATGAGGACAATTCTGAGAATGTGCTCTTGAGTGAATACAACTTTGGGTTTGTTTGTAGTATGTGTAACCATGAAGGGATTAAAAAAAGAGGCCTGAATGAGAGCTATTGTTAGCAAAAGCAAAACTCACTGCAGAATAGGAAAAAACAACTAAAGAACCAAAACAAACTAAGAAACAAAGGGTAAGCAGGTGCAGAAAAAGAAAAAAAAAAAATACCAGAAGTTTATTTAAACATTTTAAATTTTGAAAGTAAATCTGTTTCCTCATTGTTCTGAAAATCCAGATCATAATTACACTGATTTACTGTCCTCTTTGATGCTTTTGGCTGCCAAGTTGCAACAGAAAATGAGTAATTTTGCTGAGAAGAGGGCAATTTTCCTCTAAGTTTGAATTTTCTCCTTTTTCTTTTACCTATTTTTATGGGTATCTACTTCTTTCTTATTTAGGCAGCTTTAGGGACTTTATTGTAAGTTTTAGCCTTAAAAATGAATACTGCAATGAATTCCTTTGTCATTAGTAACACAAGGAATCGTGTAGAAAACCCAAACAAAATCCAAGGCACAGGGGAGTCAGACATATATAGTAGGAATGGGCTTCTSTCATGGAACTTATACTTGGAAGGGACCAAATAATAAGAGAAATGTTATTATCTCATTTAAGAATGTGGGATGAAGAGCAGAGCAATGATGTGACTTGACTAATGGTGTAGGTCTGAGCTGGGAACAGAATCCAGACTGCCTGACTCCCCAGGCAKAGCATTAAACAGATTGCCTTTCTCTCCTCCTTGAGAAATAAGTGAGGGCTACCTGTTTAACAGCCTGGATTTGGTGAAACACACACTGTGTGCTTGATTTAGTGAATTGTCTTTTACCATGATGATGGTATTTTCTAAAAGAATCCATAGTGAAACTCACTGATTATAAATGATTTATAGGTTCAGTGTGTCACTACTGTAATGATATTTCTTTCTAAGCAAAGTGACTGTATCATGTCAGAAGACACTGGTGTTTATCTTTCAGGGAATAAGCACCAGAAAATGCTGCACAGGATTTCTGTTCTTTCTAAGCAGCCCTTGTTAACATTTAACCCCAAAACACATGGTTTAAGTCTGAAGGAGAAAAAATAAATCTGTTGCCTCTAAAATGGTTTTAAATATATATGCAAAATTCTTTTTTTTTGGACTTAGCATTATCTAGTGTGTACTGCAAAAAACTCCTTTAAAACCAACCACGGTGATATAGCAGTACATGTCCTAWAGAAATGTTCTTACAGTTTTCCTCTAAAAAATCCATTCTTCATGTGTAAATTAGAATCCCAGCCCTGCTGGAGGCTGAATTGAGTAGGTTTTAGCCTGAGAGATACACGACTTGGTAAAAGGAAATTACCTAAAATGAAACCAGTCAATGTTTAGAGCAAAGTAGGACTCAGAAAAGAAAAGAAATATGTTGCTTAACTCCATAGCAGGTGTATAGAAGGGTGAATGGTACAATCTGTAGAAATGGGGGTTAAAGTGGAACTTTCTTTTCTTGGTACAGTAACTGTGACAAAAGCTGGAGCTTGCACATTATGCATTCCCAGACATGTCCCTGAGCTATCTTTAATGAATGCTCTTCTCATTAATTTAAATGCTGCTAACATGCAGCTAGCAATAAGATAATTGAAGAAGTTCTTAATTTAGAAGCAGGCTCTCTGGTTATTCCACATGAAGTAGCAGAGCTATAAATTGTTAAATTCAAGGCAGGGATGTGAGTTTTCAGAGGTGCATTTAACAGCACTGGAGAGGGGGTAGGGGAAGAAAAGAGAAATGCTCGCTGCTCTTTAAAGGAGGAAAGGGACCATGGGTTTGAAGGACTATAAATTTATTTTCTTAAGGCTTACTGTCTTCCAGCAGAGACCTCATCTTCATGGTAATTAAAGCTTCTGGGGCAAGAGCTCTCCTTTTGTTTTGTCCTTGCACAGCACTAAAGGTAGAAAAGTTCTGGAGCAATAAATTGACGGACCACAGTAATTCACTAGGARGAACATTGGGGAGACTATAACATGAATGCAGGTAATGCACCATTTCAAGGACATTATAGCAAAGGAGAAAAATTCCTTCTTCCTTCTGYTGGTGAATTCAGGAACTTTTCATATTTGTAGCTACGACACCTGCAACCCAAAACTTGGCTTTGTGCAGAGGGTTACCTCTCTTCTCATTCATTTGAATAGTTTCCCTGGATTCAATCCTGACTTTACTGTCAGTTATCTCTAATTTCAATTTTAGCAGACATGTGAGAGTGACCCAGCATTGTAAAGCAGCTCATGTKGAAATATTTTTCTGTAAAAACTTTCAGATGTAGGGAAGTTCAGAGGCTTTACTATGAAACCATAAAACCTGTCTGCTTCCTTGCTGGAGATTGCTCCAAAGCATTATGAACTGAAGATTACAACTTCTACCTCTATGGAAGCTGAATTTAACTGGCTTTGCTTTTGTGGCATTTTATGTCAATCTTGTAGAGAAATGATTGAATAGGAATTAATTTTGAAACATTTTGAAATATTTTAGCAGAATATTTTATCACTTATTCTTCTTTAGAATCTTTAATTCTTTAGAAGAATAAGTGATGTGAACATGTAACMTCTGATAATGAATTTCTACCTCTGTGCATCAAAAATCAACAGTGTTGTGATCTTTTTAAAATGCTTAAAATTAGAACAACTCTGGATTTTCTTTGGTTTTAAAACAAGAAAAATCCCCATACTTYTTTAGTTTGTTTTTGTAATAAACCAGGAAAAAGAGTTAAATTTAAATATTGTGTGATGTAAAATAACTGAATTTCAGCAAATCTGGCTTCTAGCCTGGCTTTTGTATGACCATATTTGTCTAATACAAATCATGCAAAATTTAATATTTTCCTGGAACTACATTCTTAATTTCATAGTTCTTTATGTCTAAGAAAAATCCCATATTAAAAAAATAGCATTGAGAAACATCATGCTTAATGTCATTAGTTTAAAAACCAAGTGTAACAAGCCTATGGATAATAAACTGATATTTGAACGTACTGGGATATGTAAGGAAGCTCTTACCCTGGCCATGTGTACCTAAGTCTGTTTCAGAATGTTCTGTTTTTTCTTTAGGAGTCTGCTTCCTCAGCTGCTGTCAGGCAGGCWCTGCTGCCTGAACACTGTGTGTGCRTGTGCAGGTGGGTACAACCCTGACMWTTTAAATACAGCTYGAGAGGTTTTCTTACAATGTGAGGGTAAGGAACAGGAGAGAGATTTTTCTGTGCTCTTTAATGTTACTGCCATGAAACAATCTACTTCAAACACCCTTCTGACCATCCCTCATGGTGCTGGCTGGCACTGAGAGGAGAAATCACCCTGTGGCAGCAGGAATTCCACTCAGTGCTTGGCTGGAGGCTGTGTTGTGGAGAAAAGGAGATGTGGAACGAGGTTTTCAACAGGTGACAGGAGGGAGAAGACAATCAGGGTGTTAAAGCTGAGTCCTTGCTGTGCTGGCTGGTTGGAAGAGGGAACATGTGGGACACCTCTTTCAAAGAGTATTTTGCAAACCACTCTCTGTGGTTAGAGCCAGGGTGCTGCCAGTTTGGAGCTCTCCCTCCTGCCTGCCCACTGTGTAGAAATTAGACCACAGTAGGAATCTATTTGCAGTAGTTGGATTTTGATGAAGTTTCTGATGTTCAATTTTTCCCTGTTCCATCAGCTCCCTCTCAAAGATATTTTCTGTTATTCAAGAATAGATGTTTGCATTGTTTAGGATTAKTCACTAAAAACTTGTGTTGATTTATATGACTTGAAAATGATAAAAATGCTAAAATGATAAAAATAAAACTTCAGGGTTCAAGTCTGCTGTTCCAAGTTAGATTAATATCATGAGCAGGAGTCACCTGTGAAATTTTTGCTTTCCTTCTTTTTCTTATTTTTAAACAATTATTTTCTTTTCAGCAGCATATARATGCCTTTAAATTTTATAATTTTAACGTGTCTTGGAGATTATTTGAAAAGTCTCCTGGRTATACACAACTCATGCAGTGGGACATTGAGCTGCTGCTGTAAAAGTTAAAGAACTGGAGAAATCACAACAGCCATAGAATTCCCAGTCTTTTTGATGAATGMTTCAAAGGAAAACATTGTGCTTATAATTCAAAGTGATTAATTACTTACTTTAAAAGTGATTATTAATCACAGTGATTAATTCTYAGATTTTTTGGAGATAATATTGTTAGCAATTTTCTCATTCTGGTGTGTCAAAATGTCTGACAATGGGTAACATAAATGGCAATACAAGAAATAACCCACTGTAGGTTTTTTTGAGTGTATTTGAGAGCACAACTCCTGACCAACTATCCAAAATCTCTTGTTTTCCTCTGGGGTTTTTCTAAGCAAGAGCCTTGGAGCCCCACAACAGCTTTCTTCTCTCTTCTTCCAGTGTTTGATGCCACTTTCATCAGCTACTCCAACACTCAGGTTCCTCATCTGAGTCCTGTTCTCCCCAAATCTGTAGTAACTATTTAAACAGTAAATAACACATTTATTAATGGTTGCATGCCTTGCTGGCAGTGCATGAGATGCTGTAATTATTTGTTGTATCTTACTTCTTCTTTCCCTTATTTTTATTAATTGGATCAACTTAAGATYATAAATTCTTCTTTTATACTTATCAGGAAAAATAAATTGATCTGTGGAATTTGTTGCTTAATAAATACTCAGGAGAATCAGTAAAAAGATTTTTTTTTCCTAAGAATTCTATGTTGGGCAGTTTTGAGTTTCCAAAAACATAAGTATCATCTGGTTCCTGGAAATAATCTTGCAAATTTCTTCTTCAGCAAACAGGCGAAGTTTGCACAAAATAAAAACATTTTTGACAAAGAGCTATGAGTCCCAAAGTTAAATTCCAATATTTGAGAAGTGCATATTTTTAATATAACMATTCTGCTGTGAAAGCAAGTGGTGAAATTGGAGTTTAGAAACCATGGTGTTTTTCACAGCATTCCTGGCTTCTCTTTTACTTTACAGCTGGCTTCCAGTTGATTTAGTATTTCACATCAAGCATATTTCTAAATGAATTCTRAAGAAAGACTTGGGAATTGTCAGGTGATGGAAGATCAGTCTTGAACATATAAAATTACATTTTCCTCTTTAAGTAGCAAATGAAAATTCACCTTGACTTTTGTTCAGTTAGACCTATGACTAGGGGAAAATTTACCTAAAGTACTTGGTCTTTAAAAATCCATGATTCAGTTGCTAAAAAGTCCATCTAGCAAACYCTACTGGCTTTTGTCAAAAAATGGGGTGAGAGCTTCATATGGCACATAAAGCCCTATCTTATTGTGGGATAACTTGGTGAGTTTCCCCCAGTCACTAAGAGCTCATGAATGTTCAGCAATTCATCCCCAAGGTTACAGCAAGRGAGRRACTTCTCAGACATTGCTCAGAGCTATGTGTACATTCTTGGTCATCCTTTCACAGAAACAGTTCATGCTTCTTTTGAGTCTCGTGACATATTGAGCAGTACATATATTTAGAATTAAATCCTTTGGAATCTCCATGTAAATATAACAGGGTTAATGTAAGGCACTAACTCTGGCMTTTCACATGTTGGTTGGTAAAATCYTCTGATCAGATCCTTTGGTCCAAACCTTTTAAAGACACTTCCCTGAACATTCAAAGCAACCTATTTTTGCACTGACATTCTACAAAGAAGGTATTTTGGTGTGTTTCATGTCCTGGTGTTTATACACACTGTGATCATTTCTGCCACAAACAATATTTCCACTAACTGTGAAAGAAATGTGCGATTTATGCTGTGATACATCCTCATTCAGAGTGTTCCATCACGAAATCCAATTGCTGAGGGTTGAGCATCCTGAGATGAGTTTTTTCTCTCTCCCCACCACTCAGTGCTGTTCCTTTGTGCTGCTGTGGGGCTTCAAGGCTCTGTGCTGTCTGTTTTTTATTTCTTTATTTTCTTTTTTTAAGAGAGGGTGATGTTAGGGGGAAGTTTGTTTTCTGTTAAAAGTATAAACCCTTCAGTGTAGCAGCAGTGCCCCTCCGGATTGCTCCTGAAGTTAGTCCTGATCCTTTATGTAGTTTTGAACATTGCAGAGTAAAAGAAATGATTATATTAAATAATCTACTTATTTAAGCACCAATTATCACTCTTAAGGTGGAGTTTTGTGTGAGAGTTCAGTCTGGGTGAAAAAAGATGGAACAATGAAAAGCACATCATCTCTTACTGCAGCCAAATATTTGTAAACTGAAGTTGCTGAGAGTGTAAGTGGTAACAGTCATCTTGCAAACAGATGGGACAGTCCTGTGTTTGTGAACTTTTGCCCCAGGAAGAAAGAGAGTGAAGGAAAGAGGAGAAAGTACAAGAAATGCTTAGTAATAATTATGTATTGCACAGTATTACCTTGCAATGATTGTTTTGCTCAGGCATATGTGAATAATATTCATGGAAATGGTCTCAGAGTAATTCAAATATAACATGTAGGTGTAATTTTGAAAATTGTCACTGGATGTTTGTATCATTTTTGGGTTGGTTCCTTTTTCTTAGTCACAGTACACAGTGTGACAGAGTGGCCACTAGACTATTAATGATGTCATAGATTAAATTGCATTCTATAAACAGAAATTTACACCCTGTACTTTCAACTGAATGGAAAAATCATTTAAAATTTGCCATAAAGAGTCTGCACTTTCTATATGTTAAAATCTACTTTGCAGTCTTAGGAAATTAAATTCATAGGGTTTGTGAAGGTGTCTTAGAGTGGTCTGAAATTTAGATGAGAAGGTAATGAATTCAAGGGTAATCATTTTTCTGTGCAGTGATGTTAAGTGCTCATCTACTTTAAAGCATGAACTTGGTTGCAGAATATTTTAACTTTTGATGGTTTAGAATTCCCTGTGCACCTTGGCTGCCATTAATGCAGGATGTTGGTGTTCATTGATATATTTTTTATATCCTGTTTCATAACTGGCAATATCCCACTGTTTCATGCACAGTGAAGTTATTAAGACTTCCACATGTGRTTAGGAAGGAAATTCTTTCTACAGAGGTTTGTACATGAAATCTRTTGGTGGGTTTGTTCATTCCCTTATGCTCTCTGAAATATGCCTTATTGCTTTGCAGCACCCTAGCAGGGTAATCCTCTCTCTAAAAATCCATTGACACCATTCCCCAACCATTGCAAGCTGCCCACAGGCTTTCACCATAAYCCCTGAGGCACAGCCAGCACAAGGCAGCTGGGGATGACCTGAAATCAGTGCTGAAGGCAGAGACACTTCCACATTCAAATCCTCCAGCTTCCAGGACCAAGCTGGTCAGGTCCAGGATACAGCCCATGAAGAAGCTGGGAACAATTTTCCATCCTTCAAAGTAATCACCAAAAGTAAGTGCTATTTTAGGATAAGGCTTAACTAACTTGACTTTGGATGCTGTTGGCCTCTTTCAGAGTTCAGTTYCCAGTACCAAATTCAGTGCCTGTGTTTGTTTCCATGCACTGTTTGATATCAGGTCCACTATACCAAATAGCATGAATATTGTAGGTTTTCCAAGAGGTTTATGCCTAAAATTTTTTATGTTATTGAAACCAGCTCCTTCATGGAGTATCAGTTTTTYAGTTCTGGAAAACACTTGTTTAGTAGGGAATAATATGTATAAAAACTGTTGAGTCATAATCATTTAGGGGCTTTGGTGACCAATGACCCCTAGTTTTTTTTACTGCAGCCTGATGCCATGGAGAGGCCCCTCTYATATTTTTATTTTCATTAACAAAGCCCCACATTTACACTGTGGAGATTTCCAGCATTGCAGATTGCAATGAGAATGAAATATGTTGTTACTGTACTTTCTCAAACACACMCAGCCCCTCCATGGAGCATTCTGCTCATGTGGATACCCTCTTCAAGAACTTCATGGCAAAGTCTGGTCACTTGTTCAACAAAGGTAAGTTTAAAGAAGTTTAATTTGTGTAACCAGGCTCAGACTTTGTGCCAAAGCGACTCAGGTAACCACTGAAACGTTTTCAGCAGGAAAGGGCCAAGAGGGTGGGAGGTTTGGTAAAGAACATTTGTAAATCGTATTACTTCCACTCTAGAATTCATAAATTCCAGCAGCACAAAGGGTGTTAATTTAAGGGTGCTCCCAGTAAAGGATAGACAACTTTTAAGCATTAGATTAATTGTCAGTCCTAATTGTGCAGCTAAGAACTCTAATAGGCAGAAACAGAACAATTTCTAGTCAGCAGAACTTCCGAGAAAGTTTTCAAGCTTGTTGCTCTAAATTAAATGAGCATTTTTCAAATGCAACCAAATGTTCTGAATTAAGGTCAGAAGATTGAAAAAGTAGTAACTAGAAAAGTGGAACAAAGAAAGCTGCTTTCTGTGGCTTGGTTTCTTAGAGAAGACAAAGCACTGATTACAAAGGGTCGTTGACATGGTGGCAGGACATGAAAGAGCTGCATTGAGGATTGGAGTTACTTTCAATAACACAGCTGGAATGACTTTAATAGAACTCTCAAAAAAGCTTTTTTGGGATATTTGGAACTTGCATGTTCTCTTCATTTAAGGTATAATAAAAGGTTCTGCAAATACATTCAGTACTACTTAGCCTTATATGTTATGCTATGGATAGCATAACAGAACTCTTTAATTTCCCTGGGAATATTCTTATGCTTATTTTGTTGTGAGTTTCAGATGAAAGTTTGTGTTTCTTGGGGTTTTCATAAACACATGGTTTAAAACATTTTTAATGAAAATACAGTGTAAAAGCTGCTCATGTGAGCACTTGATTCTGGGATGGAAAATAAAAACAAAGGTTGAGGTTTAAGATAGTGTTAAGATCTTTGACAGTGATTTCTTGTAAATGGCKTTACCTTTTTGAATGTAGAAATATGAATGCTACAAGAAATTCATAATGGTTTTATTGGCCTGGTACACATTGTTTAGAAGTAAATAACATGTGTTGGCTTAGTATAATACTGCATCAGTTGTGACTGGCCATGACTGGGTTATTCAAGCTCTCTCATTCATTTTAGCCAATTAGTTTGGCTGCTTATCAGGAAGTGACTTCAGTAAGGAAGCACAGTAATTCAATTATCAAGCACTCCTTTTCTTACCCTTCCAAGAAAATGCATATGAACTCAATGTAAGAAAAACATTTATTTTCAGCTTCTTGTCTGTGATAACTCATTGTGTTACAYGCAGCATGATTCACCACAGAGTGCTTATCTGTCATGGAGGGCGGGAGGAGGAGAATGAAAAATTCTAACACCACCTAAAATATATCATTGCCTTGTAGGCAGTGAGACCATTTCCAGGAGGAATAGCTCAGTTATCTGTTTGGAGGAAATTCCTCCAGCCCCTGGGCCTTGTACCCTTTGTTCCTGATCACCTTGAGACATGCAATTAGAAAATCTCCAGCTTGGGAACCATATTGCCTTCAGGGCAGCTCCTGCTCCTTGTGAAAAACTCAATTTGGATTGCTGAAATTGAATTGTGTCCTCTGAATATTATTGTTAATGCATTTTAAGAAACTAAAATAATGATAAGGATTGGAGAGTGTTCAGAGCATTTCACAGTCACTGGTCAAAGTTCACACTCTCTTGCTCTCAGTGAGAAGGAAAAAATTAATATCAGACTAAATTCACAACATTGCATGCCAGGCAACAGAAGTATCACTCYTAAGAGAAAGTCTAGCTTTGGAGAAAACTTCAGATGTCCGTGAGTAATTTTTTGATGGTTTTTACTGTCTTTATTTCACACATAAATTCACAAAAAAGAACTATCCATACTTTGGGTTGGAAAAGACCAGTGTCAACTTCAGCTGTGTTTTTATTCATGAAGACAAGATGTCTTCACTCTGCTTTGAGTGCTGTGCATGGCTTCAACATGCAACTACCTGATGGAAGATCACCATTTGTATTGCAAAAGTTGGAAAGAACTTCTTGTTTTTTTAATATCAATTTATAGTGGAGGGACCCTCTAGTATTTTTTGTGGTTCAGAGTACATAACCTCTCCAATGTGCTTTTCATGCATGCTCAGCAATGGTGTGTGAAGTAGCCATGCTGCAGGCAACATAAAGAAAGCTGTAAGCTGAGCCTAGAGCTCCTGTGTCCACAGCTGGACATTGATCATTCTGGGCAGAAATACAGAGAAACAAGAGTGGGCACTTAGCTGTAGGAGAGAACAAATTTATCCAGAGGGCTGTGTTGTATGAACAGATTTAAAATTATTAAATAAGTAAGAAAGGGGAGATTTTCCCTTCTTTAAAACTAGGATTTGAAAGATGCTATGTCAGATATCTTTCCAAGTTGGTGTTTTTCTGTACTAATTTAAAGAAACAGGCAGAATACTAATTTGTGTCTTTTTGGACTCTCTCTTGCAGTAGGCTATGATTTGCCAACTTCTCCACTTCAGATACATTTGCCCTGTGTTTAGCACCATAAGAGTGTGGGGATTTATTCAGGAACCTGAAAGAGGAAACAGATCATTGCAGAGGCTCAGGGCAACACTGGAAAGAAACAGGAATGTCAGCCCATAGTGTGGGTTCTCTGCTTGCTTTTTCTACCTCTGTTGGGATCAGGGTTGAAGGCACTCAAGATGATGGTTCATGTTCAGACTCAGGTGTTTATTGTTTCTTATCAGTGTCACAGCCTCACAGCCTTATTAAATCTTTCATTAGCAAGGCACAAAATGGCTAACTATCTCTTGTTACAAGGTCTTTTAAGGCTAAACTATCTAATTAAAAATGAAACCTAAATTATTTTCCCTTTTAACCCAATAACTGATCACTTGAAGCCCACAGTGTGGAACTTTCTGTCCAGTTACAAAATATCACCCAAACCCATGAAGAAGAAGGAAGAAGGTGAAGAAGRKGRWGAAGAAYAACCTGTCTGCGCCCTAAAACCTCTGTCTTGCTTCATATTTATTACTATATTCTAAAACCTCAAACTCTGAGTTTTCCACCCTGTGATTTTACACACTTCTAACCAACTACACACCYGTAATCCCAGTGCTATCAAGCAATTTTGGAAACCCTCTCCACAGCCCCAGGTCAAATGCAGYKCTCTCCTGCGAGTCTGTGCCCCTCAGCACAGAAAGCCCAAAATTCTCAGCATCCAGGGTTCCACCAGATAGCTAAAGGATCATCGAATTAGTGCTACTGAATATCAGGATCTGGGGAAAGAGGTGAGTGTGCAGGTTTCTGAGCATGCAGATTTGCAGATGTCTGAGTGTGCAGCTTTGCAGGATTCTGAGCATGCAGGTTTCTGAGTGTGGAGATTTGCAGATTTCTAAGCATGCAGATGTCTGAGTGTGGAGATTTCTGAGTGTGTAGATGTGTGAGCATGCAGATTTGCAGATTTCTGAGTGTGTAGATTTGCAGGATTCTGAGCATGCAGGTTTCTGAGTGTGGAGATTTGCAGATTTCTGAGCATTCAGGTTTCTGAGCATGCAGATTTGTGAGCATGCAGATTTGCAGATGTCTGAGCATGTAGATGTCTGGGTGAGCAGATTTGCAGATTTGTGAGTGTGCAGATTTCAGATTTCTGAGCATGCAGATTTCTCAGCATGCAGATTTGCAGGTTTCTCAGCATGCAGATTTCTCAGCATGCAGATTTGCAGGTTTCTCAGCATGCAGGTTTCTCAGCGTGGAGATTTGCAGGATTCTCAGCATGCAAGTGTTTCAGCACACAGATTTGTGGTGGGTGCTAGCGGTGTCGCTGCCCCGGCTGCCGGCGCAGCRGTTCCCTTGGAAGGGAGCCCTGGTGGAGGTTTGTGCCCAAGGGAGCTGCATGAATCAGCAATCTGCCACTGCTGCTTTGGAGGGATGAGAGCTGGGCCGAGCTCCTGGTGAGCAGGCTGAGTGGTTTTGTTACTGGGACAACAGGGGTAAACTTCAGCTGTGTGCAGGCCTTTCCAAGGAGAATACTGGCACAGTCCAGCTGGGAGCAGAACTGGACTCGTGCAGCTTGTGCATCACAGACAAGAACAAATCCTTGTGCTGTTGTGATCAGATGGAGAAAAATATTTGYAATCTAATTGGGTTGGGCTGGGGGAAAGAAAGTCTGGAGTCATGGACAAGCCACATTGTTTGAAATTGTCTGAAAAGACAAAAAAAAAAATCTTTTGCAAAAATTATCTTGGCAAATTCCTCTCATTTCCAAGAGCAGACAGATGAGTGTTTTAGATATAAAGCATGACTCACAAATTGAATATAAACCTGGAATGTTTTGAGGATTTCAATGTACTGACTAAAAGGACAAAGCCCAAAGCATCTCTCTGCTTTGAGTGACATCAAAAAACATGAAAAAAAACCCTGCAGCTTTCTTATTTTACCCCAAATATGAATGCCATGGGAATGATTTCTTAAAATTCTAGGGTTATTGTTCAAGGTAAGAAGTTACAAAATAACATAAAAAATATTAAGTCATTGTGCTGTTATATCTTGAAGGGTATTTCAGCTGACAGAGGGCAAGTTTAGATTTGATATTAGGAAGAAATCTCTAATCCTTAGGTTAGATATTAGGAAGAGAAGCTGTGGCTGCCCCCTCCCCGTGGGCAGTACAGGAGCCCCTGAGGCACAGAGGAACTTCAGAGCTGACCCAACACTGCTGTTCCAGGCTGCTGGAAGGGAGGGCAGGGAGCAGCTCCAGGCAGAGCCTCTGGAAGCTGAAGGAGGCAGCTGGAGTTTGTGTTAGAGCAGATCTGAGCTCTAGGCAGGACCGTGTTGTTTATCAGGGAGAGCCACACTGCAAGGCAGGGATCTGCAAACTGGGATCTGCRCCGGTAATTGGTGATGAGAGTAGATTTAATCCACTGGGCTTGGAATGATGCTATGTGTTGACAAAAGGAAAATGTTAGGGATGAATAAACCCTATATAGTTCTAAATGCCCTATGACATATATTGGGCTAAAWGACAAAAGACCAGAGAGAAAAGAATATGATAAATTTTGGCATTTCAGAGTTTTGCTTTTCATATTCTGTATTTTGGATGTACAAAATATTTTGATTTTCTRTTCTGTATTTTATCCTAGCCTTTTCAAAATAATGAATCTTTTCCTTACAAAACAATTTCTTAAGGAAAAATTTCCACTTGTTGTAAAAGTAAACAATTCTTTCCTTCACTATTTCCTYAATATTTGGAAACTATAACTCTGTGAAGAACTTTAAAAAAAGGTAGTTGGTTGATTTTCTTAGAGGGGAGTTTAGTTACTGTATTTCATGGTGGAAATGCAGTTTAGTCTGTAGCATTTGTTTAACTGCCAATGCCTGTGCTTTTGTGCATTTGCAAAATAYGCATTCACCCACTCACACAGATTTTGAGTGACACAGTTCTTGAAGGCTTATAAGCTTTCTCTAGCACTTTTTTTTTTTAATTCTTTCAAGCAACCCAGATATSTTCACCATCTTTGCCTAGAAAAATTGTATTTGTGACTCTTTGCTGAATGGTGAGCCATACCAGATATGGAGGCACGTGGCAAGTGGACAAGAACAGTAATTTTTAACACCAAATGATTAAACAAGGACCTAATACTAGAAGATGCTGATTTACAGATTCAAAATATGCCCTGGACTGCTGGAGAGCTTCGTTTTACTTCCCCATTTGCTACTGATGGGACAACTCTGCTTGGACATCTGCCAGAGTAGATATTCCAGAAAAAATACTTAATGGTTTGAAATATTTTCTTCCAACATAAATRAAGCAATTTAAGTAAAAAAATCTCCCCAAACCTATTTTTATTCTGGAGGAAGAGTGTTCTTAGTGGGAGTAGCTAGTCTAGAATAGCTATTGTGCTAAACTGCCAGTGTGTGAAGGGAGCAATTGCTGATGGGTACTGCTAGAGATTTAAAAAATAAACCAAAACATTAAAAATTGTTGAAAAGGACATCTTGGCTCTTGGGACAGAGCCAAGATAGACTCAAAGGAGGCAAGATAGCTAAATAAACTAAATATTTCAACAATAAAAGAACAGAATATGTTTGGCCCTGTTCAAATTCACAGGAGAGGTGAAGGTCTMAAGGAACTTTTCTCTTGCAGATGTTCCTGCATGGCTTACAGGAAAGAAGAGAATAATACAGTGTCACCTGAAAGAGGACCCCTGAACAAGTTTACTTCCAGGATGGCTGGGTGCTCAGAGGCCTGCACTGAACTGACAGGTAAAAATGGCTCTTGTCATGTGTTTATGGCTGAGAGTTCAGCTGCTCCTCTCTGAGCTCTGGCAGGGCAGACRCAGCTCTGCAAGGCTGGGTGTGCCTGGGGCTCACAGCTCCTTGGGAGTGCAGCCTTCAGAGGCACTCAGGCTCATCTGCAGGTGAATTAACTCTGAGCCTCAAAGCAGAGAGCTGTGATTTTACTGACACATCATAAATGGCTAAAATACTGTCATTTCCTATCACATGACTATGCTGAGTACTTACAGATAAGAAAGGGAGCTTTCAAAAATATATTGATAAGATCAAAGCAAATGGGGAGAAGAAAATTCTTTTTTGCTGAATTTTCTGTCATCACTAAAATGAGAATATGTTGTTCTCACCATGCATTTGTTAGTGAGAGGATCTCCTGTYCTCAATTTTTAAACAGTTATTTACACTTCACATGAGGAAAAGTCTGTTGGGCCTTTCTCTGCATTCAAAAGAACATACTAGCTAATATTTCATGTATCTTTAGTATGTCCTTTGAGCTCTCTTGTTTGAAAAATGGAGTATGAAAACGGTGACACAGAAATACCTGCCAGCATCCTCCTTTAAATTTAAACATCTCTCTTATGCAAGGAAGTGTAATTTTGGACCTGCGATTATCACACAGTGCAGATAATGCACTGATCAAACTCACACTGGGTCTAGAAAAGGAGATTCAYTGCAGTACCCTGATGATGATGGCAATGAGGCTGCACTGATAAAAACCCTTTAATCTTAGCAACAAGGGAACCCATTTTTGCCAGGTACCTCTCTGTTCTCTCCTATTGTGCCCTGAAGCCAGATGTACATGTAGTGATTTCAGTACATCACATCTTTCAGTTCATTGTGGGCCTGAGAACATAACACAAAAGGCCAGGAAAAGGTAATACTTTCAGTGTCAGTTTTCTGAAGACACCATTAAATTGATTCTTTCATTGTGTATTTTAATGTACTTCAGAGCATTTTTCTCCCTTTGTTGTAATTCACATTCTCCTGTACATGTCAATTATTTGAGACTTGAAGGAAATTTTGATTCTCTAAGTGTTCCTTGCTAAACACACAGCATGTCCATCAGAGTGCACAGCTACCTTGCCCTTGATTAGAGGACACACCCCTATCAAGAGTTTTAAAACCTGATGGTTTTCCTGCCTGTAGGTGATAATGCACTTTCAGAGGCTGCTTCAAATAAGTGTTGTAAAAGAAAAAAATATATAGGACTTCAGCAAAGATATGGACAGAGGCCATACAGGAGAGTTAGAATGAACAGAGWGTCAGCTGGGCAAATGCAAAATGAATTGGAAAAACAACAGATTCCAACTCATTTTGCRTTTGACCAGCTGACTTCACACGTGGTTGTTAAGAAGAACAGTAATTTTCTTCTTCCCAGTGGTTTTTAAGAAGTTGGTGAATGAAACATGCCAAAAAGGTGTTCCATGGGCAGACTGCATGGATGCTGCTGGTTTGTGAAAATGATAACAGTGCTAGTTCAAGGAGTAGGTGGAAGCAAGCAGGGAAAACTTGCTTCTTAAGTTCTATTTATTTAATGGTGCACACCCACCTGTATTTAACCCAAACTCACACTAGTCCTCTACAATTTAGTTCGTTCCAGTTCAGAGGGAACCACTAGCCTAATCATTCTTAGATTATTGCTTCTAGATGCAACCAAAGGAGACTTTACTAAGAAAAGAATTTTCAATCTTTAAAAAGGTCATGATCAGTTCAGGACTGTTAGGATGGTCTGGATATCTTATCCAAACTGTTCCACTTAAGTCTATGGAACTTTCCTTTCTAGCCTAGACAAAGAGACAGTATTTAATTCTACACTAAATGCCTCTGACAGTAAGTATTGCTTTAACAAAAATGATTTTCTTTTGTCTTGGCACTCATTGTTGGTAACTGAGCTGCATGGCTAAGGAATTCATCATGTAGAATCACTGTAGATAAGGCCAGATGATAATCATGTTGTGAATAAAAGAAGGGAAATTAGGGAAAAAGAAGGCAAAAGAGATGTGTGGGAGTTGCTACCCATCCTTTCTGCTAAGTGGGCTGTGCCCACTGCTGCTAATGGAGGAAGCCCCAGGCTCTCTCTTAATTTTTTTTTTTTTCTCTCATGAGCATGTCTGTGTCTGGAAAACCAGTGGGGAGTGTCTGCAAATAGATGGGTGTGTAATTTTCCTTATTCTAAATTGCAATCAGGACAGAGAAAAGACTGTTTTTGGAATTCTTCAATCAGAGACAGTCCCTTTCTGTACAAGCATCTCTTTTATTCGCTTTCTCTTTGGTTTGTGCTTTTTTTGGTCGGTTTGTTTTTTGTTTGTTTTGTTGTTTTTTGTAACACTGCTCTATAAGCTTTGCATACTGATGTTGTCTCTGGTCAGAATCACAGAATGTTCTGGGCTGGAAGGGACCCACAAGGACCATTGGGTCCAACTCCAAAGGGAATGGTCTGTCCAGGAACTGAGCCCATGACCTTGGTGTTACTTGCTCTCAGTGTGCTCTGTATTTCAGTAATTCTGTGCTTTTATTATTTTATGCTTCTGCTGGATTGGGAATAGGATAAATTCCTAGATTTGTCTGGCTTTAATTTGCAGCCATCACTGCATTAGGAACTGTTGGGGATTCCTGCTCTCATCAGTTGTTTCAACAGCACTAAAAGGCAAAAACGAGTGCTTGAGGAGAAAGTCAGAGATTCCACAGCTCAGCAGGGAGAGTCCAGCCAGAAGCCAGCTCTGTGCATTCTTCCTTGCAGGAAGGAGCAATACCAGTTATCCCCCAGTGCCAGAACAACTTTGTCTGGGAAATAAGAGAGGTAAAGGCTCTCTGAGGCTGCACTTCCTTCATCCCTGTGCCATGAAACTCAGGGAGTGCTGCTGACTGCCCCCCTGCACTGCTTCTGGCATAGCTGGGAAAGGATGCTGGGCTGGGGCAGTTTCCATCTCCAGTTTCCATCTTTGGAGATGGCTGGTGGAAAGGAAAGCATCTTGCAGAGCACAGAGAAATGCTRGGGCCTGACCTTTGGTGAATAATAAGAAATGGGAGGAAGATTTTATTGGAAATATTAAAAATCATGCCAGTGCYGGAGAAATATTGAGACCTGAGGTGATGGGACAGACAGTAAGGTGTAAAACTCAAATTTTTTTKCTGGAATTTAAATAGAAAGTGTATTTTACCACTTTAAATGCTTGTACTTCTAAAAAACCTTTACTTTATGTGTCTTAAAAGGTAAAAATCTTTTCCCATTATATAATGAAAACATAATTATATAATGAAAACRTAATTATAAGTAGTGCTGTTGTTGTCTGCAACAAAAACGCATTTAGAGAGTTTTGCTACTAGCATGTTTCTATTTTTGCTTTCAATATTTTCATTATTTCTGTGAAAGCTTCCTGATTGAACCCTCTTCTCTCAGAATTTTTTACACATKAATTGCAGATCATTCTAATAAGCTTTTTAATTACAGCTAGAGAAGACTATTTAGAGCACTCCTGACTGTTAGAAACAAGTCCATGTGGGGAAAAATAAGAGGTAATTAGCTTTACATGAAAAATAGCTGCTGTCATTTTCCACTGACAGAAGGAAAGGAAAACAATTTCTACACCTCATAGAAAATACACACTTGGACTGGAAAGGACTGTTTGGCTCATAGTCCTTACCGTGAATTTATCTGAAATTTAACTAGTTTTACTACAGKTATTTGCTATGAAAATTTTGAAGGCATTGACATTCTAACTTTCTAAGTTCTTGTAGCAAGTCCATTGCATCATCTAGATAAAGAGTATCCCAGTTATTTTAAATGGAGATGCTTTTTGTAAGAGGGTTGGGAATATGAAAAACAAGGCGCTGTCACTGCAGTGTGCTATAACACATGAAATAGTATAAATAAATAATAAACTAGTAAAAATAAATAGTGAAAATAAAAAATACTAAAATAGTATAAATAAATAAATAATAAACTTGAGGAATCTTCAGRTCAGCTCAGACTGAGAGCTCTTGCTGTGAATTTTCTTGTGGCAGATCCCGAAGTATCTGTGGTGGCTGAATGCCTGCAGGCTCTGGAAGCAAACCCTGGAGTAAGGAAATTCTTACTGTAATCATCTGCCCAAACTCTGCCAGAAGGAGCCAGTGCTTGAGCACAGCTGCTGGAGTGCAATTGGCATCCCAGGATGGGAGTTCCTTGTGAGGRACAGGAAAAGGTCAGGTATGGGCCCTTCTGTGGCTGCAGATGCCTCCAGGASACCCTGCCAAATGCACTTTGGAGATGTCTACTAAATGTGCATGTATCTGGCTCCTTTTCAAGGTTAGCTAAGGAAAATGTGATTGAGTATTTGTGTTCCTAGCCCTTCTCAGGTCTACATCCAGGGGAGTGTAAGGGACAAAGTCATTATAAYTTCTCTAAGTCTATAAATATGTGGTTTTAAAGGTAGCAATGCTCTGTTTTGAAAAGCTTTTATAGCACATTAAAAAAAAAAAAATAGGCCCAGAACAGTTTATTCTGCTTTTTGTCCCCTTTACTCTAAGTCCCTCATATCTAGCAATGTTCTTTTATCATCATGTTTATTGTGTTAACTCTCTTATAGCTATTATTGCTTAGTGCAATCTATTTTTTTTGTAGCATCTAAATATTTTTCCCTACTAATTCAGTATTTTGTTTTCTTAAATATTTATATGCAAAGCTACTGGAGATACAGTGGGCTGTGACAAAATGGAACAGCTGWCTATGGACTTCACTGTGTCAGACACCACCACTTTACAGTGATCCCTGTCCAATGCACGGAGAACTTTTGGGAGGAGTTTCTCTGCTACAGGCCAACGTTTGTCACCTTCCATTTGCAAATATCCAGGTGAGGAACCAAGCAAATACATGRATACTTGTGTTCAAGCCAGTTTTCTCCTTTGATAATTTGTACATGGCTTATGATTATGTATTTGCTGTACAGCTCTGGGATTCCCTGCTGGACTCTGCCCCAAGCACTGGCCAAGGGCCCACTGGCTCCAAACCAGTTCTCTGCACAGAAGGGTTTGCTCCTGGCTCCTTCACAGGGAAGAACTCAGTTTAGATTGCCTGAATCCACCAATAAAACTTGGATTCACCAGACAGCACCAGCACCTCCGGGCACTTTTTCYCTTGTGGCAATTTTTCATTTTGATACTGATTGTGAAATCTGAATTTCCAGGAAAGATCGTTCATCTTAAGTCAGGAATTTACAATAGTGTGCAAGCACTTTTCAGAAAACAGGCTTTGATTTTTTATTTTTTTTTTGTATTTGTACTTAAGCTTCAAAGGAATTAGCAATAATCATATGMTCTTTTCTCTTTTTAAGAGTTTTTATTTAGAGTGGTGAATCTTGTTGAGGGGAAGAAAACTTTGAAGTAGTCATTAGAAGTAGTGGCTGAAAATATATTTAAAATTTAGGGGGTAGTGATAAAACTCAGTTTAATTTAAAAAGAATCTTGTATGTCATTTGCCTCAAAAGGAGCTTGAACTCCATGTGGATGAATTGGAAATGTTCATTTAGGGAGTATGGTTTAAAAGATGTTAAAGAGCTCCAGCTGTAGGGTGATTGATAGATAATTGTAATTATAAACAGGGGTCTGTCACTGCTGCACTCRCAGTCAGACTCACTTTGGAATGGATTGCTAGTTCAAAATGAATTTTGTGTTTTCTTGGCACATGGATGTCCAGAGTCAGTTTCAAAAGCTAAAACTTTGGTTTAGAACTGTGACTTTAATGGTGACTCTCACAACAAGAAAATGCAAGAACATACACTATTGGAGTAATTGGAATATTTTCAATATGCCATAATCTTTGTTGCTTGCAGACAGTGGAACAGGATTCTGTGCCAATATTGATGGAATACTGGTAAGCTTGTTTCAATTATTGTGAGGCTACTTGTGTATAAGAACACTTCCTCTTTTAAAATTATATAGAAAGTGCAAGGATCACAGTTTAGTCTGAGGGGGTTAGGATGCTGGGTTTCATTTTGCTTTTTAATTGCTTTTTGGGCACCCATACTGCGCTGGAAAATGCTACTGTAGCTATCATTTATGTTCCTGTTCTACTGCTGTGTGTGAGTTACAATCAAATGTGGTAAGGAGCAGTTTTTGAGGGATTGGATTTACTTCTTCTCTACAGTTACTTGTATAACAGTACAGAATAGTTGTTAAATTAAGTTTTAACTCTGTACATACAGAGAAACAGTAAGGGGGAATATTGATAGAGAACTGAAGGAACAGACATAACTTAGAGTCCATAACAATTTCCACTGCCTGAAATTTGGTCCCAGGAACTGAAGATCGAAAAAACCTACCTGCAATTACAGGTTGCTGCTTAAAAGTCATGAAGAGAGGCAGGAGATTGTTCATTTTTTGGATGGGTATTGGCACACTTTAAACAGAGATGACAGGCAGACAGCAGTATTAACACCCAGTATTTAAGATCCCCTGGTGTTGTTAAATATTCCTTGGGGTTTTTATTTGAGCTCAGGTTTGCTTAACTACCTCCASCTCAGCTGATGGGATGAAGAAGATAGATACACCCAATTTAGTCTCTGCTGTTWGTTCCTGATGAAACAGACATTTTGGCTTAATGTAAGTAAGTATTAATAASTTTTTATTAAAAGGTGGATTCAGAAGACAAGAAATAGGAATATGAAACTTTCAGGTAAATAATTTTATGTCCAGTCATCTTATATTATCTGTACAAAYGTCCTCCAGAAATTCAGCACTCTAGTATTAAATATAAGTATTGAAAAACACTTAAAACCACAATAATTGTTAGTAACTCTATGTAATTAYTTTCTCCCTGGGTTAATATTTAACTAGCACAGAGTCAAGATATCTGTGAAAGCCAATTTAGATCAGCTTTGTTATATTACAGCACAAGAGAGATGAATAAATTGAGTAATATTTTATTGATCAGAAACAATACTTTTCTCAGCAATTAAAATGCATGATTCATATGAACAAGGTGAAAATGAAACATCCAAAAAAATAACTTCACATTTTTTCCATTTTCTTCGTAGTGTAAGCAATAAATACAATGCCATAGCTTCTATTAATCTTATTTACATAGTACAATAAATGAATGTTGCCTGGTTGCCAGCCCAAATGTTTCTTGACATCAAAAGGAATACATATTGCAGCACTTCTACAGCCAAATACTCTTGTAGATCACCACCATGAAAAACTGAATAACATAAATGCCAACATTAAAAAACCAACTGAGGGACCCTGCAATGCAGCCATTTATTAATTGAAGACAGTAGCATTAAAAATAGACATTTTCTCTCATTGAATCATAACATGCTGGTGTTACAGATAAAAAATATAAGACAACTATTGCTGTAGCCCCTGTAGATTGATACAATAAGTCCTCACTAAATTAAAAAAAAAAAGAAACAGCAAATAATAACAGGTAATAAACAAATAATAATCTGCATGTTCAAAGGAATCTCACAGCCCCACCAAAAGAGATTTTTCCTTCCATCCCAGAGAAGACAGCTATGGACTACAACATTCTGTGAAGTGGAAGACAGCCATGAGAAATCAGCATAAAAATTTGATTTTAACTTATGGTAACAGAAAAATATTTTAAGAATCAGACCCTTCTCTTAGCTATGTAGAAATTGAAAAAAGGTGAGGTAGGAAGACAAAATAAGGAATTGGTATTTTCCAATGCAAATTAGAAAACAGATTATCTAACCTCAGCAGGAGAGGGAAAATACAGCTCTGCTATACCATGTGACCCTTCACAGCCAGAAAGATTTTCTTGCACATCCAGCTGGCTGTGTATCTTTTCCAAAGTGAAGATGGGGGCTGTGTGCCTAGAAGGAAGCTGTGACTGTCCACCTAGAATTAGGGTAATTTCTGAATAAAAACAATTTTCCCTCCTAAATTTTAATTACACATTTCTCTAATAGAAATATACATTAAATGACAAAATCTGTAGTCTGTTAAATTTGAACTGCCTCTCYGAGATTGAAGCTTAATTAAAGTCTAATACTGTATCACRCTCTAAACCAACATCTRWGTGTTAATTACAGCAACAATCCACCAGGTACCATGAAATAATTGTCCGATAATGTGCAATAAATGGTTTACAGCACATTTAAATGGACAGACACCTGTCTGGGCTTTGAGTCTCAGTGGTACCTGCAGAYTGTGCAAAGGGAGCTCAAGACAGATTTTTACCAGCTGATGATCTGGTCCCACAAATGTAAAGATGCTACAATGGAGCAGGAATTCTCTGCACCACTGGTATCTTCAGAACATGGCACAAATGTTAAGTAACACTACAAAGATCAGCAAGCAGAGCTGTAAATAACCTCTAGTCATGTTGTAGCAAACATTGTTACACTCACTCTTAAAATTTAAGAGACTGTGACATCTGATTGCCAGATCTCACACTACATAATCCAACAGATTCTTCAAATCATCCCCATCAACTGACCAGCAAGCCCTGCAGTAAAGGAGAAATCTTCATTTGTGCATCCTAGCTGAAATTCTATATTGTGAAATGATATCATTAATAAAACACTTCCTATGTTCAATCTCCAGCCATAMGAACTGTAAAAAAAAAACCTAAAGAAAGGTGCAAGTGGCAGGACCTTGCCATGTCCTCCTAATGTTTTCTTTGTAAGTACAAAGCATTAAACACCTTATGAAGTCACAAAGTAATAAACACTGAAAAYTACCTAGACACTATTGAAGCATAGAGAAAAGCTACTGACAAAAATGTTTAAATGTCAAAGTCAAGGTGGTTTGTATAAAATAATTTTGTATGCAAAATTATTTCAAAGTGGTCTCAGAAAGAACTGTCTTCCAATTTTTTGACTGGACTACATGCATCAGAAATATGTTCATTGGCAAAACAGTTTGTTACAGCTCCAGCATCTATTTTTTCTTCTGCCTAATTTTGGTTTTTCAAGTAGACTTATCTGCAAATGAAATGCATACAATTTTTTCTTTCATTTTTAATTTTCAGTGAACTCACCTCGTTTCCTGCCCTCATTCTTGAGCATTTTTGTCATTTCACTTAACAAAACTACTATTTCTTTGAAGCGTAAAAATTTAAGAAAAATATAAGTTTCTATAAAGACACATTTTCTCAAGACCTTCCTGACAAYCTCCGAGTTTTCAGTGAGACCTTTATGCACCAGCAGAACCAAAGAAACAATATATAAAGTACTGTTCTTAGCTAATTARCTGAGACAGAGATTCAGAATCAACYGATCCAAAATAATATTGAAATTCTCAATCCATAAAGTTTTGAAGCTTTATAATACAAAACTTATGTTGGATTTTCCAAATAATGAGAGTTACTAACATTAGTTTGCTTGGTTAGTCTGAGTCTCTTATACTGGCTTTAAAGGTAAGTGTAACATGTGCACTGTGCTCAGTCTTGCACGCTCACCTCAGACAGCAAAAACAGCCACAAAATTAACCAAAACTTTGCCCCAAGAATAAAGGAATAAGTTATCAAACATATGGCCAGGGAAATACATAAAAGTAAAATCAAAACAATGCCACAAGGAATTCTGTACATGATCTTCTCCAGTTGAGTAAATCCCTTAAGCACACAGCGAAGTTCCACCAGCTGCAGTTACTACGAGTGTCTGGAGGGACTTACAGTGACTCAGGGTACTCCTTTGCTCTCTGGCAGTGAGGCCTCATCAGTCTTGTCTTTGTTAAATCCAGAAGAAACTTCCATACAATTCAGGAGRAGGAGACACTTCTGAATATCCTGAAATAGCTTCAATAAAATTGCTCAAATCTTGGTGCAAGATAGTACATTGCAGTACAGAAGTACATGAAGGCTCACACTGGAAGTGGTGTCGCTGTGCTTGGTGTAAAACAGTGGGAAGAAAACAAACTGGCCAAACCAAAGCAAAACATCAATCTCTTTAACCAAAACAGCAGTATYTATCTTTGAATCTGTTACCTCAGACTACCTGTCAGGATTTTTGACAGCCAAATGAATACTGGACCAAAAAAAAAAACCTGGAAAACTTCTTGTTATTATTGCACCTACTTAAACCATTTTGCTTTGCTCTATTTTAGGTTGAATTAAGACAACAGAGTACAGTATTTACACTCTAGGATTCTATAGGCAAAAGAAGTGGCTTCAACACAGCACAGTCTTATACAAACTTCCAAGAAAATAAGAAATCCTTCATTGATTCCCTTTGTACAAAAATTTGCCAACTTTGTCTACACAGTAGAAACTGAAGAGGCAAAGTTTGTATCCTTATAAAAATGCACATACATATATAGATATATATGCACAGATGTCCATACTGTATAGATACACAAACACAAACAGCAGTATATATGCATGTGTGTATATACACACACACACACACACACACATGAGAAACGTGTTGGTTTAGGAGAAGAACATACCCCAAGGTAGCTGACATCTTCTGGCCATGAAGTCACTGGATCAGCTGTGGATTGGCACAAGGCATGGGGCAGGGGGCAGCTCCTCAGCCATAGAGCTTCTCAGTCTTGAGAGCCACACTGTCCATGTCGTGGTAGCCCTTGCCATTGAGGTGCTCGCCGACGCAGTCGTGGCCGTAGCCGTAGCCCTGCACGTCGCTGATGGTGGACACGGTGTAGGAGGCCGTGCGCATGGCGTCCGAGTGGCTGAAGCTGTGCTCAAACTGGATCTTGTACTGGTTCCAGTGCCTCCTCAGCACTGCCTGCACCTGTGCCCCCACACAAAGCAAAATGCACGTCAACCACGGCTCAAGGGCTTCGTTGTCTCTTTGTTCTTTGTCTCAGCAAATGGGGCAGCAAGGCTCAGAAATCCTGGGCAAGGATACCTACCTAGAGGCCATTTAGCACTTGAGGCTAAATGTTCTGAATTCTGAATTGTTCACCACTTAGCATCATTTTACAGTAACTTTGGTGGGAAGTAATGGCATTTTACAATTGTAGCACACTAGCTGCTCAGACAAAGCACAGGTTACAGGAGGAACAGCAGCCACGCAATTTTCTGCTTCCTCCCCTGTGAACTGCAGTCCAGTATAAGACTCTGCAATCCAGATCAGAAACAGAGGTGAAAAAGGTAATTTCTGTTCATCCTTATTTTCAAAAGGCCACATCCTCACCATTTGTAAATCCATTTACTCTCAACAAACCATAATTTACATTTGCTGTAATCATTACATGATTTTAGCACAAGTCGGTCTTTTGGCACAAGTCATTACATGATTTTGGCTCAAGTCAGTCTTTCCCAATTTCTGACCATACCTTAAGCAAATGACAAGAAGGACAAATTCCTGAACACCACAYCTCTAGCAGAGTTAAAAATAAAGCTGATAAAATAGCTGAAGGCCCCATTGGTTTMCATGTCTGCACTGAAAGGATGTGATGTTTGTCACGGCCTTCCTCCCCTCCAATATGGTTAAACACCTGTGCAGAGTGGAGCCATGAAGTGTCACATTCATGACATTCCCACAGAATTAGACTTTCAGGGCAGATGCCAAGTGGGGAATGCTAACAATGGTAATAGCTCCTGTTGTTGCTTTTTCAAACATTTTTCTACTTAAAAAAAAATGCCTACAGGTCATGAATAYTTAATTTCCTTTTCAGCCAAACTTTGTACAGAAAGCAGTCCTAACTGCTAACCAGTGAACAGTGACTGCCCCAGTTAATTGTTTATATTTTGGGTAAGTATTTTTAGGATTTTCCATATGTCTTCAGGGTTTATGTTTGCTTTCCATTTCCCTCACACAATGGCTCCTTTTGTCTAATTTTACTCTGGCTTTAATCATGAAAAATAAAAATAAATACAAGAAAAGGGATGTAGTTTTTAGACTTCCTGCAGTCTGGTATCAGAAACCTCTGCTAAAAGGAGAATTTCATATTTCTCAAATCCTTCACAGGGAAATGTTAAAGGAAAGAAGTATCAACCAATTAACATAACAAATTAGCATAAATTTTAGGGCAAAGGAAGTGMTTTCTTACTGTTCATAAAAACTTTCTAATCCACTCTAAACATCTAAACACAAATCTTTAAACACTGAGAGATCAATGAGCTTAATAATTTTGAGTTTCAGGTCTTATTGCTTTTCATATAAAAATTCTGTACTTCTTCAGAGTCTAAAGGCTGAGTTCTTGTTTCAGCATAGGAAGTTTTTAATTAATTATTATATGCATTGCGTAGAACCTTAGAATAGAGCAAATACAGAGCCTTAAGTCTTTGAATAAGGCTCCTGTAATCTATCATAAAGCCAAGACAAGGAGCGTATTCAAAATTCCAGCTTTTCCAAGAGGGAAGCTTGGAATTTAGTTTGGAATCAATCAATCWGTGTTCATCACTAAGCTATGTGCTATTTGTTCTCCTTTCACAGTCAGTTACTTCAATAAGCTCAGAGTTTGAACGTTGACACATGCAAAAAATTACACATTGAGCAATTTTCACTTTAGACAAGACAGGCTGGAGGTGGGGAAAATGCCAGCAACTGGAACTAAATGGCTTAACAAGGTCAAAGAAGTCTCTTGGCAGAGCTGGGAGATTAACTAGGCTTGCCAAATTACACACTCCACTCCTCTCCCACACTTCTCCTGGTTCCTTCAGTAACAACTGTTCATCTTATTTTTGCTTGTTAATAGCATTTGTTAACCAATCCTAAAGGATTCCATAGCTCCTGAGAGCCACCAGCATCCCTGCAAGACAAGTGTCTTGGGGCTAGTGCCAGGGAAAAGCAGTCCAGCTGCTCCATGCCAGGGACAGAGCTATAAAAGGGCATTTCCTCTCTGCCTGCCCCAGTGCCCATCACGCTCTGTCCATCCATTTCTGACTGAGCCACTATTCCTGGCATTCTTCCCAAAGCCTTGCCATTACTGCTGAATCAGGACTGCACCCCTGTCCTTCTGCGTGTCTCTTCTTGTAGGGTCTTACATCCTTTCATCTGTTCCAAGTGGCTTTCAGTGTTCCCTAATCTTGCAATCATTTACAGAAGAAGATGGGAAAAATCAATTACACACTGTTTAACAATATGTGTGTCTGCTCACAAAGTGAGAACAGAACTTTAACCGTTTTCTCCTCAGCTTTGAGCAGTGACATGGAGCTGTAAATTAGCTCAGGAGGGGTAGAACTTTGTAACTTTGTCACAAGAAAGGATATTACAGAAAACATTGAATGAAAAATACTGCAATAATATAATTGTGTTTCTAAGTCATTAACAGAGATGCTGGTCCCAGCTGGAAGAATCTTTCTTTCTTTCTCACCTTATAACTTAATAATGGCTGGATTTGATGAGTTTGCAGGAAGGACTCCTTCCAGTCAGCCCTATAACACTGGTAGCTTGATGTTGGATATCAGACAAATTAAACAGCTCAGTAGCCAACCAGGAGGAAAAAATACAAACCAAAACACAACACAGCCTCATCTATCTCATCTATTGTACAACAGATTGTATAACCTCGCGAACCTGAGACTATGATCTTCATGGCAACATTTCTGTGGAGCAGAAGGGAAAAAAGCAAACAAAGCCACAAGGCTTACACAGATCATGTAGGTTATTACARCACCTGCTATTAAAATTACAACAGGAATCTTCCTACCAGTTGATCAGAGATCTGGGACAAGCTTCTCCTCTGAGCACAGCCTGTATGACCCCAAAAGCCACTCCAGGCCATCTGAAGCTGGMAAACCGGATTTGTTGAGAGCATCTCACTGTGGGCTGCTGGCCCATGAGCAGACTGGCTGTGAGTGTCCTTGGGGAAGCCCTGCCACAGAGGATCCAAGCTGAAGGGCTTGCACATCCCCCCTGGCTGGAGCAGCTCTGTGGCCAGCAGCTGCAGTGCCTGCAAGAACTGGATTTGACAGGCCATCCCTGGCTGCTCTGCTCAGCAAACTGGAGAYGTTCCTTGGCTGCAGTCAGCAGCACATACCAGCTATTTTTCTTACACTTCTTAATTCATCTTCACTAAAGTTCCATCCTAGCAGATCACTCTCTTTCACTTTTTAGCCAGAAGTGKCTTGCTTGAACAGGATTTGGCTCCTGATRTTTGGTGCAGAACACACTAAAATGTACTATAACAGGCTAAGACTTAGGAAGAAATTAGTGCTTTTAGCATTTTTTAATTGCTAATACCCCTGACCTGYAGCCCCACTTGCTGGGGCTGGAACCTTTTAGGAGACAAAGGAAACACATTTTCTCTGTGCTGGCATTTTTCCCTACCTACRTTCTCCCCTTGCATTTCCTTACTGATACAGTTATTTATAAAGCACTAGGTCCWTTCTTGAGCAAGGTGTACTGAAAATAATTTTAAAAAAGCAAATAGTGGTCACTGAAGCACTGAACCCAAAAGTGGTTTAAAAATGATAAATTTCCACTCTCTAGAGAGCAAATACAGACATGTATGTTTAACTAAGTCAAGGTCTATGGTCTAAAAATTGAACTCCTAAATTAATAAATGTTAAAATACCTACATCCTCCTTTAAATAGTATTCTACCAGTAGATATTCTAGCAGTGATTCACTTATTAGCATTTGTAGAAGTTGTGGAAGAGCTCATCTTTTACCACTGATGAGCCCATGGTGAATTAAGGGCATGACTCAGGTTTGTTTTTTCTTACACAGCAGAAAAGGATATGTTGAAAAATATGAGTTTGTAACAATGAAATATTAACAGCTACAGRAATAGATTTCAAAATCAATCATCATTTAAAATTAAAAACAGCCTTGGAAGAGGCACAAGGATGAAGACAGAACTGAGCAGTGGACAATATTTTTTCATAAAAACTGCAAAAATTTTAAGGTTTTCCACCCCTCCCCCTTAATTTTCTGCTGGAGCAGAACAAACTGATTTTTTTTCAAAATATCTGTTTTTAGAAGGCATTCTGAACTATACTATGGCATTGTGAAGGCATCCTGAGCTTTCTGCACTGTAGAAGGGAAAGAGTGTGTGAAATGTCAATGCAGAGTGAGGGCAAGTGATCAGATCCAATTCAGAACACTTAATGATCTTCTTGTTTTGAAATAAATGTATGAGCAGGGAATTGAACCTGCATCTACTCTATGGTAAAATCAGATCAAGGCCCCTGCCCCAGACAAAGCCTATCTTCATCTTTTCTGGCTCCTTGGCAAAAAAAAAAACAAAACAGTGAGACTCATGCATTTGGGYGGGGGAACACACAACAAAGACACACAAATAAACCTTCAAAGGCTATGGTAGTTTCATTGCAATTCTGTCAGCTTTGGACATGAAAAGAGAAGGAAGGAAGGGCAATCTACACTAATCAATTCTAGCATTAGTGAAATATTTACCTTTGAGTAAAAATTACTGCCTAATAACACCACAGAATCACACTGACACAATTTTAGAACATCTGATAAAAAATCCWAAGGGTTCAGTCTGAGGAAAACATCTGGTTACTCCCAAATTTCTGCTTACAGCCTACACTGTAACCACACTAAATGTAGAACAAATGAGCAAACAGATGTGTAGGAATAAGTATAGGACTGTAATTGCTCCTCTGCCAAAAGTGTTGGCAAATTACCAGTTAGTTTTTTGGTGGGGGTAGTTCTGTTCATTTGTTTTGGGGTTGCTGGGATTTTTTTTTTTTTTTTGCAAGCAAGAGCAACATTAACAATGTCAGATATATTTTTTTAGCCTTCCCACTACTTTGATCTCTGACACTAAGCCTCTGAAAGTGTACTYTCTCCAGCCTGGGGCAAGAGTTTCTACATGAAAGTCACCCTGYGCACTCCAGGGACCCTGAGCTAGCCAAGATAACAGCAAAGCTTGTTAGCTTCARCAGGATCAATACCATCTATTGCTGACACCTGGCACAATCCTCTAAYGTCAGAATGAGCTCTGTCCTTGGAACTGGCTGATCGTGGTGCCTTAAACATGCACTTRTGACCCACACAAATTCCTGTCCTAAGTGCACCAAGCTGTTAGGGTCTGACCGATGGAATGCTGCTTTTCACTTGTGCTAAAAAACACTTTTCCAAACCTCACCCTAAAATTTTCCCAGAGAGCCGCATAAAACAATCCCAGACTCATAGAAGGAGTTTGGTTGGAAGAGACCTTAGTGACCATCTAATTCCAGCCCCCTGCCATGGGGTACAGCATACCCCAGCCCAGCAACACCTGTGCAGTGCGGTCCCGTTCCTGCTACAGAAGGACCAAGCAGTGAGTCTCCAGGATAACATCCGTACAGCTTCCAACACAGACAAAAAAACCTTCTGGGTTTTTCCAGACAAAAAAAACTTCTGGGTGTTGAACTGCTTTTCAGTGTTATGAAATTTATCTGGACTTTATAGCAAAGCAACAACTTTCTTCAATTTCTTAATCAAGACAAGTATGTATAGCTCAGCAGCCAAGAATCGGTCCTAACACAGTTAATGGTGCCATGAATGATTCCACAATCCTTTCCAAGCTCTGCTCTTGGCATCCTGATACTTTGTTTTCTTCTTTTAATTTAGACAAATTTAGACATTAAAAAAAAAAAAAGAAAAAAAATTACCACCTCCTTAATTGCTGAAACAAAAGCATATAAAAAAGAAAAATTATTATAGATATAGTAAAAGCTGTTACTCTACCTCACCATTGAAGAAACAGAAGATTGTAGCCACCAGCAGACCCTGTAAAATAAAAACAAAKATTCTGCTTTAATTCATATGCATATGGGATATTTCAGGTAATTAAAGGTTTCTGATAAAATTCAGATATAGATAGCAGAAAAAATGCAGGACAAATCTAAACGTGATGAAGTATTTCTAAAAATAGCCCACTAAATACATGGGGCCATCTTTCTGCCATGAYGTTTCCTTCCTTTGAAAACTGGAAGGCAAGTAAATGAAAATCCAACATACTGAGAAATCTAAGACTACTGGATGAAGATCTTTAAAAACTGCAATAACATGACCATTTCTCTTTTTATTTGATTGCCATGCCAGCTGTTCTGAGCTGAGGGGAGCCAGGGCTCCGTGCTGCTCCCCACCTGGTAGTGCATGAGGATGTGCATGACGTAGTCGTACACCTCCTCAGCGATGCGGCCCTCGGGTCGCCATGGGAACAGCACAAACTCGATGCCAAGGAGGGGGACGAGAATCAGGGTGGCTCTCACTGCCTTCATGTACAGGTTGGACTCAGCCTTGTGGGTGTCTTTCAGCTTGGTTATGAGAACACGAACGATGTTCAGCAGGAAGAAAAGGTTCACCTGTCGGAAAAGGAAATGACACTGAGAAAGASGTCTGGAAAATAATCCCACACACTGACTTGTGAGACTGGAAACCAGACAACACAAACTCACACTGCTTGTATAATCACCCTGRGATTATACAAGAGATATCAGAGAAACATCTTTGAAAACACCTTAAAGTAACTGAGGTGTGGCTCTAACTTCCACTCTCCACACCCATTCCTCAAACTCTCTAAGCAAAGTACCTGCCAGTGGTAACAACCCACACACCCTTCCCTCTGCTGCCAGTAACAGTGCATGGGTGAAGGACTGATTSYWYTCAAGTTGGTCAARAGAGAGGAAGATGCTTTTYCCTCCTCGCATTTAAATATGGYTCTTCAAAAAGCTACTWTTTATTTTCCAAACATGAATTYGGCAAATTTATAGAGAAGATAAAATCAGAATAATAATAAAAAAATCACCAAAATGCTGCTACAAGGAGCCGTATATTCCTCTAGACAAACAGCGGTTTTGGCATTCTTACAGTAGCCAATGGTGAGATGTTTTATTCTTTCAGCAGAGCTGCCAGTGGGGCAAGCACTGAGATGATGCTTTATGTCATTCCATTGCACCACTGCACTTGCTTATTTCCATAGTTACTAAGGCTTTCTTTTGTTAGAAATGGTGTGTCTCTGTTTTTTTTTTCCAGGTTTGACCAGGAAAAAGAATCCCAAACTGTCATTATGGGCAAGACCAAAACTGATATCAGGTAGTGTGTATGGATTACACACACACCAACAGGTATGTGCATGGATACACACACAGGTATGTGTATGGATACACACACACACACACAGGTATGTGTATGGATACACAACACACACAGGTATGTGATGGATTACACACACACCACAGGTATGTGTATGGATCACACACACACACAGGTATGTGTATTGGATACACACACCACACACAGGTATGTATACATATAGGATTCATACACATTCACACACACAGGTATGTGTATGGATACACACACACACACAGGTATGTGTATGGATACACACACACACACACAGGGTATGTGTATGGATACAACAAACACAACAGGGTATGTGCGTATGATAAACACACACACACACACACACACAGGTATGGATGGATACACACACACACAACACAGGTATGTGTATGGATACACACACACACACAGGTATGTTGTATATGGAATACACAACACACACAGGTATGGGTAATGGACACACACACACCAACACACAGGTATGTGTATGGATACACACACACACAGGTATGTGTATGGATACACACACACACACACAGTTTATGTGGTATGGATACACACACACACACACGAGGTATGTGTATGGATACACACACACAAGTATCATATACACACACACGACACAGGTATGTGTATGGATAAACACAAACAACACAGAGGTATGTGTATGGATACACACGCCATCATAAGGTATGTGCATGGATACACACACACCAGTCAGAGGTTATGTGTATGGATCACAACACACACAGGTATGTGTATGGATACACACACACACACAGGTATGTGTACACAACACAGGTATGTGTATGGATTACCCCCAACAACGGTCATGTGTATGGATCACACACGTATCTTATTTGGATCACTAACATCATGGTAATGGTCAAACAGTTATTGGATCGGACCCACACACACTACCACACACAGGTATGTGTCATGGATAACACACACACACAGGTATGTGTATGGATACACACAACACAGGTATGTGTATGGATACACAACTCACACAGGTATGTGTATGGATCACACCACACACAGGTATGTGTATTGGATAACACACACACACACACACAGGTATGTGTATGGATAACAACACACAGCGAGGTATGTGTATGGCATACACCTAGCTCACACACACAGGTATGTGTAATGGATACACCAACACACAGTAGTGTGTATGGATACACACACAGGTATGTGTATGGATTACACACATCACAACAGGTATGTGTTACTGGATACACACACACACACAGGTTATGTGTATGGATACACAAACACACACAGGTTATGTGTATGGATATCACAACACACAGAAGGTATGTGTATGGATCCACACGGTATGTGGATACACACACACACGTAGTATGTGTATGGATACACAACACACACACAGGTATGTGTATGGATACACACAACACACAGGGTTATGTGTATGGATACACACACACACACAGGTATGTGCATGGATACACACACACACACAGTATGTGTATGGATACCACACACACACAAGGTATGTGTATGGATACACACATCACCAGGTATGGTATGGTACACAACACACACAGGTATGTGTATGGATACCACACACACACACAGGTATGTGTATGGATACACACACACACACAAGGTATGTGTATGGATACACACACACACACACAGGTATGTGTATGGATACACACACACACAGGTACATGTGTATGGATACACACCACACACCAGGTATGTGTATGGATAACACACACACACAAGGTATGTGTATGGATACACACAACACACAAGGTATGTGTTGGATACACACACCACAACGAGGTATGTGTGGATACCCACAGGGTATGGTATGGATACCACACACCACGGTAATGTGTTGGATACACACACACACACAGAGGGTATGTGTTAGGATAACCACCCACACCACACACACGCAGGGTATGGTGTATGTGAGATACACACCACACCACACAGGTATGTGTATGGATACACACCCACCACAGGTATGTGTATGGATACACACACACAACACGCACGGTGTGTGTGGATACACACACACACAGGTATGTGTATGGATACACACACACACACAGGTATGTGTATGGATACACACACACACAGAGGTATGTGTGTGGATACACACACACACACAGAGGTATGTGTGTGGATACGCACACACACACAGAGGTATGTGTGTGGATACACACACACACAGAGAGGTATGTGTGTGGATACACACACACACACACACACACAGAGGTATGTGTATGGATACACACACGCACACACAAGTATGTGTATGGATACACACGCACACACAGGTATGTGTATGGATACACACGCACACAGGTATGCGTATGGATACACAAACACACACACACACAGAGGTATGTGTGTGGATACACACACACACACACACACACAGAGGTATGTGTATGGATACACACACACACACACAGGTATGTGTATGGATACACACACAACCCCCCAGGATGAGGAACCAGAGCCACAGCAGTCCTGGGCATGATCCCAGCCCACCCTCACCTCCCGCGCAGCCCCTGGTGGGAGCTGCAGGCAGATGAGAGCCTGGGAGCCCAGCCAGTCCCTGCCCTCATCCCAGGCACAGACAGGACAGAGGTGCTCTGGGGAACCTCTGTGAAAGGGACAGAGGCTCTGTCTCTGCTCCTATCTCTGCCTCCACAGGATTGTCTGCCCTTGCCAACAGCTAGAGACAAAAGGGGAGTAGGGGAAGAAGCTGGCAGACAGACAGGCAAATCCCTTCTAAAACACATCAGAATTCCTGGTCTAGGAGGAATTCTCTGTCTTGCTGTRGCACAAGTGCAAGCAGGGAAGGCATTTCAGACCATGGCTGTCACGCTCCAGAGCCCTGGCAAAATTCTTTCTGTCAGTTCAGGCTTTCAGAATAAATAGCTGTGTGCTATTATAGCAACATGGTCCTTTACAGATATGGGATGTTATTTATATTCTACTTACATGCTATTTAAATAACTCTAACAGGAAGCTGTTTTACATAGGAAACTACTGCATGAAGTTCTCCTGGAAGCCTCCAGCTACMTTTAAGCTTTGTTTAAACAGCCAAGGTCTTCTGATTCTTTCTCRAGGGATTTATTTAGACTTTATGTAGCCCACGATCCCTATCCAACTTCCTATAGTACGTGCAGACAATGAGTCCTTCCTCCATTTCTAAATTTAATCCTTCACACATCTACTTGTTCAACATCAACRCGTCTCAAACACTGAGTTTTCTGTCCTCTCATGTTTTGGTAGCGTGGCCAATTCCTATAACATTGTCCTTAAGTGCTAGCTGAAGATGAAAGTTGCAGCAGCCAGGCATAAATAGCAGCACCCAATGAGCTGTTYCATTTACAATATGCACAGATTTTTTCTATTTGTTTCACCCACCAAAACTAAAAGGCACAAAATTAAGCATGCAAAGAGTTTGCAAATAGCAAAAAGGGAGGAGGCAAAGCAGAGGGCAAAGCTGAGCAGAACAGGATGAGTGTCAGTACAAGTATGTAGGACCAATTTTTGATGAATATCTCTTCTGTCAGAAAGTAAGAGTGAGATTGGGACGAACTGAATTTTTAATTAAAGTGATGAAAGCAGGTCCTGGTTTTAAGTAAGGTGCTGAGTAGATTTTTACATTTAAGCAAAAGTAGGGCAGTGGAACTCCTTGCATGCACATTATCATCAAATTGACTGTGATGGTTTGGAAAAGCCCAAAGGAGCTCTGTTGTGCTATCTGCACAATGAACACAGAGTGAAATAGCAACAGCCCCACAGTGACCTGAAAATTGAACAAGGCAACTGAGCAAAAATAGAAACAAAGGCAGARAAGGCAATCCTAGACACAAAAAATGTGTTGGTGCCTATACTGGAAACTCAGCAGCATTTAGAGTCTGGCTTGAGAGTGGCAGTGAACTGAAGCCGATTTCCTAAGTCAATARGGGCTGCAGTTTTTGAATTAAACTCTCCTCATGTCCCTGATATTTCTACTTTTCTCCATACTGAGTTTGCACTAAATAGTGTAGTAATCCTTTTAGTTTAAATTCTGTTTCAATTCTTCCTTAGGATGATATAAACAGACCATTCTCACTCAAGGCACGCAGATATTTTTAGATATGCATTGGTAGCCATTGCCTGGCTTTTAGTACAGTTGTTCAGCTCCATATCYTTGCCTGCTTGGACCCAACTGAGCATTCAACTTCTAAACTCCTAAGCCTGGCACAGAGTTCAGCTTAAAGTCATTAAACACAAGGACATGAAAGACAAATCAGGGAGCCCCTTAACTTCCTTCTAGCACACCTTCACTCAGAACTTGCATCTGTAGTGGTCTGTCAGACTGCAACACCAATAAATAACATTATTGCAGGGAGAAAGGAACATCCCTGTGACGATATTTATATAAAAAATGGCATAGCTAAGTAATCCAGTGGCACCCAAACAAAGAAAACCACAAGAGCACTGGCACTCTACATGGAAATCACTACTGCTTTCACTGAAGTGCAAACCAATTCCTTTTCCCTCCCCCCTCAATTTTGATCAATATTTGTCTAGCATGCAAACTATCATCACCCTCTGCTGTCTCATTCCCACTCTTTCTTTAATTGTGAGTGCTTAGGCAGACAGTTGTAATTTAATGGTCAGTTGAAGACAATTCCAATCAAAGTGCAACCTATGTCTGCTCCTGTTTCTTTGGCACAAGAACCGACCACAGTTAYGTAACAACAGGGACCATAAAAGCAGCGTTGTTTTTAACTTTATGTAATTGTAGGATTTTCAGTGGTGTACAAGAGTTAAATTCCCATTGGTTTCTGCCAATTCTCCCTGGCACCCACTTGACAGTCCCCTTCAGGTTCTTTGAGATCTGCTCCTGCAAATAGAAACACTGTCTTCCCCCTCGTTATCTAATTTGCAGTTTAATGTTGTTGCTTAAATGTCTACTAAAGCAGGTCATGCTTAGTAAAGTGTGGAAATTGTATCTGGCAAGCAAGCTGCTTAAGCAAATGAGGGTTCTGTTCACAAAGCCTAAACACATGCATTTAATCTAACATCTTTAGCCCTGCCTTGTCTTTTCTGAATTGAAACAAAAAAAATATTCTTTTTTTCTTCCAGAGAGGAAAGCAACTCCTTTAAAGTACTTTCACATTACAGGCAAGATGTACAATTTAATCTGTTATTCCTAGATGATTTTCAAATAAATTTACTCATTGTACTGAGGCAAGAAAAATACAAGAGAAACACTTTTAGTTCAGTCATGAAAAATATAGGAATATCAGGTGAACAAAGTTGTAAATTGCAAAGAGGATGGACAAAGACTCTGCCCAGACCAACCCCACAGAGATGATTATYATGCCTCCAGTAAAATCAAAGAACATTCTGAATGTGGCCTTGAATAGAAACAAGACTGGTCATTTGGGACGGATCCAGAGCATTTGAATCCCACAGGAGTCTGGCCACTTCCAGTGTGATTTTGTGGAGGCCACTGCTTARAAGGCTGAAAAAATGAACTTACATCCTAAAATGAGGTCACTTCATGGAAGATAGTACAGTCTTACAGCTTTTATACAAATTTTTACATTGCTATTTAAAGCATATTCTAATACAAATTGTCTTTGAAAGAGTTTTACTTAAGTGATAGATCTGTGAAGAGACACCAGAACAATGGAAGTAACAACCCACCAAAAAAMCAAAACCCTATACTTTTCTGTGAAAACAAGGTTTCATCTTCCATGTAAAGCAGAGAGAATAAAAACTGAAAGGATTTAGAACTGGGTTTGAGTTTACAGATTAGAGCACAGCAGATCCTTACATGAACAGATMGAGCAGACCTGTCTGACAGGACAAGAGATTACCAGCAATAATTCACACCCCAAGGGTCACAGCTCTCCACAACTTCATGGGCATTGCTCTGGCTACCCACACACAGGGGCTCAGGTGTGTCATGGTATCATCACAGTCTTCAAAATTTAAGTTCACTAGTTAATTTCACTGTGAATGAAAAAGGGAGTCACAAGAATCCCAGGGTTTATGGATTAGTCTTCTGAGAGAATTCTCTATGCACTGAATGCCCCCCACAGGTATTCATTAACAAGTTAACAGAAGAGCAAAGTGTAGATCAGAAACTGGAATTATTTCCATAAAGTTATGAAGGAATTTTCATAAAGGTTTTTATTCCTAATCAACCTCCTTTTGTGAACTGAAAAGTGGGGAGAAAAGTCAGCAGCCATGGACCCAGCAGTTTGGCCAGATCAGCCTGAGGTTTCTGCTACAACAAAACAAATAAAACAACRTCATACACAGTCAGGGGCTAATGACATATGGAATGCTTCTATGCTAATTATGTTAATTATGATAGTTGTTTAAGTGCACAYCTATTTCTATTTAGCAACAATCTACTGCCTGAATTCCATAAGGTAAATCCAGTCCTAGTGCAACTGACCTACAAGATTGATTTTTATGCAGTAATGTCCTCAGTTACTCATCCAGAATTTCATTTAGCAATGAACACTKAATAGAGCTGGCACTGACTTGGGGTGTCAGACAGAACACTGTGCTCTAAGATTTCCTGAGCACTCCAGAAACAGAGGAGCTGCAATACCCCAGTGGCCAAAGCAGCCAGTGCTAAATTAGTATCAGAACAGGGCCAGTCACAGGTACTGGCAGAACCATKTGCACTGGCTCTCTCACAAAGTGCCTGCTGTGATTTCTCTCCATCCCATATTCCCACGCACAGTCAGTCCTGGCACCCAAAGCCCCTCTCCCTGAACCTCAGACAGTCTGGTGGCTGCTTGGCCACAGCTCAGTGGTGACACAGTGAGGCTCCTAGCAGAGACCACCTGGCAATTAGTCTGGCAATGAGAGGCATTCTCAACTAAAGGAAGGATTTTAAATTCCCCTCCAGTACTCCAGGTAAGGTTTAGTCCTTCTTTGTCTCTAGCATTTAAGTGGAATAATAATCAACACTGCAAACCCTGAGTTTCTCCAAGGACCAGAGGCACAGATCCTTAAATAAGGCCAAGACTTCTTGTAYCTTGTGTGTCTGAGGCATCTGCTGGGTGAAGCAGCAAACTCACAAGTGACAGTGACCTTTAAATGTTAGCTTAAGGCTCTTACCTTTGTAAGCCCATCAAGAGCAGCCAGAAAAAAAACCCCCAAGAAAACAAAATATTATTTCAAAAATGCTTACCAAGAGAGCAGCACAAATAGGGCCATGGATGATGTAAAGCAGATGAGTGTCAGAGCTGATCCAACAACTAGAGAAAACAAAGAGGAAAAGAAAAAAAAAGATATTTATTGGCTTTGTTGGCTTTTTTTTTACCTTAAAGAAACTATAAAAGTTTTGCAAAGCAAGCTGAAGCTACTTACTTGTCATTATAATACAAGCTTCTTGCCACAGCATGTATGCAGGCAGGGATCAGTGGAAAACCTGTGGAGAAAAAAGCCAGTATTTTCTTCATTAGTAAAACCTGGTTAATAACTAAGCAAACTTGCATATTTTGTAGGAATCTTCTGTATTTTCACCTCACCCAAACTATATACCTGCAGAGAAAATAAACTAACATGGACCAATTTAAACTTTGTTTTTTTTAGATTTCTTTCTGAGGGCTGTGTGAAACCTTATTCACACTGACTTGCCAAGAAATCCACAGCAACACACAGGAAAGGCAAATCAACTTTTTAGAACATAACAAGTGATCTTCATTAACAGATGCTTTTCTGCAGGCTGCACTCTGCAGTTACAGCAAATAGGAAGGTAATATTAAAATGGTGATTGTATGCAAGAGCACAGCTTTAATAGCGTGGCCAGTGGAGAGCATGTTCTCACTGGTATGAGGACAAAGTATCAACACCTTGCTGTATTTAAAAAAAAACTTAGAAATTAGACTCAGGAAATTAGGCCAAATGGAAAAAAAATAATTAAAAAGAATAAGCGAATTAGTCATCTGGGGCCCTTGACACTCTGGTGGTGCCTGATCTTCAGGAGCTGCTGAGCACCTGTGACTTCCAGCTGTGCCTGCAGTGGGGCAGTGACCCAGGCACCCATCCCACTGGAGCTGGGTGTGCCAGTGCAGGGAGGCTGCCAGAGCCCTCACTTTGTGAACAAGCCCTTGTGCATTATCTGAGGTTAGTGGGCTTGGCTTGTTGGTTTTGATACTGATACTACTCGAGATGCTCAGTTACTGCTATTCTGTGTTTGCTTAGTGAACAATACAGGTCAAATGGAAGTGCTGGAAAAATAAATCCTCAGCCATCTCCAACTCAGTTGTGACCCTCCACCCTCGGCACGGCGAGACTTCTCTGAAAACAAACATTCACTCCTGAATAAACATCTTTGAGGTGAGGAACAATGAATAATTACTTCTTAAGGTCTTTTTTATAATGGGAGACTATTTTCTCTATACAAAGGAGGAGTCACTTCCTGACTCCAGAAATGCATAATCTCTCTCTCTCAGCAGAGGCACACACAACTTCCTACATTAATATTTCTAAGCTTGTTAGAACACTCCAGACAAAGAATCAGGGTGTGCCATGGTCACTCAAAGCTGCAGCTCAGAGAGGCAAAGGTAGGGGTGTTTGAAGGAGGAAGAGGCTGCATTGACCTGAAAATGCACAAGGTGAAAGCACATACCCCAGCCAAGAAGGTAATACCACATCAAGTGCTGCTTCTCAGCAAAAACAGCCACCACAATCAGTGTGTGCAGGTAAATGCCTTCACACAGCATCCAAAAGTAGTTGCAACCCATCAGGTACAGGTAGATGAACTGTGACACTTTGCAACTAACCTGCAGGAAAAAAAAAAAAAAAATTTAATTAAAAAAAAATTTAATTTGCAGAAATATCAGAGCTTTATTTGCTAAGTGGAAAAAAATATCACTGGAAATAATGTTTATTCTGCTTTTCAATACAATTACATATTTATTTACTTTTTAAAATAGAATTTTCATCCCATTATAATCCCCTACTTTGTGGTGACATAAAACTGAGTCTGGATTTTTATTCTTCAAACACGAGGACCCTGAAATCCTCCAGYGTGACAGAATGCTGTTATGATATTTTGCCTTATTGCAAACCTTGCCACACTTAACCATTCCAAATCCTTAAATTATTTGATAGTAACCCCACAAGAAATGTACTTTGATGTGGGTAATCCCCTCTCAGTTTTACCCATCACAACATATAACTACCCCAGAGAACAATTCATGGGTTTAAAATGCTTACAACACTTGCAGTTTTAACCTACTCATAACTGCACCTAGGGACTGAGAACTCACAGTAGTTTCTGGAGGAGCCTGGCATTTATTTGTATTTAGCTTCATTCAAAAGACATTCTACAGTTCAAATGCTATAAAATAAYTTAGTGGGAAGTATATGAGGTTGTGAACAAGGAGCAACAGCTAACTTGTAGATTTGGTCACATTAAATCCTTTTTTTTCCCTCCTTCCAATATTGCTGCCTGTTTGATTGTTCTATTTCTGCCCCTTGGCTTAAAACAAACCAAAACCCAATATTGTTTTACCATTTTCTGCTACCTAACTCACTTGATGATGATAATTAGCAGCTATCTCAGGTATGTTTTCCAGCACATTGTTGACTGCTTCTACAGGAGAAAAGGAAATTATCTTTTTACTTGATTCAGCTTCTGGAGTTTTTAACCTAACTTCCACAGAATTAAGATTTATCTCCCATGTCTAAATAATAATAAAGSCAGAGCTAGGGATTTGTTTGTTTCTGTACTTCATCTTTAGAATATTGTGTTGCAAAAATATAAATTGTTCTTATTTCAACTGAAGATGGCCAAGTTAAAGCCATAAGAAATTAGAAGACAGATCCAAAACACCTTGCAAAACCTTTTTTCCTGCCCTTCCTTGGTGAATTCAGCTGTCAGCCTCCCTGAACCTTATATTCTCACAAAAAAGCACAACCATCCAGAACAGGCTTTCCTGCAGCTGTTTCAGGGCAGAAGCCATTCTGTGGAGCTGGGAAGAGGCATCCAGTGAGCTCAGTCCCACTTTTCCTATTTCACAGCCTGGAAAGTGCAGCGTGCCAGGCACTGTGAGACATCTGCTGCACACAGCATTCCATCAGCTGTGCACTCCCACCTCTGCTGCAGCACTGAGCCACTCACCTACAAACAAACAGACTCTGCCAAACACACTTTCACTTACTGGGTTGGTTGCAACTAATTCCTGGTTGTTGGCAACAGCCGTCAGTGAAATTATTGTTACAACAGAGTTGCAAACAAAAGAGAAAAACAGATTTTTATGCAGGGTAATCCTTTGGCAGCTCAAGCTCCTGGAAAAGAGAAACAAGAACAAATGAGTACATGGGAGGACAACTATGTGTACTTGGGGACAACTCTGACATTTGGAAATGCTAGAGCTCTTGATTTTACTAACAAATCCTGCATCAACCCTTTCTTCAGGTCCAGAGCAAATTTAATAAAGCAAAAGGAAGAAAGAAAGTACATTTAGATCCAATATGTTTATAGTTATGCTTATGGTGGCCAGCTGAAAATTATTTAAATGCTGACAATATTTTTCAGAAGATTTATCTTTTTTTTGGTTAGTATCTGAAGAATTTCCTAATTACCTATCCCACCTGTGCTTGATGAAGCTGTCTTACCCTGTTTCCATTTACCCAAATCTGTTCAGATCTTTTGACGGTAATTCCTGTTCCTCATATCCTTGTCATTTTCTTTCCTTCAGCCCAAAGTTAGAGAAAGATCTAAATATGCAAAATAATACAAATCTCCCCCTGACTTTTGTGYATAACTAAGTTATAAACAATTTAAGGACATAATTAAAAATACCTAGAGAGCTGCATTTAATTGTGTTAATTTCTAAAGTTTGCTTTTAATCTTGCAATAAAATTAAAGAGAGAATATCTTTGGAAGATAAACAAAAAAAAAAAACAACAGAAATTAACTATATCAAAGAATGTTGAACTTAGGTGCAGCAACTTTCTGTTTTTCTGCCATTCTAGAGGAAGCAAGAATAAATCAGTGTAATCAAGGAGGAGAGACTGCTTCTCATTCAAGTTTTTCAGTGAACTCCTGGGTTGCCTCAGAGGCAGCATGGAGTGAAGCCTCTGCTGCAGAGTCCCAACACCTGCCTGTCCCCAAGTAATGGCCAGAGAGATGGAGTGCAGCTGATTGGCCCTTGGGAATGACCAGCTGGGGGAGAAAATGTACCACTTACACACATGCCACTGAGAGAAATCAGAAGCACATTCAAAAGGGCAGCAGGGGACATGTCTGAACTGTCACCCAAAGGGAAAAAAAAAATAAAATTGAGTTTTCTGGCCTCTTCAAATAGCTTGCCTGGAAGAAAAGATAAAGRAGGGACATCGTTGATTTGTTTTTAATTTGAGAGGATAGAAGGGAGACCTTTACATTTTTTCAGAGAAATGCAGATATGGAATCTTCACAAAGGCTGGAGGAGTATATTGAAAWCTGCTGACAGATGAAAAAATAATCAAGGTGACCCAAAGGAAGAAAAAAGGCAGCCCCACAAGCCTGGCCACAGGGCAGACCTTGGCTGCATCCTTTGCAGCTCTCACAGGGCACTGTACAAAGCACCCACAGATGCCTGCACTGAGCTCACAGTTCTCACTGTGCAAGCCCTAAGACAGACAGTCCAAGCCCATGGCACTAAAAACAGGGGAAGGAGAAGGAAACCCCTCTAGAAACCAGTGCTGCCATTTAACAGGGACCTACAGGAAACTTTGGTTGCCACGTGTCACTTGCCTGAAGAAAAAGTTTCAAAATATTGAAAAAGAAAAAGTTTCAAAATATGGAAAAAGGGGTTGCATATGAGTTTGAGGAAAAAATATATTCCATTAGGCTCTTTAAGATTTTATTTGAGTCCTGTTTTAATGCCCCAAAAGGATAMAATTTAATTATTATAACATGCAGGGTCTTACATTCTTTGCAAATGTATTTTTCTATGGTTTTTCCCCTGTATGTTTTATATATGAAAAAAGAGACAATGCTAGATTCCAGCGAAGGGCTTTGTGTAAACAAGTCCTGAACAGCTCTGGAATTCTGTCTGCTTATTGTTAAGACTCGAGGCTCAGGCGAGGAAGAGCACGTACAGCTAATGGGGCCATCGCTCCGGGTCATCCCGCAGCTGTTCCTGTTGAATATTCAAACACACCCTTATACACATCTAGATGTGTATAAGAGACAGGCTAATGGGGCCATCGCTCCGGGTCATCCCGCAGCTGTTCCTGTTGAATATTCAAACACACCCATCCACACCCACCTCCACCCATGCATGAAAGGACTGAGAGGATCACCGGACAAGAAACAGAAAGCAAGACTGATGACATTTAAAAACTAAGACTGTTTTTGGTAATAAAAAGATTTTTCCTAAGCTTCCCCACCCTCTCTCTTCTGTTATCCTTCCTATAGTCCTTTATTCTCACTGTTTATCTTAATGACATAATATCCTTTAATCACTTAATTCTCATGTTTATGATCTAAGTACATTTGAATGACCAACCCCTCAATTAAACCTCAAATAAGAAGAGACTTCCTACTATATTATTTATTTCCCTTCTTTTGTTTTTTTTTTTTTTTTGACTCCTGTATCTCTTGGGAATCAGGGAACAATTAATTTCTCCAAAAGAAAAAAGGGTGACATTTTCAAAAACCCTTAAGTGGGTTTGAGATCTAAGTTTTAAGCACCTAGGGGAATGATCTGTTCAGATGACATTAAGTGAGTGATTTAGGTAGCTCTGTCTCCATAACAATCCAATAATCAGTGCTTTGCCCACTCTGTTTAACACACTGCTACTCTCCCRTGTGAATGCTGTCATGGGATTTGATATGACACTTGATCAAAAACTCCTTTGTTTCAGGTGGGTTTGTTTGTTGGGATTTTTTTTTTTTTCTGCTTTGATTTTTAGGTGGGGGCACTTTTGAAACTGCAGCTCCCCTTTATCCTAAATCACTGCTTTTTAAAGTATTCTCTTGCCTCATTTTTCATTCTTTATGGCAACCATGCAATTATTTTAACATTTGCATCACGTGCATGATCTCGAGTATGYTACAGAATGATAAAGCAGAGACACTGCAAGGAGTTACTTTTATGTCTCATAGATGAGTTCTCAGAGATGTTCGGAGTTCCAAGCTTATGACCCATTTCATTCTGTTAAATCAAGAACTCCAATGCACTTGGGGAACACMAGTCACAAGCTGGACAAGTATTTCCAAGGAGAAAATTTTATGAAGAAAAAACAAAACTTAAAATGCAGAAAAATTTTAGTCCTGAAAAATAATTCAAATCCCAAACAGTTGATATTTCCTTTGAGGAAAAGTTCCAAATTCCTRGTCAGATCTAAAGATATCCTAATGATCAGAAATCCAGAAATGTTGTCTGGAAACTGTCAGTTGACTTACAGATTAAATGTTTTGGAAATGACAAATTCAAAGACACCCCCCACAATAGGAAAAAAAAAAAGTCCACCTGTTAAAGCTATGAATAATTATCCAAGCCTTAGCTGATACATAATACATCCTGGTATTAATCTAGGTCCTTAAATACCCTTCTGCTACTAAAAATACTTTAGAGGAACTGTACATCCCAAGAGAACAGCTTGCAGAGGACTTTCTTTAGTTTCCTTTGAATTTTGTAATTTCCTTTTATATCCTAACATAACCACAGTCTAGAAAATGTGGTTTGTGGGTCTGGATTCATTCCATGTGGTTCTCTGAGGAAGGATGATCCTGCTCCCAGGGAAGAAAATCCCTGGACGGTGAGACAAACATGACACAGGATGGCAGCACAGCAGAWCACCTGCTTTTGCTGTAGGTGCCACAAGCAAAGATGAAATTACTTTGGTTTTCATATTATGGTATAGAAAAATCACGCTTGACTCTCTGTGAACTTATAAAATCATCTCCTACTCCAAATCCTTTTCTTTTCCCATGTGTTAAAGCATTTTTCCTGTCACATAAGATATTTAGTCTGCTAATCTTTGTGACATTTATTGCAACAGTACTGTCCATTTTTATGCAAAATCAAAGTTCTTATGATGACTCAGAGCTATTTCACACATTGAGTTTGTGGAAGGAAAGTGAATTTGGAAAGAAGTGTTGTTTTTATAACTCATACAAAAGAAATTGATTGAAAACCAATTATATGTGTTTTCCTCATGAAACAAGATCAGAAAAAACTGAAATGCCATCTTGAATACTGGATTTTCAAAGGAAAGGCTACAAAGTTGAAACCCTCCTGTTTGTGGGGGATKTGCAGGAATGCTGTGGAAGCCTGGGGAAATAATGCACAGCTAGAGTGGAAGCACTGCTTTCAGACAGGCTAAAAAGAACTTTTTGTTTTAAATTGGCTATCAGCTGCCTCCACCTAATCAAAGYCCACAGCATGAGAAGAGCAGCATCCACGGGCACTGGCAGTACCTGCTATTGCWATTTAAATGTCAGGAGGAAATGGAGGGAGGCAGCAGGGGCAGGAGCAGGAGAGTGTGAGGAGCAGATGTGCAGGGCCAAAGAGAAGGTGTTTATGAAATGATTAAAGCAGGCTGACAAGGGCAGCCCGCTCTGGCCACAGCAGCAGCTGGCMCAGGGAACAACTTGTCTTTCTCAGCTCTGCCCATGTGGCAACACTCCTGGGCTCACCTTTCCACCAGGCCTCAGCAGCTTCTTAAAGGAAAAAGAAAAGAAAAGGAGTCTTTCATAGGGAAGCAAAGCATATTTGGTATACTTCATATACCAAATATGAAGTAATAAGACTAATTTTAAAGACTGTGTATTGTACTATAAGCTGTTGGGACAATGGTGACACACTGCTCAAACTTCCTTTCAAGAAGGCGACCTAACTGTTAGTCAGCAGATGACAAGCCTGTCATACACAATACTGTGAATCAAAAAAATGGGATTATTCTTATTATTTCYATTTCTACTGTAGCTCTTAGCCTTACTTCCCTTACAGTTGTCATATTTTTGAGTACCACTTTGCAATGTTACTGTACCTATCAAATGTCATCACTATTTTGGTTTCCACTTGCTCTTTAGTCCAGTTGATGCTTGGCATAACACAGAATCATAGAACATCCGGACTTGGAAGAGACCCACAAGGATCACTGTGTCCAATTCCCAGTATCATACTGTCATTTATCACTAAAGAATCCAGACATCACAAACCCAAATGAACAAACCTTTTCCCATTTCCTATTTTCAATATATTCTACAGGTTGTGGGTTGCAGGTTTTTGATTTTAGATTTCTGAGAAAAGAAACCTGCATTTTTGTTACAATATAAAGTCCAATGGCAAACCTATATACTGGCTTTCTTCACCTTACTGCTCCATCTAATTTTATTTGGGATGGCTGATGTTCCAAAGCMCTGAAACCAGGATTGTGGCAACCACTGGGATTTGATGAAGGATTTTAAATATACTTACTTAAAATAAAAGAATATGCCAAGAGAAATCAGAAGTGATGCAATTGAAAGCCCGTGTCCAATGATGGCCAAGTAATACAAGTTCAGAGCAGTCTGCAAGACAAAAACAAAGCCAAGTGATTCAGACAGAGCTACTGCTGATAAAGCACATATTTATACATCCCTTCTTGCAGTCAAAGTGACTATAGTACTGATAAGGAAAGAAAAACAAAACAAAAACCATTTCAGGTAATGATGGAACAAGACTTTTCTCAACATTTAAAGATGCTTCCTTCAAAGGAAGCATGATTATGGTACTGGAAATTCAGTTTTTATTGAGCATTTCAGGAAGGGCATCAAAAAAATTGACAATGACTCCAAAATAGTGAAGACTATTATGTTAAATAGTCAAAATCATATTTCAGTAATATGTTATGCTAAATAAGCCTACTGCCAATTATGGAAGTATGAAAATTTGGGTGGGTACAAAAGGTTAAAAAAAAGGAACTGGTGATTTAATACATGGAATACGTTCAYGTTATCATTCATTCTTGTAGCTAATATATCAATTAACTAATTAGTTTTATCAGAAAGTAACAAACCTTTGCTTTCAGTCATGGAATCTGTCTTGCAAAAACCCTTGCTGCATTAAATGTAAGGGTATCATTTGGCACATAAGGAAATGAAGATTTTCAGGTTGAACTTTATACTCACACAATAAAGCACAACTATTTGGGTTCCATAGGGAGAGTTAAAGCACACATACAAAGGCTCAAATACTGCAAACTCTGTGTATCTCCTGAACTTACCATTCCAAGTTAGAACAGAGTAATTGCAGCTTGCTATATATACTGACTTTTGAGATTAAAAAAAATGATAAAAAGAATAGAGGTAAAGCTTTAAGTAGGTTGTAAGATAACACAAAGGTAACTCTTGATGTGTGCAAGAAATTTTGAAATAACAATTATTTTTTTAAATGAGATGGCTTCCTTTAAAAAAAAACAAACATCAATGCAATAGGTATAAATGGAATTTATTGTGAAATTCGGAAAGTGAACAATTTGTGARTGAGAAAAATCGAGCATTACACTAAAATGCTAAAATTTGAGATGTATAAATGACAACAGCCATTCTAGGACAGGTCCATATCCTGTACCACCCCCTCACTCAGTGGCCTACCTAGGCAGAGGTGCAATTTAAGGATTTAGAGATTGCCCCACACTTTAGAACAGGCACAAGAGCGTGGTACAGCAGGGAGCACTGCTGAGGGCAGTAAAAATGAGAATTAACAAAGCACAACAGCCCCAGTTAGTGTGCAGTGCCCCAGCCACCTTCCAGGCCCAGTGAGGAGATAATGCTGCTGCTGAGCAAAACAACACACAACTGCAGCAAGGCTGTCTTTGGAGCTGTTATTCCATACAGTGGCTTCAGATTTGTGACAGAGTTGAAATATGCTGGCAAAACAGCCTGAGGGGAACCACCTCACTATTCATAAAGAGGGATTGTCATAGATCTGCTCCTTTCTGAATAATATCCTCCATTCCCAGCACAACATTAGCAAGAATCAGTGAATTATGGCAATTCTGCTAATAGAATTAAACTGCCATTACAAAAATCAAAGTCTCATGATTTGAGAAAAAGCAATAATAAAGTGCCTTATCCTCTGTAACCATCTTTTGCCCAATATGGTTTTTAGGTGAGTACCCTAAGGCAATCAAGAGCAATGGTGCAGGCAGTTAGAAACTATTATAGGTCAGATTTCTTGACACAGTCTGCTACTACTGAACTTAACATTCAAATTAACATACAGCATGTCCTGGTCTGTGGTTTGTATTCCTGGTTCTTGGGAATTTACAGTTTCAATTTACTGCCTCTTCCCATGACTGAATGTTTCATAAACRTAAGGAATATTAGTGGACACAGAGTTGGGGAATGGGGCAAAATATGCAATTTTGCCTGTTGTATCCTCACATATCACAAAATGACTCTCAGAGGTCATTTAGAGATTTAGTTTTTCTTTTTCTAAATCCTTTAATAGATGGGCATGTTGAAGATAAACTGAAGTCTGTAGAAAYAGCATCCATACACAGACCGACACCAGTACAGAGCCTACTTTTGATATACAGAAACTTGTAAAGATTCTCAGGTCAGTTTCTTGACATGGGTACCATGCACTCATTCCTCTCCTACCTTCACTTTTTCATGAGTATAGCTATTGCACTGGGTGTAGTTTGTCCAGGTCCTGTTGCTTTCTGGGTGTCTGAACCAATTGCCATTTGGATCACAGATCTTCGTAACTTTTTCTGCAATCAAAGTTGACGGAATGAAAAACAAAAGAAGAAAAGTGAAAGAAAAACACAACAGTCAGCACTGAAATTCTCTTTCCTGATGCCAAGCATTTAATAAAGATTGGCAAACACATGACAGCTTTATTAATATGACTAGAGAGACTTTGCTTGTTACTATGAATTCTGAGAAACTTGAGGCCGTTGCTTTTGCTTGGCAAGGGCGACCGATGATGTGATTCTCCTTAAGAAAACAAATAGATTTTCCCTCTCCAATCCATTAAGTATCAAAATACATTGAACTAACTGTTAGAGAACTACCAGATGAAGTGACAAGAATATTTAAATGGCTTGYTTAACATCTAAGATGGAAACTGAACTAACATCCTACCACGATAAATTAGTATTGGACAGGCAGGAAAACATAAATAGCAAAACTGCTCAAAGAACYAAACTGGAAAATTGCTGGAAACAATGATTTCTATCATCAAATAGAGGCATGAAAAGACCCTGGGAAATACAAAGAAATCCATGACATTTTCCACATGCTCACAAAGCTTAGCCCATAGAAACAGGAAATGATTCCAAGTGGGAGAAACTCTCTGTCAACTTCAGCTGTTAAATTGAGGTAAAGCAGTAAGTCATATTTCTTCTTGTCTGTCAGAAAAGCTCAWCTCTAAGAAGAAAAAAGTGTGATCTAACTTCAATTCCTACTGCTAATCTACAGAATCCCTCAGGGACACAGCTCAGAAAAGAAAACAAAAGCTCAGAAAAGAAAACAAGTAACTTGTCAGTTTTCTATGAGATTGAAGGTAAATAACGAATCTTGAGTTTCTGAAATCCTGGAGCATTAATGACTTGAGTGAGGCAAACAAGAGACAGCAAGCCCCCAGACTCTCATTTCAGTGAGAAATACAGGGATGTAGAAGTCCATGCACTCATACCTGATGGGTTGAAATCCTGAAAGTAGTCAGGACAACGCTGCACCGACACGGTTCCAGCAGCAACATCACTCCAGCACAACCAGCCATCCCAGGTCCTGTTGCAGTAAGGACCTGCAAACAGAGRGAGACCTGGGAATAAAATAACTCCTGCTTCAGAACGGTCTTTCAAAGGTAAGGTGCAGGTAAGGTAGGTTTGCAGAAATGGGAAAAAAAGAGAAAGGATTTGGCAGTGGTTGATTAAAACTTCACTTAACAGAGATAGTTCCTTACACATACATTTCTTTGAACACATTTCAAAATCTTCTCTCCTTCAYCTTGAATGGCCTACATCTACAACTGGCAAACCTCAGATCTAGAACATGGTGGGCAAAGCCCCCTAAATTGATTCATACTCAATAATGTACCTTAGCAAAGAGCCTCACTCTTTCAAAGACAGCTTTACTGAATTTATTTATATTTTGGATGTTCACCAAGCCTGTACATGTGTTTTCCTGTTCATAGAGAACACAGAAGCCAGGAGAAAGGCTGGCTGGGAGGCAGCCCCAGCTGCTCTGCCTCAGGCTGGGCTGAGCCTGCAGCAGCCACTGTGGAAAACACTTCCCTAAGTGCCCCAGGAACAGGGAATCCAGTGTCCCTCAAGGGCCTGTTCCAATGCCTCATTGCTCACACACATTTCAACATCTAAATAAACCTCCTTGAGAACAAGCTGGCATTTTACAAACAGCTTCTTTCCCAAAAGTCAATGACACAGTCATTCTGTGTGCCTCCCTACAAATTTCATGTTTTTATTATCTCGCTTCAGTTTTCTTTTAAAGGCTGATTAACATCCCCATCTCAAAGGCTGCAGCTCTCTAACATCGTGTAATTCCTCCTCATGTGAAGATTTGCCAATTTGTGCAGATCCTTCTGAAGCTGTGAGACCCCATTATGCTGTGGGCATGAGCTTACACTGCCATGTCTGTATCCATTCCTGACCTCCAGGCACYCAGCTCCTCCAAAGAATCATTTCACAAGAGAAAAATCTCTTTGTAGAAGAACACAATTTCACCTTTCCTTGCCTCAAAATCCACTCACCATTTCCAGAAGCTTTCAAATGAATACAGCAACAGGTGGGGTGGCTGAGGTCAGCCTGAGTGACTTATCAGGAAAAGCAGTAATGGCACCAGCACAGCCCTCAGAGCAGGGAAACTGTGTGGATTAATATAATTACAATTTTTAAAAGCAGATGTGACCAGGCAGACAGAGGTATAAAAAGAGCATGAAATGAAATAAGGTGGTAAGATTAGTCATGATTTTTTAATGTAGATATCTACTTAAATTAACATTTTCTCATTTCATCAGAAGGAAAAGCTTTGTGTTATATCTGAAGTGGTGCTATAGGCAGATAGTATAACATATTACTTCATGCATCCCCAAAGTGATGTTTATAAAAAATTGGGAAGATAATGCTAAAACCTGAAAAAGAATTGCTAGCAAGGTAAGAAATTAATATAACTTAAGGACCCTGAATTACTGCAATAATATCTGTTGACAACTAATTAGTAAAACCTGATGAAAAAGCAATCTCTACCTTCTTTCTTGTGAATAGGGTCCTGCATAATCTTCTGGTAGCATTCATACTGTGCTGTCATGATTTTATTCCTTGTAACACTCAGCTGGGCAAAGTCCATTGTGGAGTTCTGCTGCTGTCTCTTATACACATCTCTGTCATGATTTTATTCCTTGTAACACTCAGCTGGGCAAAGTCCATTGTGGAGTTCTGCTGACCCTCAGCTGGAGAAGCAGTGGCAAAAAACTAAGAGGAAAAACACTTTTAGCCAATCACAAGTACAAGCTCCAACATTTTCAACACCAATCTTTTCTAATATTGTAGTTTAAATATTATTTTACTGAAAGAGAGTGATCTTTCAATCTTATTACYGACAATATGATTTTATGTTTTTCTGGYAATTCTTACTACTGAATCTTGTTAAACATCTCCTGAATGAGCATAGGGTAGGAACAATTGGCAAGATTTGTAACTAAGAATGGCAACGTGCATAGAAAGCACTGAGACAGTCAGAAGCATATGAACAGCTTCTGTAAAACCCAGTGAAATATCTCTAAGTTTAGTCTAAAAGACGTTTCAGTCAGGCCCAAAATGATTCTTTACAAAAAATGATCTTCCATATATTTTATGCACTGAAGCATTTAGCTTGTCCAGAGCTGTTTGGCTTCTCTGTAAGCTGGTGAACCATGAAGTCAACCCTCAGAATAGAGAATGCTATTCAAAAGATAAGACATCCATTTTGATAGTTAGTAAAATTAAAAATTTWAAAAAACTTAGGAAAGTTGGTCTTGACCAAAACCTGAACTTTTAAGTGCATTTTTAATAGTAATTACATATTTTATGGGAAGCTACTAAGCTTCACAGGAAAACAAAGCTGCAGACTGAAATACTGTACCACTGTTGTACAAGGGATGAAATTACAATTTCTGAGGATGTCTCTGAATGTCAGTTAGTTATCTGCTCCTCCTCCTCTGGGGTCTGCAGGGTGGTACTGCCCCTGTGTCACTTGTCCAGTGCTACTGTTCTGAGCCAGCAGAGAATGTGCTGGATTCAGCAGAGGTAAAAACTACATCTGTTCCTTTGCCAAAGGAATTTAACAGATAACAGAAGACAGATAAAGATCCTGTTGTGCAGGAACTGAACCCAAGATTAGCTCTTTCTGTGCTTCCATATTAATAATTTCTGTGGTACTCTCTACAGGGTTGTTAAAGCTGGAAGYGATTTTAAAAATTCATAGGACTCACCATAGTAACCAATGAGAAGAGCAGCAAAAATGTGATCCAGATTTTTGTCATTTTTATATCTGGTGCAGTCAATCTTATGTTGTAGCTGAATGAACTCAAACTGCAATAGAAGAAAAAAAAATAGAAATTAATGAAAGCACACACTGATAAAAGAGTTTCATATTTTATTTCTGAACTAGAACAAATTGATGGAGGTGCTCTCCATTTCTATTCATGCATAGTGATGGCATGTGAAATACACAGGGATGCACCAAAACAAGGCACTCAGTTCCTCAGTGCCTCCACTGCCTCARCCAACACCTTCAGAGGGTTTGTACCAGCCCCAGAGCAAACAGCCCCAGACACCAACTGCACTCTGGCCATCTCTGCCTTTGGGAGCCACAGCAAACTGCAGGTTGGTTCCCTCAAATACACTCAGACTTTCAAACACACACATTTGTTTCCCATTTTCTTCCCAYCTCCTGATATTTAACTTTGCCATTTCTGGAATAACTGATCCAGTGAGAAGYCACTTCATCCTGAACTTCCAGCTTTGCAAGGATGATAGCAGCAATGCAAGAATTCATTGTGAGCTGTAAAATAGTTTCTGTATCTGCAGAACCTSCAGTTTCTTTATCTGTCATTGGAAGAAAACACAAATACCCAAACCAGGTATGACCTTACACTGCAGACTCTTCTTGGAATTGATTCTTGAAGTGAAAAATTCACCCAAAGCATAAAATATACACAATTAATTATGAAGCACATAGACCATCTATTCAGTGTAACCCTGCCATAACAACTGCCTTAGAAGGAAGGGAAATGTCAAGAAGTCTTGTCTTTAAATATTTCAGTGTCCTTGTCTTTTAATATTTCAGTGTCCTGAAGTATTATGAGAAGATCACAAAGCTGAGCCTGGAACTGAGATAAGACCTTTTCTTCTGATTGCATCACGGCAAAAGAGCTCTGCACACTCAGTTTMGTTATTACAACTTCACCACATTTCAAAAATCCAAGTATCTCACTGCAGCACCATTAATGAAGCTATTCTCAGCTAAAATAAAAGCAATAACATGTGCATGAGCTTAGCTCCCTGGTACAGATGAATTCACTCCAACTCTCAGAATGTGATTTAAGACACAATCCTTGCACCCCCAAAGTCCTCACCCAGCCCAGAGAGCCCGGGGCCAGAGCACCCAGAGGGCAGTGGGTGCTGTGCCACACACAGACCTGCACCCTGGCCAAGCCACATGCCCCTCACAGCACACCTGCTCCGTCTCTGCAAGTTTTCTTTTCCAGCAGTGAAGTGCTGTGAGAGAAAGGGAGAGGACAAACATTTGGCTGTACACTGGCAGGCAGAGATTATGGTACAAAAAGCTCATTTCAGCCCTGTCCCAGTCACAAAAAGCAAACATTCAACATCAAACTTTTCTGCTGGGACTGGGTCCTCCTAACACAACTAGAGTACAATAAACAGCTTCTTGTAGGACATATGAACTAGTAAATATGAAATTATTGCTGTTTATGGCACAGCCTGCTGCAAAGACAAGAAATGTGCTGTAAAATCAGCTGTGCCTGTTTAACCCAGACTGAAGCTGTATCCATAACCTTCCTTCTATTYTTACCAGTGGCATGCAATCCTGGAACACTGCTGCAAATTGCACAGGTGAGGCTCTGAAATTCAAATCTGAAGGAWCTTCAAACACTTAGAGGAACACCAATTAGCATCTATGAAATATATCCTTGGTTTGAGCTTCTAATTGCCTGGAAAATAAAGTGAATAGATAATTTTAAAGACCTTGATCTGCTAGCTAAAGAAAAATTTAAATATCTTTGTGCAGTGACTAAGGCCTGACTAAAACCAGATATCTAAAATATATCTAAATTAACAGAAAGGCAGTAAGAGCTCAATTCTGCATGAAAACTGGGGGCAAGTGTGATTAATTCAAACTTATCACATGTTTCATTCATTTACAGCTGTGTCTGTTTTCCTAGGGGAAAAAACCTGACSTTCTAAGGAAATTGGAATTAATAACTTACTGTAAAGTAATTCACCAATATTTTCTCTCCCAAGTATGACAAAGCACATCTGTGCAGGGTTAAAACCCACAAATGATGCACACAGGCCAAGCCAAGAGATGAACCACAACTAAAAAATAGCAACAACAATTTTGTGTATGTTTTTCTATACATGCATATAAGAGTTCAAAATAATTGTCTCTACAATAGTTCCAAAAATCCTTATGCTAAAACAAATGTTGGATAAAAAATTTAAAATGCATGTTTGTATATTGCTCTCACTTAGCCTTGCTTATTTTAATTTATCTAGAAGATACAACATCATATAAACAAAGGCAGAAATGATCTGCTTTGATTCAGAGTCCAAGTTTATTTCTGTTTCACAATATCAAAAGTCATCTCTTAGCTCAGTTCCTTTAATGGTCCAAGTCTTTTCATACCTAGTAGTTCTGTAGACATTTCCCATCAACTGCTCCAGTATCTGCTGCTAAATTATTAACTCTTCCCAGGAGATAAAATGTTAAGTCAAGCCTATAATGCACTCTATGCTTTCCACTCATTTATCTCAGTTGCTAACATAGACAGAGAAAAAAAAAAAAAACAAAAACCAACCACTGCCCTTTTCTAGACATCACTACKTATGGACTTAATTACAGAATGCAGGATGAACGTCATTCAGATTCCTGTTTGAACTGCAGGAAAGCATTTCTTGCATCACTACATGAATTCATTCACTCAACATTTACTCCAGTTAGTCTGGACAAGACCTTTCCAAGGAAAATGAAGAACTTTCTTAGGGATGGACAGCAATATATTCCACTGGCTGAGGCAGCAAGCCAGTGCTGCTAAGAAAGTCAGGCTGTTTTTATTAATCATCTGCTCTGATGAGACACAAACCAAGACTAATTCTCTGGAAGTTCTTTCCCTCTCAAAGCTGGGAAGTATTAGGAACACAAGAAATTAATAGTGAAAAGAGACCATTCTTAGGTTTCCTCAAATAATGATGCTTCCCAAGTTGTTCTGCTGTTGTAAATCTGACAAATCCATCGTGGGGCAGAGAAAAGAACTGTATTGGATTGAGGTCAACCTGAGTGTCTTGAATGAATCCCCTGACTCCACGCTGTGRCAATGGGAATCTGCACAAAGGCCACTAGGGCTGGGATTTACAAGGCAGGTATTGACTGAAACTGAGTCTGGCAGTCCCCTGGCTGAAGTATTTTCCCACTAAAAGGCAACATCAGAGAGAAAAGAATGGGGAATTGTAACAGTAGGTCAGATCTTCCAGATCTTTGAAATATCATTTTTATTTCTGSTGCATGTTTGTGCATTTAGTGAAGACTGGGATWAMWTWAACAAARCAAAACAACAACAAAAAAGGARCTGCCAGTAMTGATACTGCCAAGGCCTAGGTTGTGTTTGTCACTGATAGCAGTGAYACCTACTGAAGAAYGAGGAATTAAGAAGGAACTGCAAGCTGGACTTAGCCAAAATAGTCACTGGTGTAGCTTTAACAGATGTTCCCATTTCTCTTCCTCCTGCTTTCTCTACAGAGCCATCCTGCCTCATCAGCTGTTTCTACTTTTAACTTTTCCCCATCCTCCCAGGAGTAAGTGGCACCCTCGCTGAGCTCCAGACATTTCCCCTTTCAACCATACAGCAAAAGGGTTAAAAAAAGCAGTCATTAAAAAGAAAAAAAATCATTTTTTGAACTTGAAAACCATATTTTGTAAAAAACCAAAAACCACAGGCAGCAGCTTCCACCTCAAGCAGTTCTCAAATCTGACTTCAAGTGAGAATGCAACTCTGYGGGAATGGGACAGGAGGGAGAACCTACTTATGGCACTGCAGGCCCATCCAAAAATGCCCAAACATTTTTCACTAATTGGTAATCTTTAATTTGCCCAGAAGCCAACAACACAACCATTCCCAATGACAACAAAGAGAAAACCACAAAACTTGTGCAGTGTAAATTATTTACCATTCAGTGTATGCTGTAACCTTGTAACACTGGACTTGAACGTGTTTGCATACAGATATATAACCTTCATCTGAAAATGGGGTCAGAATGGGCATTTTCTTGACACTTTGCTACTTCTGGTTCTTTTTGGAGGCAGGCCTACAACTTGAAGCATTTAAAACCTCAGGCAGTGTTTGGTTGTTTCAGCCCAACATAAAGGCAAAACCAACAAGTTGGAAAATGCCCGATACTTTTCAAAGTGTCCCTAATTYGAATTTCTGTTCAAACTGCACTGGTAATAAAATAAACTCCCCCAAACCAACAAAACTAGTAGCCTCAAATGGAATTCCAGATAGAGCCTCCAGTTGTATCTTCACACAAACTTTCTGGGAAATACTTCTCTGACTAAAAGGGCTTTGCAAGTGGGCAGCACCAGCCAAGCAATAACACACACCAGACCCCTGAGTCCTGGACATGGGCTGCAAAATCTCCACTCTTACATTAGAGAACAGTGCAAGGCAGTTTGGAAATCTTCCTGTTTGGGTAATCTGCCTTTTTTCTGAGGGAATCACTTCTGCCAGGATTTGAACAAACTGCTGAATGGTATCCCATAATTGCTCACAGCTGTATGTGTGGGAATTACTCCATTCTCCTGATAATTATGGAGCTTTAAAGTAAAGGTAAATAAAATACTACATTCTCCCTCATAAAACACAAACATTCTCTCTCTACCTTTCTTTCCTGGAGTTTCTACTWGGAAGAAGTTGTGGCACAATGGCATTTACTGTCTTCCTGAGGATTAAAAGAAATAAGAAGACACAGTGGCACATCCCAATTTACCCCTGAGTTATTCTACAGCACCTTCCCTGTGCAGGTGGCAGTTGAGCTCAGCAGGAGAAAGTCCTCACTGTTTAATTCCTGGGCCATGTGCTGTGCTCATGGTGCAGGTCTGTGCAAGCAGGACATTTGGACTGGCCCACTGAGATGTTTCACATCTTGCATTCTCTTTATTAGCACACTTTTTGCTTTTGTTTTTGCATCGCTCTGGCTGCGTGTCAGAGGCCTCACAGAGATTGCAGAACCATCTGCATATGAGATTACACAGATTAAATTACTCCTGGGTGCTTCTTCCCATGAATAGCTTTTGGCAGCCATTCAGATAAGTTTTGTCACCTGCACCCAACAGAAATTACTMRCAGTAATTGGCAACACTCGTGGCCWGTTCCAGTAACACCTAAAGTTGCAAGAACCTATGACAGAGTGATAGTGGTGCTTTCCTCTATTTCCTAACWYTTCTTTTGATCACTTCACAGGTAGGGATGACTTTGCAAGTTATTCTGAGGAGGTCCAGGCAAAATCCAAACCAACCAAAAAAAAACCCCAAAAAACAACCAAAAAAACCCCAAGAAAAAGTGCCACCACAACAAAGCTCTCCAAATAAGATTTTGGAGGAGGGAATGTCTACAAGGTTCTTCCCCTGGCATATTCTGCAACTTCTGCCCCTGGTCAACATTACTCCTCTCCACACAGCAAGCTGCAGAGCAGATTTTTTGTGGCTTTGTCCATCACACCAATTTTGGCTCTTTAAAAGAGGATTTCCATTGATAAAAACAGTATTTCCTCCTTGATTTTACATTGAAAAGTCTTCTCTTGGCCCTTGTGCTTTCCATTCTATCCCTATAAATTATGAAGGCTCTGTCCTCCTTGTCCGAAATGATGAACTTCCTTCTGACTTCAGGACACATGAATCCAGGAGTAGAGATGGTGCAATGCCATGTGGAAGAACGGCCAGGACTCACTGAGGGTCACAGTTACAAGTCAGCAGGGTAYCTAACCCTGCCAAAGAAATGCAGCATAGGAATTTTAAAAATATTGATGCAAGTAAAATTATTTGTATCTCCTGAGGAACTAGTTGTTAAAGGAAGGCAGGAGAGATTCTGGCAAAAYAAAATCTTTACCAAGAGACTGCTGGGGCTTTGCTGTCAAGAGMTGCAACTGTGATTTCCAACAGTTTATAGCTCTTAATGCCTCCAGTTTCCAGTGCTATTTGACTACTATTGTGTAAGCACACTGTTATCCTTATTTTACAAGCTTAACCCTTTCCACCCCCTAGCCCTARCCCAGCTGTATCCTGTGCCTAAAAYCCATCAGCATAGCCACGTATGCTGCCAGGCACAACTCACCATGTTCACTTCAGAGTTCTGGGAGCCACAGCACTGACATTCCAGAGCAATCACTCAMACACAAAGCAACTTTGAAGGGAGGCTGCTCTGCTGAATGAAGTTATCTGTAAAAATCCACTATCAAACATCCCAGAAACAGCTACTAACAGAAAGGAAGGTGATGGCAGAATAGTGAATGATTAAATTCTAACAGCTGATGGATCAAAGTGATATAGTTTTGGCACTTCCCTTTTATAATTTTTAAAAACTGTGTTGTATTCCTGTTATAGTAATTTTAAAAATGGGTTGAAATATATCTAGTAAACTTCCCTGAGATTTTACTTCTTCCAGAACAACTGCTGTGATGTGGCATGGATGTTCCAATTAACGTGCTATGTTAAATAAAAAAGAATAAATAAAAAAAAGCTCATTAGTTCTTTTCCATGGATTTCATGTTATTAACAAGCTGGAGAGCTCCCACCTTGTTACTAGGTATGTATAAATATACATAGACACATTTATATATGGATGATACTCTTAGCCATAGGATTTGATTTTAGGTAGTCCTGGCAGGAGCAGAGAGATGCACTCAATGAGCCTCATGGTCCCTTTCARCATCAGAAATCCTACCATATATGTGAAAAACACAGTATAGTCCTCCAAGGAAAATTTCTCCCCCTTCAAGCAAAATTATTTGTGTTTTGAATTAAAGCAAAGGCAGTATGAATTTATGAATTCATCAGACAGACCTTAGGGCTTGTGTAGCACCCCTGGTTGAGGTGCTGCAGTGAAGTTTTTCCCCAGCCACTGGTGTTTAAAAGCTGCAGAGCCCACTGCTGCTCTGTGTGCCCCTTTCAGGCAGTGCCTTTTTTATCTGAATGACTCTGCTTGATGCTGTTTACCAAGKAATGACCCAAAAGAGATCCAAAGGTCTCTTTGTGAAAATGTTTACGACATGAAGTAATTTTCTCARCTGGCTGAGTTTTAAAAGTTTTTTTGTTATTTCTTCATTGACACATGCTAATTTTACAAGAACAGTATTGCCACAGTTCAAAGACTTTTCTCAAGGTCAGAACAAGGCAATGGGAAAATGGGTTAAGCAAAATGTACCAGSACTTTTGTTTTTTTCAGTTTGCCACTCGGGCTTTTTCTCATTGGCCCCAGCCCAGTTTGGCAGCTGAGCACATCCTATGAAACTCACAGGTTTTACACCAGTTTCCTTTGGATTCACATTTAGAATCTAAATGTGARTTCAGTAAATTTAGAATTTAGAAGTGTGAATATTTATGCACAAATATATTSTCATTCAGTTCTAAGTAAGGCGATAAAGTTTCAAAATACAATTTTTTTAATGAAATATTAAATTTTCAGGTGGACTGTGGCACAGCAGCAGCTCAGAGCAGGATGGGGAGGGAGCAGGTGGCCAGGAAAGGGAACTGCTTTTGCCAGGATAAACAAAGTGCTGGTGCAGCCAATGCATCAGAACCGGTGTCCCAGCTYTGGGTTCACCTTTGGTCAATGACTTGACCAGAACTGATGAACAAAGTGTAGCAACAAACTCTTCATGGAAATGTCAGAAACACTGAAGAAGACAAYAGTCTTCTGATTTTGTGTTGCACTTCTTTCTTTTACTTAAAAAAMACCCCAAACAGCAACAACCAAACAAGACCCTAAAACCCAGGACAGAGAACTAAAACATCTCCAAGGCAGCTTTCACTGGCAATAATTTTAGTCTGGCTAAGGATGAAATTTCAGATGGAAAGTTCATGCCAAATATTTAAATTTTCTCTCATTAAATATTTCTGATGCATTTACTAATCAAAAAAACTTCAGGTAAATTTAAGGCAGCTTTAGAAAAATTAAGCTTGGTGTACTTACTAAAAGTACAAAGCTACTTCAAAGCCTTTAGCAGGTCAAGCTAAGTCACCACAGTTCAGAACATTTCCTCCTAAATTTAAAATTTTACATGCCAGAAGTCAAAAGTGCAACCTCTGGAATATTTCACCCTTTGAATATTAGACAGTACATGTTATACTGTRCTAAATTATCAAAACTTCTAATCCATCCTGTAGAAAAGCCAAGAACAAGCAGCAGCCAACACCAAACTTTTGAATTCTGGTGATGTGCAGCTTGCCTCCTTTACTTTAATTAGATACGGATATTCCCCATCTTTCCTATGTCTTTGCATCACTAAAATGGCAATTTAACAGCAAATGGTTTAGGCTGGGCTCACACAGGCTGTAAAGGAGTCTGTGAGACTCAAGAAAGTTAAACCAGAGTTAGTAAATCTTAACAGTATGGGAGGAAATTACCTTCTGTATCCTTTTCTATACCTGCRTATTGGTATATGCACCTGTTGAGGTCCACACAGAGGGGGGCAAAGGCTTGGGAATGACCTCTAAGGGAAGAAAATGATGGATGCACATCCCCAGAGGGCAGACCAAGAACACAACAATAACATCAAAGCTTTTCTCTTTACATKTAGAACCAGTGCCTTCCTTTTTATCATATATACAGGGAGATATCTCTCTCTCCTCACAGACTTAACTGCAGAAAATCATCTTAAGGCAGCCATAAAGTAGGCAATGATAGGTTTTCCCATCCTCTGCCCACATTTCCTTCTGAGATATTGCTAAAGCAAATGGTATTTTGCATTATTTTCTGTCAATCTGAGTTAACATTAGCTTTGCCAAACTGAGGAGAGTATTACCCATGGCTGTTTCTAAGTCTTCTAAATGGGAATTACCTTCAGCTCCATCCACACCCACAGGAATATCAGCTTAAGCAAAACTCTGACAYGGGCAAAGCATCCGGGAGAAAGAAACACTTTGCTAGAGATGTTGTCAGTTTAAAAGTMAATTACAGGATCAGGGCAATTAACTCACCAGCTTAACAAAATGAGATCCATGAAACAGATGCAAACTGCTACCCAGTGCTGCAGTAACCCCTCTCAGTATTCCTGATCCTGATCTGGACACAGAGAGCAAAAAATAACTGGCACCAGTATAAATAAACTCRAGAGTCTCAGCTTGTTTTGTTACATACAATCCCCCAAAGGGCACTTACGACTCTTTGGACAGGCAATGCCATTTTCAACCACCTAGAACACATTTGAGTGTTGGTCTTTATGAACTATCATTGTCAACGTGCACTTACTTTTACAAGAGTAATTTATTTTTTGCCTGAGCTGTCTTTTAGTCTAAGTAGAAATCTTTAGCACTAAGTAGAAATCTCTAGCACTAACTGAAACAATACATTTCTATATCTTTTCTGAAATACCACTTAGGCAAAATTTCTCCCATCTGAAATTACGTATAATCTTTACCTGAAAATAGGRAGCTAAGCCTTTTCTAATTTCTAATTTTCAAATTTGTCCAGTGATTGCATCTGAAGCCTTAATTCACATTTTGAAATACTAGAGAGCAACCATGCTGAAAACTGGACAGGCACCAGTCTATATACTTCAGCTGGCACCCTGTTCCATTTCCATGCTGTGAACAGAGAAGTGATTCTGTGCCACAGACACAATCCTGCTTGCAGAGCCTCTGCTGCCGTGAGAAGTTTGAACGAGCAGTGGGGTGGGGGAGCTGAAAATGTGCCTGGCACAGTCTGACAGCCACAGGCACACATCTGGGGGTCAGCAGAGCCCTCCCTGCCATGCCCGGAGCCACGGGCAGCGCCACATCCCTGCCTTGTGCTGGCTCTGTGTGCCTGGCTCTCCTCAGGCACATCCCGGCACATCCCACACTATCACAGAAACCCCCGTGCTCCCTGCCAGGCGGAGCTTCACAGACAGTGCCAGCTGCAATCTGTAGGAAGCAGTGTGAATGTTTCCATGAATTCAGCTGAAGATCATATGCTCAGGGTGTGGCCGTGGGAAAGACCAGTGTATCTTACACGCGGTCCCTGAAGTGCAATTAGTGTTCCTTTAATTGCAAACAGACTTTTCCATATCCTTTTGCAGTATTCCGCCCTCTCTTACCTGAATGAAAACCAAAATAAAATGCTGTGGATGTTAAAAATGTTACATAAATCAGACACAAAAATCTCTGCCYTGATAAACTGGAGTCTCATTTGGACAAGAAGATGAAATACTACATATCAAATGTAATAAAACATTACAAGCTTATAATAGTTTGTAATAAAACATTACAATGTAGCTATTACAGGCACTATAGCTACAGCAGAGGAATGTGCATCAAGCACAGTAATTCTGGTTATGAATTGCATACAAATTTTATTTGCACATAAATGTTTACATTTGAGCGCATTTTCTCCCCTCCAGATGTAATATTAACAATAATATAAAAGGCAGGAAATGTAATGGAAAAATCTCGGTTTTGAGCTTGTCAAAATTGCAAGCAAATGAAAATTTTCCCTGCAAGCATGGAAAATATTTTATGGCTTTAAATAGGTGCCCATATTTTCTGCATAATCACATCCTGCATTTATTTTCCTTGAGAAAAATAAACCTCACAGAAGCCTCAGACTGATTTCACACTCCAGAAAAAAAAATCCTTGGCAGAAACAAAGTGCATGGAATTTGATGGGAAGCTTTTATAAGCATGTCTACCCAAATTAAGTTAAAAAAGAATCATTTGAGTTTGTACTTGCACAGAGCAGATCCTGCCATTCTTAAGTCAGTGTCTCAGATACCAGTGCAGAACTCTCAGGCATTAGTTTGGCTTTGGTGCACAGCTGGGACATCAAACTTGCAGGCATTACTTCCCTCAGGCTGAGGTACCAAAACTCACTGAGAAATGCACTTGGCATGCATTTTTAGTTTTTTTCCTGTATTCTTTAACTTAAGAAGACATCTCAAAGGCTCATCCATTTCATGCACCTGCAGAAACTCTGGACTTGCACCCCTCAAGTGTGACCCTCTCAGAGCTGTATTTGTGTATCCTGTCCCACAGAGCATGTGAAAATTCAAACTCATCTTGCTGAGAAATTCTGCTCACAGCTGCTTGCTTGGCAGAGATTTGGCTGGGGAGGGAAGGGACAGAGGGAGGGAGGAGGGAGRGACAATTTTCCAAGCAATGGGGAAAAACAGTTCAGAACTTTCMTCATCAATGGCCTTGACATTGCTGGAGCCAACGGAAACAACATTGCCCAAGCGAGGGAACCATTCACAAATAAAACATCTCCTGCATTTATTTCTATCATGCTGGCTTATGCCAAGCTTCCTTTGGTGAAATCCAGATTTCTCCTGCATTGGCTTCCTCCTGCTGTTGATAGAGCAGGATATTTGCTGAAACAGGCAGGTGATGAATGAGATATTCTGAATTAATCAGCATTTATGCTGGAGAGAGAACTGTGTTCTCTTATGAAGCTCTAAGAACAACTGGTTGCGTTTTTCCAAAGGAGATTACAGACACAGGATTTCTGTACTGAATTCTAAGGGTATGGAAGTCTTGCTGGCAGGTGAATTCCAWAACAGGTACATCTCTTACTGACCCTGTCAGAGATTTTATGGAAGCAAAAATGCCTGGCAATTGATACAGGCCTACACCACAACAAGAACAGGTTAACATTTCATGAGGTAACTTCTCATTGCCATAATTCCTCCAGGATTCCAAAAGAAATACAACTTTGCAGGAATAAAGCYTGGTTGGCTTCCTCCCCAACCAATAAATACATTTCCCTTTCTCAAGAGAGCATTAGAAAACAAGAACTGCACAAGTCTATTTGATTAACACTCAGTGATGAGYGTAGGGTACAGAAATCACAAAATAATTTTTATTCTTGGTGTCCCCTTGTCATATCMCAAGCCTTTACTGACTCTGCAGTGACAAACACTTCCTGAACATCATTCCAAAACTAGTGGCATTTTACTGATGGCATTAGTTATTCCAGACATCATATAAATGTTTTATAGAGCAGGAAGAAAGGTACTTCTAGCTCTGTCTAAGCCAAGACTGGATTAGATAAAAACCCTGATCAAGAATGACACTAACAATGTGTATTTGGGTTTTCTACTCTAAAAGACMTAATTTCCCAAATGTTAATTCAGTAAAATGCTGAGATTTCAGAAAACACCATTTGCAACCACCAGAATGAGTAAAYAGACACTCTTGTCATTGCCACCAGACAACCTCTATCTCTGTAGTCATTGYTGATCCTCAGGCTGCTTCATTACACCACTTCACAGAGCTTTGCAGAACAGAAGGAATTTTTTGATGAGTGTKTTTAAGGAACAGAGAACTTTAAATGTGGAGTGGCCATCACCCAGAGATCTGAACTCTGAACCCCACTTGGCTGCTGACCTCTGAGGGTCAGACACTGCATGAAATATGAGATCTGTTGGGAATCAGACTACCAAACTGATGGGAAATTCAGTCTAATCCAAATGTGGGAGCCAAGTCAGCTACTGAAAATACATRATGCTATCAGTAGAATCATTATCCTGTGAAGAAAATGGTTTCAATTCKAGCAAGAAAATCATAAAAAATAGCCCTTCAATGCAGTTTTTCCTGTAAGGTCRAAGAGAAGCACCCAAAAAGAATAGAAAGGGAAGACAAGAGCAGGAGAATTAAAAAAACCTGATCCTAAATCAAAAAGCTGAGAGTCAGTTGATATATTCAGTAAGGGCTTTGTGAAAGAATTCTTAAGGCATGTGTGGCACTTACAGACATATCTGTTGTGGGTGGTATTTTAACCAGCTTCATGTCTGACAGACAGTCTGTGGAATATAAATAAATTTCAGCTTCTAATACAGATATRATTTTCATTCTCTGTAGGAGTGAATACCAGTGTGAAGTGCAGTGTGTTTAGGATCAGTCCACTTGGATTTACAGTTTTTGAGACGAATTGACAGTTTTGAAGGCCATAAGTAATAAAACTTTTAACGTGCTGAAAGAAAAAAAAAAAAAAAGAAAGGAATTTAAGCGAATTGCCCACCATCACTTTGCACATTGTGTCACAGCTGAGGTTTAAATATCCATTCAGCAATTAGCAACGGATTTATCATTCATTTCTGTTGGGATTGTCATCAGAAGGACTGCAAATAGAGAGTAAAATTCCTTGGGTTAAGAGAAAACCCAGAGAAAYGAAAAGTCAGGAAAATATAAACCAATATTTCTGCTAGTAAATTATGAGTCATTTATCATCTACACCAGTTTTTCACCTGGAGTTGTGAAGTACTGCCTCTGAGAACCAAAGTGATACAGCTTCCCATCATGTTCCACCTGCAATTCCAATTCCCAGCTGGAAGGTGGAGATTACCTACTTGGTGTAGTGAAACTCCAGTGCCACCTCCCAGKGAGTAACAGTCCCCTGCAACAGACAGGATTTGATAAATGTGGCTGAAATGTCTGATTCTGGCAATCTGCTCATCAGCCACATCTGATTTTCCTGATTCCTTCATTACTCCCATAAAGACCCAAAAGGAATTGGAAATCTCTTTTACACRTAACCACAAAGCAATCACAGCTCTGAAGCAGGCCACCCTGACAGAGGAAAGAATGTTAAGGAAGGACAGGAACCATGAGAAAATTGCTTGTCAGGGAATGTATTCCCAGACAAAAATGTGAAAAACACTACAATGTAAAATAGAATACAACTCACCTTAAAACAGCACGTGTAATATGTTAGTGCTAGGTGTCCATTAAACACCACAGCACATTTAAAATCCAGCACCTGATAATTACCATTAGTGAGGATCAATATAAAAATCTGCAGATATCAGAGTCAAGCCTTCACTTAGATTTCGAAACACTCAAACTAGAGGTGATTTTGAACAACTCTATGGTCCTTTTAGTTGGGGAAATTTATTGACAGTGGTCAAAGTACACCAAGGAGCTCTCAAATCTCTGCACTCCAAACAAAACAAAAGAACTGAATGGGAACTTCGGGAGCTAACTTGAGCTTTTTAAGTACCAGCACCATCAACTATTTTGCTCTCCAAAAAATACCCCAGAGATGCCCACAACACACGCTGGTRCACTGGAAGTGGACCTGCCCAGCTAATCAGGATCATCCTTTTTATTTTTAATTGACCTTTTACAATAGCAAAAGGTGATCAACACATGCAAATATTGCAGAGAGCACAAAACCATTAGAAATGAACCTCTGTCTCATTTTGCTTGCTCAAATATGCAGGTGGGTAATCAGTCTCTAGTACAGCCCTCATTTATGCCATGGTTGCCTCAGTTGCAGCTGCACACATTTGCCAATGCTGCTCCTCACCTGTGTGGGTCAGGAGCTAGATCAAGACCAAARGCTAAATTCCCTGCCTGTCACAGAGCTCCCTGTGCCCTCTGAGATGCCCTGAGGGTGTCAGAGACACTTGCCAAACCTGGCCCTGATGGATCTGCTGCATCCTGATGGACTGAGCCAGGCCTGGTGGGCTTCCCAGGAAGCAGCAGGTGCCTGAGTGCTGGGTCATCCCATCCCACCCCAAACTCTTCCCTTACAAACAGCTGAGCTGAACGAACAGGATAATAAAAATAAAAATAAAAATAAAAATAAAAATAAAAATAAAAATAAAAATAAAAATAAAAATAAAAATAATTTTTTAAAAGACCCTCTCCTAACCAAACCCACACAAAAAAAAAAATCAAAATTAAAATCTGATGAAGAATAAAATAGAATACACAGCATGTTTGCATTCTGTTCAGTTTCACTGAAGCCACTGAGTCATGACATGCCCAGAGCAGAACCRAACAAGTCAGAACCAAAGGTCCTGAGGAAAGGGGGTCACACACACTGGGCCACCTCCAAGGGCTGCAAATAAAGGGCACCTTGCTAAGTACAACTTTCAGAGGAAACCCCAGCAAGAGCCAGGAGAGCAGGATGAACATTTTTGGTGAGCACCCAGCACGGAGCTGACAGCTGACCTCAGCAGGGCTGTAAGGATCTGGAGCATGGCAAACACAACTGGAGCAGTTCTGCAGTGACTGCAGAGCCCCAGGACAGATGAGCACTGGGGCTGCCCTTACTCTGTCCTGTTTACACAGCCCCTTTTGCAGGAAACAGCTCCTCCCAGGTTGGAGGGACCAAAAGAGTCAAGTGATCTTSAGTTCAGAGAGGAGGTGGAGGAAAGGGTGGTATTCTTTCCCATCAAAGATCATTTTTACTTAAATATCATTCCCTGTTGAGCTTAGACTCTTGTTTCTGAGGCTGTAATTGACACCGATGGGCTTTGCCAAGCAGCCCTAAAAACAGCAGCTCTGAAGGTATAACCTTACAAAAACAGTACAGGAGTCCCTTTCCTGCTTCCCAAGGGAGCTCAAAGAAATCTATCTTTGTAGAGACAATATTTGGCAAAGAGATTGATATACTCAAGGGGAAATGCTACTCCGCACTGAAATAAGAGCAGGCTGTGAATCCAGATAGTCCCTTGAACAAGCAGTAAGTCCTAATTCACCACATCTGGAAGAGCTGAAAAACTCAAACAGAACATGCACTATAAATAAATAGATAAATAAATAAAGTGGATCCACATTGCTCTGTGAGGTTTAAGTTTTGCTCAAGGTCTCTTCCATGGGCCTTTTGGTGACTGTTCAGCTGGAAATTAAGGGCCCAGGAGATYTTTGTGAAAGCAGAAAGGGATATCCTGAGTCCCAGCCACCAGCCTAGCAATGGAGCTTCCAACAGCCAGGACTGTGTGGATTGTGTCAGGAGCATCACTCATTACTGCCCTGGGTGCTCATGGAGCCTTCTTATAATTTCTCTTCAGCTACTAAAAATGTTCTATTTATGAAAGATATTACACTTTAAGTAATAGGTTCCTACTCTATAAAAATCAAACTATGACTTTTAATTACTTCTTATTTCTCAACAGATTCAGGTAGTGAGCTTTGAAAGGTACACTGTGTCATTCTAATATATTTATTGGTTAAAAAAATTGCACAATTTAGGCTATAGGAAAGTCTATTTCTAACTTCACTTTCATTTGTATTTGACCTCTGACTGGTGTAACTTGAAATTTTCTTTATGACAATCTGTTCTAGGCTTCGAGGCAAAAAAAAAAATCCAAACCCAAAACAAAACAAGACAAAAACCCCACTCAATTTGTATTAAACTCAAACCTATGCATGTCCTGCTGTTTTCTACCATAAAATAGCTCATTTCTCTCAGCAACATCCCCTGTCCTGCAGGACTGTGACAGAGGKGGAGATGATCACCGTGGGACTGCATTGGTTTCTTGGCAGAAGTGGTTATGACGTACTTGCTGCTGCATCCTAAGGTTTGTCAGCATTCCTTGTCCCAGCTGGATCTACACCCCAGAGGGACAACTGAGGAATTATTGCAGAAAGCCAGTGTCTGAGCTGTGGGCTTCRGAATCAGCTGCATTTATGTCCAAGGGATGAAATGCTTCAGTAACTTCTGYGTTATTGCACGCTACTTCCTATTTGTACTGAAGCTCATAAAAGTAAGAAAGCAGAACTGCCTAAATTATAAAACTCTAAAATTTCTGAAGGCAAATCTTTACACTCTTAAGACAAATTTATGTGCCATGCAACAGTTAAAGAGCTACAAACTCTTTAAAACTGTGAAATTCTCTAAGTTGTCTCATTTTTTGGTACACTGGGCAGTCATTTGAATTAAGGTATTTTAATCCAGCAGAGACAGACTTGTTGAGACAACTACAAATGTGAGTCTYCACACTTTTATCATTCTCCCTGGGCTACTTCTCACAGCTTGATGGCACACTGGGAACTGACTGCTCCATGGCATTTCTGCAGGGTTACTCCCCTGAAGTKCCTCCTGGCTTGTCAGCCCTCCCTGCCCAGAAGAAACCTGGGTGTGATCCTGGCTCTTCCCTGATAACCTTCTTCATTGCAGAAACTGGGATTTTATTTCATTTATTTTTTCCATACTTCATTGGCCTTTACACTATCATGAGGCAAAACACAGTCACTGAAATGTAACTAACTTATTGAGGGCATCAAAATTATTGAAATGCACAATGCTTGATGCTGACATTATTAATCCAATTGCTTGTGGAYGAAGGAAGAAGCAAAATTTGAGTAGGTAGTGAGTATTGATCCTGCCCTCAATAACCCAGATGTTCAAAATGTCTTTGTGCACAGTTCCTCACCATTCCTGGAGAAGTGAAGTTGTACTCTTAGCAAATGCTTAGGGGGCAAATAAGAGTTTTGCCACTCTGACAAAATTTTGTCACTTTGACAAAATCTGACTCTGTTTGAGTCACAAGTTTAGTAAAGTAAAAAAGAAAGGGAGTTGTTGATCAAGGCTCCAAACAAAACACAAGCATGCCTTCCTTTCTGTGCTAATTCTAGGAGGAGAAGGAAGTCAACACAACTAATGGCTGATAATTATAAAAATACCGTGTTACTTTACATAGTGCAGCATATAGCTTTCATAAACACTGAAGATGTTACATTCAACCCCTTTCAGTCAAGTCTGAATAATATTACATACTATCTTTGTTAGCTAAATGTGTAGTTAGATTAAAGATATGTGAGTCTCAAAGTGCTAAGTAGTTCCCAAGACCATTAAGGAGAAATTTTTTTTTCTGTAAACTAGTCATTGAAAAATAAATTCAGTTTCTTAAGGTATATACAGAAATTAAAAGCAGGATACTAAAGCTCAYTGGTCTATATCTGATTCAAGATGGGAAATCCTATGCCTTGAGCATAAAGGTTCCARTTCAATTACACCTGTGAAACAACATTAAGTATTCTAAAATAAATGAAAAGCATGAATTGCATTACAAAAATATAATATCCTGACCCCTGAAATATTCTGATCCCTGAAAACAACATGTCACTGCTAACAAATCAAAAACATCTGTTTGCACAACATTATTTGGTCTTAAGAGCAATTTGTTGTGGAGACAAACTTTTAAAAACTTAAGAAAAAAAAAAAAGGCATCAGGATGGGACAGAAGGTAACAGTGGGGAAAAGATTTCAATCCCAGTATCTGGAAACAAACTGGCACATTTTCTTCAGCTCATTGGAAACCTGGTACATTTGTCAGTTTTACAACATTGTCCAGCTACAGCTGCAAGGTACAAATATGCACAGGACATGGTATGAACGTAGAGCATGATCATATACAGACCTCTTGGAACCATTCAAGCCTGAAAATTTCTGGCCCTTAGGTTAGAAAAGTTACCTAATACCACATAAAATTTGTAAAAGCTAAACTACTTACTCAGTTAGGTGCAATAGCCAAGAGCCAACTCACAAATTAGGAGCAAAGGAAAACAAAATCAAGTTTATCAGCAAATACAACCACCTTTGACTTGAGACCAGATTATTAGTAGCAAGTCCTCTCTGACCTGACTTTTTTTGGAGACACGTGGTTTCCATATGCTGTTTCCTCTGTTRCAGATCTGCAGATTGGGACATAAAAATTCTGTACAAATTTATAGAAGGTGGGGTGAGATGGTGCTGAGGCTGCTGCCCAAAGACTGGGAATGGATGAACAAATTCAGCTCCTCAAAAAAGAAGCTGCTATCAAATAAATATCTGGATAAACCAAGTAGCCTTCTGTTTATTTAATGTTCTTGCAAGCCCCATCATATTATGAACAGAGTGCAGAGAGGCACAATAATTTATMTAACAAGAGCAATTTGAAACTAAGCTTATGAATGTTTGCTGAATTAAGGCTGATAAGAAGGTGCTAGTACAGGTCTCAGTGCAAAAACACACATCAGTTTACTGAGAGCTGGATTCCCTCCCTCAGAAGTGAATATACTTCCCTGTCTCGCCCAATGCAGGAATATTGTTAATATTCTTCATGAGCCACTGCAACAGTATGTAGGTGCTAGAAAAATGCATTTCTTCCCCAGAAAAACACCTGTGAGTAAATAATGATAAATTCTAAAAGAGCACCTTAAACTATTCTGCAGCCACAAGTTACACTGACCAATGCTCTCCCCCCCTCACATTCATCACACAGATAAAGGTTTCCTTCTAAAAAGCTAATTAATTTAAACTTATCAGATTATTAAACTTTATTTAAGGAGAATATGGATGCTAATAAATACAATTTAAACCACACATATCTTATTAGTTTACCTATTACAGAACCCAGGAACCATAAATAGGAGTCACCACTGGAAAACATCTATTTGTCCACACAGGTAATGCGTGGCAAATATGTTTTTCTTTGAGTGATTATGTTTACTGATTTATATCAGTGAAAGATGACAAACATTTCCAGTGAGCTCAGTCCCACTTCCCTGAGAAGAAAACAAAAACAAGGAGCAGCACCAGCTGCTTGGCAGGGCTGTGCTGGAATGATAACATGGTCTCAGGGCGCTCTTGCTCAGGCCATGGAATTAATTACTGGTGAGTAATTAACTCAGCCACAGCACTGACAGTTGCTTCACCTTGCCCAGCAAACAGCCTGTTTTGCTCGTGGTGCTCACTGCCTCCACACAGAGTTTCCCAAAATTAGTTCTGCATGCAGTGCACATCTCAAACAATATTAGAACTAAGGAGGGGACCAYGTCAGACTATGAAATAAGTACATCTAGAAAAGATCTGTGGGCAAAGAAAATCTGATATACCACTAGCATAAAAMTCTGTACTATATCTACCTGAAACTAAACAATAAACCCCATTTTATTTAATAATATCCACCCACTAATTTGAGTGAATCGTCATTAGAGATCCAGTTCTAATTAGAAAATTAGTATGAACTGGTTCTATAGTTCATTTTGCAAAACTCTCATCACCCTCCAATTTAACAGACTCTTGCTCATAAGATTACACTTGTTTATAAGAGAATGGAAAATGATAAATCTGAATTTTAAAAAAACCCCAAAAACATTAACATCGGAAGGGGACAAAGAAACAAGCTAAAATTATACAAAAGTCCTTTTATGCAAAGTGACAAAGGAAGAATAGCAACCAAAAAAAAAAAAAATCAACCCAAAAGCCAAAAAAGAAAACCAACAAAACCACACACCCAACAAAGCCACACCACATCAAAGAAAGTCAACCACAAGCTCCACTGTAACTGTGTGATTGTGTAGATTTCTACACTTCCTTGGATAACGTTCCAGACTTGTTGGAAATCTGGACAGGACTCTCATGAGAACAGGCTTTCTGATGATATTTTAGATACTCCCAGGTTACAAGTCTGCCAGAAAAAACGCAAGAGCAGCCTTTTTCCATAGTAGTTTTGTACTTGGATTCCAACTGCGGCAAAAAAGGAGGAACTGCAGAGATGCGTAAACTTAGACAGGGATCWGTCACAAAACTTTCCATTTTCCTGATCAGTGCACAATATGGTACAGCCTGAATTTTAGGGAAGATGCAAGAGAAGTCTGATTTAATTCAACTCACTCCAGCCTTTTCCAGTTTTGAAAAAAGTATTAATTAGTGCTACTTAAAACAAAAGCCTGACAGGAGTCACAGCACTATTCAGCTTGTTACCAAATGGTTTTCTAATGAAGAGCAAAGATTCCTGTGCTGAGCACTGTGCTGTGAGCTGAACAGGAAGGATTCCTGCAGCTTACAGATATGGCTGGTAAATAAAACAGGATGTTGCAAAGGTTACCTTCCTCACAAAACAAGAAAAATATTGAAGTCTTTGGAAGGCTGGGAAAAGGGATCTTCCACCAGCAACAACAATTAAACACTCGCTACATTTTGGAAGGGAAAAAAAGCCAATGTAACAACTGATTTTCTGTTACTCCTCAATGCTGGCGACAAAACTAGAGGCAGTTTCATTCCTGAAAACAATGACATAACCACAACTTCCACACATGCGTCTTGCACTTTGCAAGAGATGCAACTTAGAAACAGGTGTTGTGAAAACCACGCTCTYGTGCAGTCAAGACAAAATAAGTTAAAAGGTCTTCTGGGAGAGGAGATTCCTGGCTCAATCACCTTTTGTGTTATTGACATAGGTTTGATTCAATGCTTTGTTTTATTACAACACATAGTCTCTGGTTTTATGGGGAGAGAACAGTAAGTTCCTCCAGAAGGYTGCAGAAAAGTGGAAATCCTTTATCTAGACATTTGTGGATACAGACAGCTTTGGAAATGCAGCTTTGCAAAGCCCAAGACTCTTGGAGCATAGGAAAAGGAATGAAGACACATTTGGTTATTACACAGAGATTCTGGCAGATGAAGAGTCAATAGCATCTGAGGAACACAAAGCAGAATGAAAACAATTACTTCCATCTCTTGGGGTATTTACCTTTTCAGCTGGGAAAAAAGGTCTAGATAATCTAAATTCCCAGGAGCAGCACTGGTTTCTCTTTGAAAGCTCAGGTCCTGCAAAGTGGAGCAGGAAGGGCAGCTGAATCTCTTCAAACAGAGAAGTTGCCAGATAAGTTGGTGCCCTTCCTGTTAAGCCAAAAGGGCCCAAAACACACAGAATCCATATGACCCATGACATCATCAAACACTGCAAGTTGTTAACCAAATGCCCAATGTCAGGAAACAACTATCTGTCTATGACAAACCGAGCTCTTCCTCTCTCTGGGACTGTAACTAATTYATTTTCAATCAAAGTTTCCTTACAACCTCTCTCTCTCTTCTCTTATCAAAAGAAGCATTTTYAGCAGTCACTTGCAGGTTACCCCTCTGGAAACCCAAAAGAAATTCATTTTAACCTGCTTTGTGGTCACCTTACTGGAATGATATTTACCAAAAAATCTAGTGCTCTTTGAAATGGTCACTCTCTAGGAAAACCCAGCTGATGTAAAAAATCATCACCTGAAATTCTTTTGTCATGCTCAATGCTCTGAGTATTTAAATGTTTGCTTAAAAAAAATACCAATGGATTCTGGAAATCCACAGTTATTTCTTGGAGCTTTTAAAGTTCAATAAAACTGCCTGCATTCATCCACATAAGATCATGTGGTTTTAGGAGGAACACCTTAACTATTGTGCTGCAGTTAATAGAGACAGAAGTACTGTTGATTGGCATTAATTAGTTTCTTTAGTTTTACACTAAGCAGTGCACACAGCCCTTCCTACACCAAGTGATACATCAATTTTTTTTTTTTATTTTTAAACAGATAGAAGTAACAATAGTAAATAACTACTGAGCACCCTCTGTATCTCATCTTTCAAAAGTAGAGGCGCTGTGGATCCAGTGTACAAGAAATTTTAAGCATCATGTACTTACTCTTCAATATTTCCTGCTCATTCCTAGTTTTTTCCCCCTCATTTTTAACTCTTTTAAAGGATTTGAAAAACTTTGTGTGGCATTCACATTCWCTGAACAKGATACCTTCACCCAGGGTTTTTTCTCCTGGGAAGCTGAAATGCAGCGAGAGGCCTCAGAGAAAAGGAAAACAATTCTTATCTCATTTGCTTCTCCTGTGTTGTGCTCATGTGGAATGTGTTTGGAGATTGTTTATCCACRGRTGATTGCTTGATTGGATTCTGGTGTGAGTTGTTTTGACTCATTGGCCAATTGGGGCCAAGTTGTGTCGGGACTCTGGAAAGAGTCACAAGTTTTCATTATTATCTTTTTAGCATTCAGTAAGTATCCTTTCTGTATTCTTTAGTGTAGTGTAGTATAGTATAGTATAGTATAGTATAGTATAGTATAGCATAGTATTCTTTAATATCATATGGTATAATAAAGTAATAAATTAGCCTTCTGAGAACATGGAGTCAGATGCATCATTCTCTCCCCTCGTTGGGGTTGCCTGAATTTACAATACCTTTGACCTTGCTTTGTGCTCTGAGCATCATCCACACAGTCTCACTAAGATGTGGACTCTGTCAGCGTGTTCCTTGTAACCTGAGGGATTTTGTAGGATTGAAGACTCAAAAGGAGTCAGAGAGCTGAGGAAAAACGACAGGTCTCTAACGAGCCATTTGTCAAACTGGACAAAAGCTGTACAGCGTACARAAGCTTTCAAGGAGCAGCATTAATTCCAGTGTCCCCCACTGTCCCCTCGTGTCTGTGGATATGTCCCCTGTTCCCTTGCAGGAAGGTCCCTGCCGCGGCCGGCTCGCGTGCAAAGGTGCAGCCACGCTGAGGGATCCTCGGCTGCCAGACTTCCCCTCTCAGCCCTGCTAACCTCAGCCCTGACCTGCAGTACCCTCAGTTTTCCATTCCTCAGCCTCTCTTACGCAAATATAGCCCAGGATTCCAAATTGGGCTRTGTTTATTCCAGGAACACAAAGACAACCGTTTTCACGGCTAAGAAAGTGACGCGTCTTGATAAAAAATTGAGACGTTTTCATACAATGACGAAAACAAATGCAGTTTTCATCAGCATCCCAAATCCCTGTGGGCTGGTTTCTAGTCTATTCTACTAATTCCTGGATCCCTATCCCAAATTCATGTCTCCCCAAGTTTGTCTGAATCCCCTCTTGCTTAAGGAGATGAGTTGGATGTTTCCAACTGTGCCCATTGGCAGGTGTCTTTCAGGCAAAAAGTTAATTCAACTGCACACAGAAACAGCCCACAACTGTTGCTTCAACTRGATGCTATTTTTCATCTTTGCCTTTTAAATAAAACTGAACATTTGGATTCCAAGTGTTGCAAACCATGGAAAATAGCCTATATGTCAAAAAGCACCGCTGCAAATAAGCTGCTTTCTTTTTCAAAATTCAAAAGCAACATATTTTTMTTTTAAATGATCTACCTAAATTTTCCAATACAGCAGCCCCATCACAAGATTCTGTGATTTCATTTTGCTAAATACCTTAAGGCTAATTTGCAGTGTGATGGTGAAAAAACTTCCTTTTTACTTTCCTTTTTCACTGATGATAAATAAATACCCCATACTTTAAAAATCCATACATTTATCATAAATATTGAAAAGCAGCTTTCCATAGAGCTATTAGAAAAAAATAACTTCATTTCATCAAATTGACCTTTGCTAGAATATGAGCAGTTCATAGCTTTACAACACCAATTAATAATAGGGTGCTGACAAATAAAACAAGCTGGTAAACATGAATCTTGTTCATAACAAGATTGCACAAGAAAATATACTGCAATGACCCTGTCTGAACATCCTGTAATAGCCCATTGTTCCTCTCTATTACTGTCATTCAGCAGTTTTTTTTAATAGCGGATGCGTGGCAGCGGAGGAACCAAGGCAGCGTGGGACTGCACGTGCACGAATCCTGCCCATCCTGGAGGTGAGGAGACAGCCCTGGCACTCCTGGATGCTGCTCACTGCATGTGGAGATCTGCACAACCACCCCACATCGCTGCAGAACTCAAATGAGACAAATAAAAATATTCAGCTGTAAGTGCCTGAGTGGTTTGTAAACTGAGGAGAGAGCAGAATCCTTTTACCTGTCAAGGGTAAATKACAGGAACAGCAGGAATGAATAGTGGAAAAATCACAAATTCTGAGAGATCGTGGAGTCTTTTAGACAATACATTGTGAAAAAAACAGGAGGTGTCCTTCTGTTCCATAGAAGAAGAGGAAAGGTGGTAATAAAGATCTTTCAAGTGTGACAACTGAGTATTTCACCTGCTCTGTGTGAGGAAAGATGAGCTCACTTAGCACTGCAGTTACTGACACCTTAACTAGACCACGGAATGAAACCCAGCATCTGGTTTTGTTGTCTGATTAAAACACTGAATAGACAACTGATTTCATGACCAYTCTGTGAATTCATGTCACAGACAAGCAGTGGTTTCTCACCAGTTAAAGGAATCTTGCTGTTTATCAAAATCTGACTGGCCACAGGACACCTGATGGAGCCCTGTCTCTGCAGTAAGTCATGCTAAAGGCAACATCATTCCATTTACTGATTTCTTCAGTTCACTTTCCTAAGGGAACAACATTTTAAGGTTCAGACTTTTCCTTCATGCATTTGTTATTCCTTCCATCACTTTGTCTTCCTTGCTACCAGTCTTGTTTTACTGTTAATTAGCACTCAAGGAAGGAGGAGTTGGACAATGTCCTGCTTAAAATCTGTAAATGTTTAAAAATATAAAAGCTCAGAATTCTATGAAACACGAGGGATAAWGAAATTGTAAAAATAAAACAAAATAAACCAAACCTGTGGCTTAACAATTTCCACATTCCTGTGTGGTGTAAAGCTATTTTTGAACACTTTGGTTTGGCACACGYGCATTCCCTGAGGAAGCTGAGTTATCACCCATAACTGTTGTGCCAGTTTGTCTTCATTRGACAGTATAAACTTCTCTTCTCTTGCCTAAGCTGACTTAGAAAGGGTTTTGGTCCCTAAAATCTGCTTTGAACCAGGGCTCTTTTGGTGCTGTGTACCCTGGRGGTGGCAGCAGCCTCTGCCATGCTCCGGTGCCCCAGTGCCCCCACAAAGACAGCACAAGTATTTTGCCAGCCTTCCAACAAACCCTGAATTACTGCCATGTCCTTCATGGGTCTGTAATGTGACTCTAGGAAAAGCTTAGCATGTCAGCAGACTATTTTATCCCTGCAGCCCTAAATAAAAAGTGTCCAGTTAAACTACATTGTCTGAATTCTCCCCCTGGATTGCATGCACAGTTTTCAGAAGAGGGATCCTCTGTAGAGAAAGAGCTCTACTTGTGCAAGCTCTTCTGAAATAACTGAGGGAGAAAAAGGAGAAGAAAACCTAGGCCCAGCAGCAATCCCAGTGGATCATGCTGAAAGGTTAAAACATCTGAGTGATTTTCCTAGGTGCTCTCTAAATGCTGACATAGCACATCCAGCACACAGGGTTGGGGGAACAAAAGGCTCTGAAAGGACCATGCTGTGACTTCCATAATCAACCCAATAAYGACACTTTAAAGAGTTGAAGATGGACCAAGATCACCTCCTTTAGTCAGAAATTAAGAATTTCCAGAATGAGAAACTAAAAATAATTTCAAATGAAGATGACTATACTCCAGACAGAATTSTTTGAGCTTCCAATTGTAACCATTTCTCCTGTTTTAGATAAAACCTACACTGTGATAGCAAATAAATATGAAACAAAAATCTGTTTTCACCGTTGTGTAATCTATGGCAATGTTAATTGCACTTAGGACATAATACACAGAAAATTACCTCTGATATAATCTTTCACACTTTCTCTAGGGAAAAATGGAGGGTGAGATCCTTGGGTTCTGTAGGACAAGGAGAAGGCTGCAATAGCAGAGTTTAACTTSATGGGAATTCTTACTCTTATTTGCCTATTGCTTTCTAAAGTTCTTCTTTTCTAGGACTATAACTTCCCGTTTGTTTTCAGCAGAAAGGCTTTCATTTCCTGACACACACACACACACATAATTAACAGATTAAAACAATTTTTTTAAGTCCCTCTTTACCCACTTCTTCTAAAACTGGAGAGGAAAAAAAAAAAAAAACACCACCAAAAAACCAAACCAAAACAAAGGAAAAAAACGAGCCCTCCCCCGCAAGCCCCACACTGGGCTGGCACGAACATAACCACAAGAAAGGCAGCAGCTCAGCTCAGTGTTTAAGTGCCTACTTAGCATGTGCTTTTTTCCCAGCTGCTGCCAGCCACACACAAACCCAGCGCAGCCCCGGTGGCCCTCTGTGCATTTTAATGCAATAAACAACACATTTCATAAAGAATGAAGAACGCGCAGCGGTAGCCACGCAGAGAGGACTTGAATAGCGCTCAGGAAAGAGCCCTAATTTGGCTTTCCTGAGCTTGCTGAAGCTAACTTTTTGCCCAGAACACAGTGAATCAGTGCTGAAGAGGTTCCCCATGGCGATGTTACGGTACAAGGAAGATGGCTCTGAAGCTCAACAGGGTCATTTATGGAAAGGGCTCCCACCCCCACCTTCCCCTTCCAAGAAACTGGACGTGTGAAGACAGACATTTCTTTGAGAGGAAGGATAAGGCAGAGGTTAATTTCATCTGCATGAGGCAGCATAGGATAAGCTGTTGGAAATATTGTCAAGCCACATTCTTAATGCCTGGCAAAGTGACTCACTCAGAGTCATCACAGGAAAGGAAGTTGAATAGAATCAAAAACGGAACAGGATGGGGGCTTAAACAGGAGAAAGAAGTGAGAGAAAGGAAACTGGATTGTTTAAAGTAGGCTGAGGTTACAAGTTCTAGAATGAGATTATTTTTAAAATACACATATAAAAGATATATCTGTAAAAATATATACGCATATATARAAATACATGAATGTAGGCATGTATTTGTAAAAAAAGCTTCTTTCAATTTAAAGAGAGACTTGTATTTGTGGATTGCCTTCCAAAGATGCCTGCTGAGGTATTTGTTTCTGTTTAAGGTGGAATCAACATGGTCTGGGAAATAAACAACAATTCCCTCTAGAAATCCACAAATTTTTAACAATCACATTCCTATTCCACACAATATGAAACTCTCAGAATATGGAGCTCCACACTCACGTAAAAATCCACCACAATACAACATTTCTACATCAATCCCTACAGAAACACTAAGCAATAAACTATTCCTTTTTTTTTTCCCCCACACCAAAAAATTCAACATTGACTTTWACTTGAAACTCTGTGACACATGGCAAAGTTTCTCTTCTCCAAACTTTTTTACTGGGAGAGTTTGGATGATCAGCCACCTCACATATCCATTTCAGGTAAGTCAAACACAAACATTATGCAGATTGTCTCAATATGTAAGTCACTTGCAGAAGAACCTCCTTGACTTCATCACAACTGAAAACACATTACTCGTGCAAGAGAATGTTCACCAACAAAAAGAACAATTTTGGTCCCCAAAGAAGATGATAAAAACATTTTTTAATATCATCAAGGCACTATTGAACTGAGTCACAGCTCTTTATGTTTCAGCCATGTCACCTGTGGGTACAAGTTCTGTCTGTCCTTTTTCATGTTCAAGGGGACACACAGAAAGATGAATACACACATTAAAACATATAACTAAAAAAAAACCAAATTTCAGACGTACAGAGGCATGCCTGGTCAAAAAATTGTTCTGGRAAAACATATTAGAATAAATATTTCTAAATTTTCCTAAAAAAGCTTATCTCTGTTTGTGTAATATTTCTTATTTAATCCCCAGAGTGACACCTGCTGGATTTCACTAACTCAAACTAAAGGGCAGATATTGCCCTTTTACAGARTATCTCAGGATAATAATTGCAACAATGTGCCATTTTAGTAATAAAAGGCTGCACATTAGAATACTTTCCCTCAATTTAGGGTGCTAAATAAACACATGGTTGCAACCACAGAAAAAGGAAGTAGAGTGTCTAAAAGTCTTACTCATTTCTGAAAAGTAAGTCTTTGAACTTCTATCTAGGAAGGATTCCAGGGCATAACATTTGGTGACAAACTATAATAATTTCTGAAAATACTGATATGGAAAAAAACCACTTTTAAATCCTAAAACAAATTAGTTCGGGTATAACAAAAACGTTCTCACTACATCCTTTGTTTTACTTTAATAAAACTCTAAAACTCTACCAGAATTGCCAGTACTGGGATAACATAAAATTTAGAAAATTGATTGGCAAGATTTTACCAGTGTAATGGGGGAGGAAAAAAGAAAAGAGAAAATCTAAATGGTAATTCAAAGAGTGATGCTTTGTGCCCATATAAACATTTCAAGCTTGAAAACTGCACTATCAAAGAATAGGTGGAAAAGATGATGCAGTTTTTAGGAACCTAAGATATTCAGCCTAAACACAGCTGATGGTAAACAACAGTGTATGAGTTAGGTGTAGGTGCTTTGAACACAGTAATCCAAAGAAAAAAAAATTACTAATTTCTTTGGTTGGCTCTTTGYTCATGGTATTACAGGGGAAGTCAGACTGGTATGGGCTTCATTAAACAAAATCATCACCAATTTTTGGGGGATATTTTTCCAAATGTAGCCTGTATGTCCCAGACATAAAACCAAAAATGCAACATTGTTTTATTTTCTAAAACCCAGTAAGAATGGTCAGCTACAACTTAAAAATGGCCAAAACTGCCAGRAGAAGCTTTAGTGACACTTAGGATATACTAAAAGGTAACTGCCTCAGACACACATGCAAATTTACCACAAGAGTCTGATTTCTTGATGGAGGAACATGGCTTCTCTCCTGAAAGTCTTTTTTGGTGCATTAGAACGAGTTAAGTGCATTTCAGATGCATGTTTCCAAAGAAAAGCAACTCGAAATAGATCACTTCAGGACAGCATATACTGCAGAAATGACTGAAAGTGTTTGCACAGAGCTAGGGCAGAAAAAGGATGACTTTGCTGGGAAAATGTAAACAGTATAAACAAACTTGGGAGACTGAAGCATGAGAGACAACTGTTAAAACTTTAAAAATGTGAAAGTTTAGCCTTTCAGTTCTGCCCAGGTTCTACAATAGAACAAAAAGTGTAGCTAAAGAGAAATGGTCTAATGGAACCCAATTTCATAAGACCTTCTATTTCACCACACTGGCTGTGGAATTCTCCATTAAGGCAACAGGTAAGAAAAAGGCTSTTTTCTGCTGCTCTTTGTGCAAGTTTTTTACACTGAAAACATCAGAACTGCCAACGTGAATACAAAAAGTAAAAATAACAGATTGTGTCCACGTACAGAAAGCTTTCTCTGTTTTGTTTCAAACATTAGATGTATGCAAGTCAGAAYATTAGCAAGTGTGATTCCAAGTTTTCCAAACAAAGGATAAGGTCTAGGGTTTATTTCCTTTGAAAGTTTCTTTGTAAACCTAAATTCTCTCTTTAGTTCCTACATTGGCAATAATGGAAATCAGCATGAAATGGACCTGCATGCATTGTATGTAGAAATAATATACTAAATATGTTATTATATGTCTAATACACATAAACACATATAAACACACACTTATTTTACTGCCTAAAAGTTATTTGTTAGCCAACTCACATCTGTTTTGATGGCAGCAGTATTCATTCCTTCCTCGACACAGCAGCACCAAGGATATAGTTAATTCCAGAGCTCTGACAATTTGCTACACCAAACACTTAAAATACTTCCCAGGGACAGAGCAGTTCCACGAGCAAGTGAAGGCTGTTTTCAATAAGTTTTCAATAAGCTTGGCTGGGGAAACTGCTGCACATGGAACTCAGAGCTGCCCAGGCTTGCAGAGCAGAGGCGGCCGGGGCACCGAGGGGAGGCAAATGCTGTGTGTGTGTGCCACAGGGGTGGCAGCTGGGCAGCAGCACTGAAGGGATTTTGGTACCAAGTCAGCAACGTCGTAAACACATTGGCAACAGATGGGAACAACTTCTAGAGGAGAAATCCTGCTTTGTTTTCCTAACTGTAGACTTGGACTTTCCTCAATGGCTTTAATAGATAGCTCATGYCCAACATTTACTACAGCAGCGACTAGATACACTTCTTTTAAATAWCACTGAATACATGTTATTATTAAAAACATATCAATATAAAACATATAATTTCTTCCAAATGAMCATGGTCCCATTTTAATTGCATGACTGCATGGCTTCATGGACTTCTGTGGGTCCAACCCCACCCAGCTCCTGCACAAGCCAAGAATGCTACTGGAGAAACATGATTGCCTCAAATGCACAGAATATAGAAGCAGGTTAGAAATTATATGGGTGTCAAAGGAAATCTTTTAGTGCGCTTTCTTCCCTCAGTTTTGTTCTTAATTCTGTCCTGGTCTATAATCTGAACAGCAATTCTGAGATAGCCCATGGAACAATCCTGTATAAGTACCTTTACTGACCCAGGTGAGGCATTGGTCACCCAGAGAGACACATGCAGATCTGTTTTCCAACTGGTAACAGGCATGAGCTGTTTTCCAGATCATATTTTTTAACTGAAGTGCTCAAACATCACACAAAGTACCAAAAAAGCCCAGCTGCCAAMAGAGAGCAGAATGTGCCTGGATGGATGACCATCTATGTATAATTCCTTCAAAAGAAAAATACCCACATTTAGGAATGTCTTGCCCTTTGACAGTCGGTGGAAAAGTTCCCACTGGCTCTCGGTGGACCAGGATTTCAACAGTTGTGTTGTATCAAGAAAAGCCTAWTCAAAGGGACAAGTGCTACATCTCTTAACACAGAGAAAGGCTCCAACTGATCAGAAATTCAGGGTGCAGTAACATGTGAAGTTGGAAGGGCACACATAATGCAATTCTTGAACCTGCAATCTATCTTAGACAGCCAGGTACTTCATTTTGTCCAGTGAAAAGTTCAGTCACACTGTTTTATATCAATGCTCTGCTTGTCTCTGCTTTAACCTGCAAATAACAGATTCTGACATCCAGCCTGCAAACACRCACATGCCTGCCACATCCTCTGTGGGCAGACACACCTCAACCTACACCAGCTGCTTGTGAAGAACAATAAATAAGAATCGAAATAATTTAGCTGGTATACTTCTAAMCACAGTTGATCCCACTGCACTGATCATTTAACATAAGCATGTTAAATGTGAAGTGCCATCTCCATTGACTTAGTGTCACCGAGTGCCTTTTGTGTGGAAGATTTCCAAAACTGGATAAAGACTTTGGGATTGCTCCTACATGCAGTGAAATAGATGAGAGTTTAAGCAAACTAGAGAAGAAAACACCATACTAATACAGATTATTATTCTTAATTAGAMTTTCAGACAGTACCAGAGCATGTGWACTTTAAAACACATCTGTTTTCAGATGTGGTCTTATATTGATCTAGATCTAGAGTGCCTCCTTCCAGTGCAGCGAGAGGAGCCCAGATTCGGAGCACATCCCTGAACAGGTTTCAGCTGTTAGAAGCATTATTACTGCAATGCAAGGACAAGATCCCCAGCAGGCACAGTAAGACTGGGAAAACTGCCTTGGCACAATTGTAAGAGCAGCAAAGTCCATCCCCAAGGCACCTGGCATAAGTTTATTAAGGCAAAGAGAAAAAAAAAACACCTCAGTTATTTTTATCATTATTTCATTCTCTTCCCTTATAAACTGCATGGGTAACTGAAGGAYTCATTGTAGATCTAATCCAGGTGTGATTTGCAGCCTATTTTCCTGGTTCTATGGTTCCACTGCTTATACACACGAGCAAATKACTAGAATTACCAATCCCAGCACTGCAACCGCGTTTGTAAAACCGGAGGGTATCACATCTGTTTTGGAAAGCTTGAGGAGTGGCAAGACTTTTAACTGCCTATCAGCTGGCACTCGAAGGCACGGAATCACACACTTGCCACCGTTCAGGAGCTTCTCGAGGAAAGGAAAAGTGGGCAATCAGCTGTCAATAAATCAGCTCGGTGTTGGCGGTTAAAAACCTCAAACAGCAACACGCCRGCACGCGTACAGGCTTCAGAGCAACCCAACTTTTCCTCAAGCAAACAGAAAGCCCAAAAACAGTAGCTTTATCTTTTAAGTTGTGTAATTACAACACAAAACCTAATTATGAAACAACTCAAGTATGACCTCTTTCTGGTACAGTAAGTTTAGAGAAATACTCAGAGTAAGCAAACCTACACCACTTTATCACCTAATTCAGCCTCTATTGAAAGAGCTGCAGTTGTACTGAATTAGTCTTAAGGACCCTTTTCRAGCCAACGAGCCTCTAATTCCCTCCAGATGCAAAGAGAGAAATTTGGTTAGTTAATTTTAGAGGTTTCAGGCAGAATGCTTACAGCGTTGCTTTGGGCATTCTATCTAATCTATCTAATCTATCTAATCTATCTAATCTATCTATCTATCTATCTATCTATCTATCTATCTATCTATCTATCTATCTATCCTACCAAGCACAGACGATAACACCAGCTATAAAATCAGCTCAACACCTCGCTCGCTAAAAATAAAAGAAGGTTTTCCTCGCAGCCCGTGTCGGATTCCGCATCCCACGCCGAGGTTGAAAAGCCAGAGTACACACACACACACACACACACACACACACACACAGACACACACGCGTGGCTCCCGCTGCGCTCGGGCGGCACCGAGGGTGAAGAAACAATGAAACTGCACTCACCAGCCGGGCTCCTCCTGCCAGAGAGCTTCCAGAYAGAGCTGTGCGGAGCTGTCTCGGATAAAGCTGAGCGGAGCTGTCTTCAGTGTGCGGAGCTGTCTCAGTGTGCGGAGCTCTCTCAGATAAAGCCGAGTGGTGCTGTCTCAGTGCGCGGATCTGTCTCGGATAAAGCTGAGCGGAGCTGTCTCAGTGCGCGGAGCTCTCTCAGATAAAGCTGAGCGGAGCTGTCTCAGTGTGCGGAGCTGTCTCAGTGTGCGGAGCTGTCTCAGTGTGCGGAGCTGTCTCAGTGTGCGGAGCTGTCTCAGTGTGCGGAGCTGTCTCAGACAAAGCTGTCTCGCCCGGTGCCTCCCTATCCAGCGGAGAGCGAGCGCGGTGTGTGCAGTCCCGGGCGGCGCTGGGGCTGTCCGTCCCGGCGGAGCTGCGGGAGCGCCGGCAGCGTGTCCGAGGGCAGCGCGGAGCGGCGGCGGCAGCAGCAGCGAAACATCAGAGCTTCCTGTTACATCACCGACCCCGCCTGCGGCCGCCCGGAGTTACTCTTCTCTCCCGAATGGCATGTCCCGGGGAAGCCGGGCTCCCGTGGCATCCCAGCCCCGGCGCTGCCATCTGCTCCCGGCCTCTGCCCGCACCTGGCCCCGGCGCTCTGAAACCGCTCGCAAAACACTCACTGCTCTGCTGCTGGTGAGGAGGAGACCGCGGGACCCGTCCTTTCACGTAGCGAGCCACTGAGATTCGYTCTTCTCCTCCAGCTAGACCCGTAGAAACAGATCGGTTTGGACCTTTATTCAAAGGGCACTCGAGAGCTGCTTTCCTCCTCAGCGAGACTGACCTGACCCAGCATCTCTGCCAGCGGCTGCATGACGCCCCATACCCTAAGGGCTGAAAAGCTCTGCGCAGAAATACCTTTATTCCTCAGAGGGAAAGCAGCTGCAAAGGTCGGATCCAAATTCATTTGCAGTACCACTATTTTTTTCTTGGGCACAAAACAATGTATTAAAGAAATAAGTCTYTGAAGTATCAAGAGTAGGGAAAAAAGCAACAGGAACCTTGTTACTGCTGATSTCTATGCTATCTTTTTCCAAACACTGGTGATTTGAAAGCACAAGTTTGAATGGTTTGAAAACTGCCATGAGAGAGGACAAAACAAAATGAATAGCAATCTCTCCACAAGAAAGACTTTCTTTCTTGAAAGAATATTCAAAGAATATTGTACCAGAAACTAAAAATGTTTTTATACAATCAGTTCCCGGTACTATGGACCAAATCTGTGTCCTCTAAACCAATAACGAGTTACTGTATGCACAGGACAACACTGTGCTGAACAAACGGGGAGTTCATGGAGCATCACACTCAAATTATGTGAACACCTTTAACACCAGTACTCCTTAGGGAGCCCCACAAGAGCCTCCCAAAAGTCACATTGTGACAAAGAGTTATCAAAATTATACCACTGAATTTGCTCATAAAACAACATAAAACGTTTTGCTTGTTTCTCACTACCCATCGCGTATCCACTTTTTTTTTCTTTTTTGTTACTAGCAGCATCATTTGTGGAACACACTGTGAACTGAATGAAGGAATTTASCTGGGCATTGAAAACATTTTCCTCAAGAAGGAAAACAGCAAGAAACACAAAGCTAAGGGGGAAAACCCCCATAAAACAAACAAAAAAACTTCAAACAAAACCCAGTGCAGGGTCAGGAAAAATTGGAAGAGGGAAAAGAGGGCCACGAATACTTTAAATCCAAATGGCCCCTAGACAATACAATTTGTGACATCCCACTCCAGGGTTACCAAAAAAGCAGGCTTGGATACTCATTTGGTACACGTGAGAGTTGGTGCTTCTAGGATCTCTCATCAACAGGAGAATGTTTGAGTTTTATAATCAGTGAAGAACTAAGGACTGGCATGCTAAACCTCCAGGCAATGTAAACACATATGAACTGGGGATTAGCTCTGATTCTGAATAGTGATGGAAATTAACTTCTTTTATTAAAGTGGTGTCATCTCAGATACAGGAATTTCACCAGGAGTGAGCCTGSTAGCATTGCTTTAGAYAAATTAGGTCTAGGTTGTAGATTGCAACAGGGGACATTACACCCTCTAGCTTAGAGGATAATCCAYGTWTTCCAGCCAAGCTCACAGCTCCAAGACAGGCACCTGAATTAGCTAGACATGTATTACACAGGCTATGTTTGATTTGGGTGGTCAAAGTCAGTGGAGTTTTGTGTGAGCGTTTTTTGTGGGGTTTTTTTTCACTTGGTTGCTTGCTCTGGGGGGTTTTGGAGTTTATTTTTACAAAGTTTTATATTCTACTGATTTAGGTAACATTAAAACTTACTCCTATCCCACAGATACCTGAGACSCCTCAGCTGATGCAGTTTGCACTTCTGAGGGCGGTGGCTCCCCTGCATCTCCCCATCCCCTGGCTGCGAGGAGCGTAAATCACACCCTACAGGCTGCCCTGCTTGCCGACAGCGAAGGAGGGAGCAGTTCAAGCGGACCTAAATGTGCAAAGCTACCTGCACTGGGACCAAAGGAAGCCCTAAAAGCGATAAAAGAGGGCAAATCCCGGGAATTCCCCCTCTTCCATCAGAGCCAGCCCGCCCGGCGCTCGCCGCGCCGCCGGCGCCCTCTCGCGGCCGCCCGCGGCATAAACGCAGGCGCGGAAGCGGCGCACGAGGATTTATCCCCTTAATTAATTCAGGAATTAATTAATGCAGGAATTAATTAATTCAGGAATTAATTATCCTGTGTAAACACCCCCTAAACGTACAACTCTGCTTTACCTGAACTTCGCTCTTTCTTTGGAGAAACACTGAAACAACCGGTTAGGAAATGTAACCCTGAGGTCCCCTTCACTAAGTTTCAGAAGGTAGAAGCTAGAAAGATGAAGAGTTGCTCAAAATGTAAATAAAAAACTATCAGCTTTGAGAGAGTAAGTGGATTGGAGATGCAGGGAGAAATGCTGGTTCAAGTGAGCCAGAAATAAAACTGAAGCAGGAGGTAGAAAATAAAAAGGAGAGAAAGGAGGGCATACCAGTAAAAATGTGAGGAAAAAAGGAGTAAGGAAAAGGACTCTCAATTATTTCTCTAAGGTATTTTGTTTTACCATTTGCGTGGATTAAGGGCACATACCAGGTTATTGCAGGTCAGATGATATATGGAAACTCATCAAACCTCTGTGAAACTGCTTCAGCTTGTTGGCTGTTATACAGCATSGGAGAAATTTCACAGCACTCTGCATTTCCCCTCCAAAGCAACTGGAGAAAATTCTGGAATGAAACGACTGGATGAATGGACTCTGGTCAAGTGGAACTGTACAGTCACACTAACAACTTAGCACAGCCTCATGTTCTGACTGCTTCAGCATTCTGGCACCTGATCCATACCTTTTCCTGCGTTGTGCCTCAATTCTGCCCCTGCTCATCCTTTGTTGTCTTTGGGAAATGCRTAGATCCTTTCTTCTTATTCTCAGATTTGATAGTTCTGCAGCTATGGGAGGTACAGGAGCAAAAAGAAGTGAATGAAGCAGAAGGGCACAAAAGAAACTTCTTGTTATGCTGAAGATCATATCACACTGCAGTTTGGACTTTTTATGGGAAAAAAATAGCTCTATGTACTGTAGAGCTAAACAAAACCAGGAACAGCTGGATGGCTGGTGTGGTGGCCAAACTGAGTGCACACACAGCTGAGAGCAGCCTGCACTCTCTGATCAAATCTTGATTATAATCAGGTTTTTACAGTCTGTGACACTGCAGCCTTGATTCTCATTGCACTAAGCAACAAGCCTGACAGAYGAATCACTGAGAAATATTTTCTTAGTCAGTTCAAACAGAGGAGCTCTTGAGATGCTAGTGGTACAAATTCCCTTCTGTCTCAACAATGACACAACAGAGACCTCACTGCATCCCTTAATTGCTGTTATTACAGAATGTACTACAGCAGCACAAGAAGTTTCTTCAGTGCAGTGTGAGTGGGATAGGAGAGCATGGAGAGTACCTGTCAGTCCYGTCCTAGCTACAGCAGTCCTGGAGGAGTCTCAGAGTCCTGGGAGAGACTCATCCCTCTCAGGGAGGAGGCCCTGTCAGTTTGCAGTAGAGCTCAGCAAGAAGGAAACTTATGAAATGGAGAGCAGCCACACAGCCAGGGTTCTGCTGGGACTGAAAGGATGATTTTTTTTCCCTAGATTTTTTTTTCCCACTGTGGGTTTTGTAGGTGTTGAGTCCAGGCAGCCAGGGACAAGTTGCTGGAACAAGAGGGAGCCTGAAGGAGAGACACTGTCATGAAATGACAAAGGAATCACAAGACAATCTGCACACAAACGCATCTTTTCTTTCCTATCCTTCTATATCTATTGTTTCATTTTAAAACRTTCTGTTTTAGAAAGTTCATCATTCCAGTTTGTAATCTAATCAATCTCACAGAGCTAACAAATCCTTTTCCATGTTCTTGGTGAGATGGCTTAACGAGTTTGCTTGTCTTTTACATGAAAGCCCAAAATGTTTTAGTTTAATGCAGTCACTTCAGCTCTGCCTCCCTTTGAGGTACATCATGTAATCTAGAAATTATGTAAGTTGCAATAGTGGCAGCCCATGGGAAATGTTTCCAGCTAAGAGTGGAAGATCAGATATTTTACTGGCTTGACCATAAGATGCAGACAAGGGAGGTGCAGATATTTGTGCCCTCACCTACATCCCTGGCCAGGCAGACACAAGCAGGATAACCATGGCATAAGGGCAAATCCTGACCCTCCCACACCAAATGTGCCTAAATCCACTGGCCCTGGGGAGGCCTGCTGTGCTCAGGCAGGTGCCATGGGACAAGTGGAGAGGTCTGTGAGCAGTTTAATGCATGGGTTCTCCACTTATCTGCAGGGAGGGACTCCAGCTGGTCTGCGTATTTCCCCCACTGCTCTGCTCCTGTGCAGGGCACCCACAGCTACAGACTCCACTCCTGGTGCAGGAAGGGCAGCAAAACCTGCAGAGAAAGGGCAGAGTGAGGAACCAGAACAGGAAGACAGCAAATTGAAACTGAAACCGGGGGACAAAATGTGCCAAATTAATTTTTGGAGTTTATAGGTTCCTGCACTTTATTTTACGGGGGGTTATTGCAGTGGCAGTTTGTGGTGCTCATACATTTTACATAACAAGGCTCTACATTAGTGCTCTCTACTGTACACTCCTGTTCCTTGAGAATCTTTCAAATCAGAATTAATGCATCCTAGATTGAAAGAGCCATGAAAGGACTTAAGCACCAGGAAACAGATTTGGATAAAAATTCAGTATAAAAATCTCATTTTGGTATTTAGAATGCATAATTTTTTTACAATTTCAGCGGTAAAGCTTAGCCATGAGTCTAGATCAGTAACAAGGATWAAAATCAATGACCCCAGCACATACAGTTATAAATCTTCCCAGAAATTTAGCACTCTGCTTTATACCTTTCCAGCTTTAACACTCCCTTTATGGATTTTTGTGGGTTAATTCTTATTTCATATTCATTTTTCAGTACTGTAATTATATGCACTTCRATGGAGTTAAATCTAGGCCCGCACAACCTAAAATAAATCTGATTAAAACAAATCCAGTGACTATTCCTTTTTTATAGCAATACACCTATCTTTTAATCGATGATTGAAACAATCATGCTTGACTAGTCATTATTCTTTCCCAAGTATTATGCTTTCTTTAGTACAAAAACAGAATTCAAAAGGAATAAGGTAAGAAATTAAATGTGAATTTTCTCTGCATTTTAACCATTCACTCACACAGTTTATTGTCCTGCTGCAGCTCTGACAATTATATACAAGCAAACAGCAATTAAAAAACCTTTAGCAAAGTAAGAGGTAATGTTTATTAACATGATTGAGGAATACATAAAAAAATATAAGCAGCTTAGTAATATATAATCAAAATAATCAGTAAATATATTTTAATGGTATACACTGAAGGTTTTCATTCACAGGTGAAGAGCAGTTTACATCACATTTCCATAAAAATCAAAGTTGCATTGCTTCAGGGATGATTTCCATGCCCAGGGCCTTTACTGGCTGTTTCTTTCTTTTTTTCTTGATTCTTATTAATCTTCTTTCACCTTTTTTCTTATTGAATCCTAAAGGTAAAATTAACAAAGTAAGATTAGAAGACATCCAAGATTATCAGAAATAAGAGACAAGGCTCGTTTCAATTAATCTTAAAAAAAAAAAAAAGAAAAAACATTGTCTTACCTAAAATCTTCATACGCCTGACCAATGCCAAGTTGTGTTATTGCTGTTCCTTTACACTGCACTTACTGTCCCTCCTTCTCTCTCTAGCTCTGTATCTCTCCTGATTTCCATTCTCACTTTTCTGAGACTTCCAACTCTTACATTTGGCCAGGCCAATCCTCACTACCAAAAGTGGCAAGAGAACGTTTTGACCCGTGCAATATTTACCTCTGAGCCATAGCYGGGGGCAGTAGCACTTCCCATACCTTTCTTGCAGATCCTCAAACACGACTTCCTGGAGATGAAATTATTCTCATTCCCACCACAACCGCTGTAGCGAAAGGGGTGACACCTTCCAGTTGAGAAGTTGTAGAAAAATCTCAATTCTTTGGCTCTGCAAAGCCCTCTGTCCATGGGGGTCATGCACAAGGAAGGGATAGGAGGAGGTTCTGGAAGTACCAAGAAAAACAGGGTGAGACAACACTGCAGCATTTCGGTTTTATGTCAATATAATTTGTAATTTTTTGCTGACWAATTGAATTCTGCTGCCCTGAAAATCCAAGATACTTGGCATAAGCATCTTTTATGGTTACAAAAAAAAAAAAAATAAAATAGCACAGTAAAATGTCATCCTGTCTTTGGATTCCCAGCAGAAGCTTACCTGAAAGCTACACCTTTACTTGTGTTGTTAGTGATAAAATTGCCATTGCTGCCATAGGAGAGAGCACACAAATGCATTTTGAGGAGTTTCAAGTGAAGCATTTGTAGAAAGTGACATGAAAGAAATTAAACGTGGGCAGCTTTAAAATATGGTAAATATTTCTAATAATGGARTGAATATTTCTAATTAATTGAGTGAATCACTGCTAGACATTCTGGAATCAAGGAGAAGGTAAAAGTACCCAACATTTGCAATATAAGATTCAATAGTTCAGTGCTGAGTTTGTTGAATGACTACAGGAAACTTGATCTAAGTAACGGGGTCTGTCAGCAGCCATTAAGCAGCTATAAAACACTAGCTTGCAACTTGCAGAATAAAAAAAGCACTGAATGTGAAGAGCTCAAGTGCACAAATGAATGGAGATGCTGGTGTGTTAGTGCTGCTGGCAGGATTTTACCATTCCAAGGAGAGGCTGGTGGTTTGCTCCTTCAGGGTGGCTGCAAGTGAGAACTGAAACACCAGAGGATGAACCTGAGGTAGCCAAAGGACCTGGGCACTGGAAAAAGTTCAAGAAGAAAAACCATGCCAGAATTCCCAAACCTAGGAGAACTCCATCATCTATCACCCCAGAGTGACTAATAAAGAAATTAGGAACTGGTAAAATTGCTGCACAGGCTGCAAGGAGCTGAATGGGAGCCATTACATCAGCAGTTAGGTGGGACCCAAAAGAGCACCAATTTTTCCTCAGGAAGGAGCAGAACTGGGTGCATAAATACAATAAATGAATGCATAAATGCAAATGTGAAGCCAGTCAGATGGAACTCTTGAAGATACAAAGCCACACAGAAGGAGTTCAGTGGAAAAACAAAGTAAAAATTTGAGGAAATCATTTGGGTTACAGCAAAGCTGAAGACRTCCTGTGGTCACAAAAGTGGGAAGCAGACGAGCTGCTGAAAGCAAGAAGTTATGCATTAAAAACCTGGGCAATGCAGGAGGCTGACAAAATATCCAAAAAGCACATGYTGTGTCTTAGGTGTCTTATATATGGTACAGCTGCTAAAAAAAAAAGAGGTTCATCTGAAATGCATAATTGCTGAACTGGTGCAGTGAAAAAGTATGAAAAATGGCTGGGAAAGAAATAGAATGGTGTGTTAGCAACATCACACTATTAAAAAAAATAATTCTGAAATTTAGAAACCRAGTAATGAGTTGCTTTCTCGAGATAGACTAAGTTAGTTTCAAGTTATAAAATGAGAACCTCTTAACTTCTTTTMATAATTGTAAGACTAAATTTCACTCTGGGTGCAGAGTAGAAGTCCACAATGTGATAAAATCTATATTAAACTTACTGTTTTTTATAATGAAGATGGTAGTTAAATAAACTAAGGCAATGCTTTTGGTACTGCTCTGAGAACTCTCTGGAGAGGAGGTTAGTTCCCAAAGCATATGTTCAGCATAGCTTGCCTATTTAAACCTGCTAATTTCTGAACCTACAAAGAACAGAGSAGAAAGGCTTGCCAGTGAGCAAAGGGCCAAACAGCACAAGCTTGTTAATGATAACAGAGAATTCAAATATACACTTTGAATGTAAATTACTTATCTGCCATGTAGAATTCTCCAGGGAGTCCACAGTCCCCTCAGGAAGGAGTTCCCACAATGACTGCAAGATTTGGGGGAACCATGGAGCCAGTGATGAGGTAACAAGGACTGCCTGTGCATGTACAGTGCACCAGAGAGCCAGGTGCTATTCAGAATCCCTCTTGTATTCTTCTCAAAAATTATGTTATTCCTTGCCTATACCATTGTCAGATAAATGCGCCAAATACCAAAYACTGTTCCTTGTTTATCTTCAAAATACCTGCATGTTCTTCACTCACAGAAGCAACCAGCCTGTGAAGAAAACCTCTTAATTTTGCCACCTGGAGTCATTTTTTCCCAAAAAACCCCAGTATTTTAAAATAGAAACTAAGTAACTTATAACAACTTCCTCTATGCTGAAGATCATAAAAATTATGAATTTATTTGAATGTATTGATTGCTAAAAGAATTTACTTCAGGTAAGCAGAAAACATTCCCTGTGTCATGCCCAGCATGTCTATTGGCAGGACAATGTGAAAGCCYGTGAGGCAGCGTGTAAACAATGTCATCAGGACATTACAGCAGGTGAGATGTCTCACTTCAGCTCCAGTTCCTAGTGCTGTATTTATGGAYGTGATGGAACAGAAAATTGAGCTGTTATGTCTATTCTTGGGATTCTCTCCCAAATGCTTCTATTTTACAATGCCATTTTTCTGAGAGTTGTTGAAAAGTTTTCTCTCCTGCTTTTTTTATGAAGAAAAAAAAAAAGAAAATGAAAGAAGCAGAAGTCCCACAAGCCACAAAACCACATAAAAAAGTAGAGATAGACATTGTATGGTTCAAGATTCAGTTCCTATAATACAGCTCTTTCTTGAATGCCATCCCCCTGAGCTATAAACAGATTACATGATCATAATCTCTGAAAAATCAGAGATTAATCAATCTCAGAATCTCTGGAAAATGCACATCCAGGTACAGACTCACATTTATCAGAAAGAACCCCAATTCTGCATTGCAACAATAATCCTTATCCCTCAGGCTTTGCAGGGCTTGTGTGACAATGGACTGCAAATTATTCATACTAGAAAACAAGTTTGAAATTATCTTGGGAGGAAAGGGAATGCAGTGAGCACTATTTCTCCCCAGACACGAGTGTGTGACATTCATGAAGCTTCAGGTTTATTGCCAGATTTTCAACATGTGCAGACTTCAGCTCTTCATTTCTGGTGCAGCAAAGCGAAAAAGAATCTTCAAGTGGACAGGCTATTACAAAAATAATGAGTCATCTGCACTTGACAGTAATCCACAAGTATAAATCRGTGCAGATCCATTAAAGCAAATAGAACTGTGCCAATTTATATCAGCAAAAGATGACCCTGACTCTGTACTCACAGGACCTGCATCCTTGTGCTATTCCAAACTCGCTGAGCCGAGAGTTGACTTTTGATCCTGTCTCCCACTCAAATCTCACAAATCAAATGTAGGTATAGTGCTTGCAATTTTCTACCATAGATCACATAAAGTGAAAGTTTTGATTCTTAGCCTCACTCTTTCTTAGTTTGCAGAGAGTAAAAGTTATTATAGATGTTTCAGCAGAGTGAGACCAGAACAATCTTTAATCTCTGCAAGAAAGTTCATTGCTGAGAGTGCTAGAAACTTCATGTCTGTATCCATGGTTTGCTCTATTTGGCCAYAGAACAGTTTAATCTTCTGAAGATCGAGAACTATATTGTCAATCTAAAAATCTGATATTGTTACAGAGTTACATATACCAAAAAAACTTTTTTTTCTTAAAATCAAGATGAAATAGCATGTCAATTGTAAGGTGAGGTATTCTATAATAGACAACTCCTTGTAATTTTTTTTCATATTTTAGTGTAAATTAATTAAATTATATTTAATTTTTTAAATGTTCTTTGAAAGAGATACATAGCCAGGCCAACATACATAGGAAATAGATATTACAATGGCAGATCAATTTGCCTGTGCTTGAGGAGATGGACATTATCCACTCCATCCCAAACAGTTCACCCTGTTTCTCACCTCATATGTGAAGTCAAATTCTTGTCCCTCACAGAAAGCTAGACAGTTAACCCTGCACATTTGTGTGACCTGTCTCTGCCTTGGAGCTTCACTTTCTAGCTGTACCTCTAGGAAGAACAGCAATGGAGACAATGTTCTCTGTGGAGAAATCAGCTGTCAGCTTTAGCCTTCCCCTCTAGTGGGGTTGCACAAAAGCACCTGATTTCAGCCCATTCCAGCAGCCTGAAGGGTACAAGCTGATAAACAGAGCAGGAGGCTGCATGAGGCAGACAAGGGCAAGGCAAAGGTCACACAAGTAGGAAGAACCTGTTGGGTCTCCAGACTTTGCACTGAAATTCCCTGGTCCTTCCACGGTTGTGCTTCTCACCCAGCCCATCTGCTACACTGACTCTTTGTTCCATCAGTCTTCAGTTCTCTTTCTCTTACCCTCAAAGTCTGCTGTGCAGGAAAATTCCCTGTTGCTGACACAATCAAAACCCCTTCCATTTCCTCTGAGAAAACATACTGAACCATGCTCCTTTGCTGGCATAGGTTAGCTCTTTGGAGGATTATTCATACTATGACTAAAAACCTTCAGGGAATGTGCTTGCCCCTTAATGCCCCTAGACTTATTACCAGACCTGATGTAATTCACATAGTTTTCAGTAAAATAGGCTGCCAAAAGCTTTACTGTTTTATATTMATTCATTTAAATTACGGAGTGCATTGATGCTTTGCACGTGGTAAACAACACAACTGAACAGAAACTTACATCAAACCAGCAGTGCTTGTAGATTACAGTGCAGGCAAAAAACAGGGTACAACACACACTCATGCTTTATTGGACACTCCATTCTGAGCAAAGAGCACAGGAATGCCACCTACACACCTGTCATCTCTCAGAACATATAAAATGCAAAAACCTTAGCGAGTCTCGACGTCATCACCCAGTCCTCAAAAGTGCAAGCAAGTGCAAAAGCAAAAAAACAACATAAATACTTGGTGAGAATGCTCAGGCTCTTTCCAACTGTTTGTTGCTTCCTCTTGCACAACTGTGGATCATAAAAATGACATGCTTCAAATTCAACCACCCTGTACAGTGTGAGCAAGCAGCAGCCACCTACAGAGGACAGTGTCCAGCTGCTGATACTGTCAAAGCTTATCCCTCCTCAGTAAAGGTCCAGAGTCCCATCTGCATTATAATACATAGTGCAAAAATACCTTGGAGAGACATTTTAAATTAATGAAATTAAAATTAATTACATTAATTAAGGCACTTTAAATTAATTCATACTCACTGTGATTATACTCAACCCAAAAGTGAGGTTAATATGGTCACAGTGAAAATACAAACATTACGGTATTAAATATATTATACGATGCTATGTTCTAAAATCCAAATGTCCTTCTTTTTTAATGGATGAAAGGAATTTAAATCAATTCCCTATTAGATCCTCACAAAAATATTAATTTAGACTGAAAGAATTATGCAGCACTGCTTTTGCTCTTTTTATTAATCAGGCCTTTAGGAAGTGTACACTTTTTAAAGAGAGTGGTCAGTCTTCCACTTGCTGATATTTATGAGAGATCCATAAGTTGTGACACATTCTTTTGCTTTGACTTTCTCTGCTTATCAAATCCTTTGGCAAAGATCAAAACCCATTCTTTAGTCTCAGRTATGTCAGAAAATGGGTTGAAATGGAAATGCAATCCATATAAAAGACTGAAAGCTAAGAACTGCAAAAGCTAATTCTTACCAAAAAAAATGGGGAACTGGTTGGGCTCCTCCTTTGGGGAACTGCTGTTCAGGGTGCTGGACTTCTCATTTGGAGCAGCTGGCAGCAAATTACCTAAAAGAAAAAAATAGAGACAGTGGGTGTGAAAGAGTCAAGGGTGGGATATGCAGACACATCCAAGCTCTGGCAATCAGCTGTGATTGGTACCTGCTGGCCCTGCTCAAACCCACTGCTGATGCCAGTTGCCAAGCAACATCTCTAAGGCCCAAAGGCTCAGGAAACCCAGGTTGCTGAAACAACTCTGCAATGGGTTCCTTTTTCTTCCTTAATTTTACTGACGTAAAATTTAGATTGTACACAGCTTGGTAAGGTTATTTTTATATTGCCAGCAGACATCCTAACATTTGCAATTGTAAGCCTTTTGCAAAATAAGTATTGCTGGCAAGAAAGCRGCTCTGAAGCTACTTTTAATGTCAAAGACTTCCCTGTGCTCAGGTATTTCCAGTGACATACAAATAAATGGGGAAAAATCAGTGGACAAACCAAGGAGCATCAAAGGCTTGATTATAAACAGCAAAAGCAAATTCTTACCAAAAATCCCAGGAGACTGGCTGGGTGCTTCTGCTGGGGAACTGCTGTTCACAGTGCTGGGGTGTTCTTCTGCTGGGGAACTGCTGTTCACAGTGTTGGGATGTTCTTCTGCTGGGGAACTGCTGTTCACAGTGTTGGGATGTTCTTCTGCTGGGGAACTGCTGTTCACAGNTGGGATGTTCTTCTGCTGGGGAACTGCTGTTCACAGGGCTGAGATGTTCTTCAGCTGTAACAGCTGGCAAGAAATTTGTTAAATTWAAAAAAAATAGTGAAAACTGCTAAGAAAAAACAAACAAAAATTGGTATCGATTCAATATATCAAAAAATTAAAAGCTTTAATCTGTTTAAACCATGGCAACCCTCTCTTCTGGGGTGTTCATGCAAATTTACATGAAGGTGTTATTTTACAGTAAAGTCATTGAAAAAGAATACTGCAGCTTTTAGTCCAGAAGGTAAAAGTGGAATCACAGCCCAGGAAGAAATGCTTCAGCAAAAGTAGAGAAAATGCACATGGCTCTATATTTATAAATTAAAAAAAAATCTTTAGAAAGAAGCATAGTGGGTCTTTTCTACTCTAAGTGTGAATAAGCTCGAGTTCCCCTTGCCAAAATGACAGCTTATGAAACAGTGCTGGAAAAAGGCCCACTAGAGACAAGGAAGATAAAAAGGTCTGGAGGCTCGYGGTGGGAAAATGTATTCACATTATGAATAACATGAGGCACTTGGTGAAGGGAGAGGAGCTCTGAAGGTCACTGTATGTCCTGCTGTAGAACAATTCATTGAAACGAGCGTTACAAGGAAGCAAAGGACTGGCTTGTGGTCARTCTGAGTGGCTTTGGTAGCTAAGCTGCACAGCCAAGTCATTCCCAAGGGACACACAGGTGTTCCAGGARTCTTGGTGGGAAGCTAGCAATACACAGGGAGTTAAAAATTCCTATATGGGCACCTCTTGTCATTACAAGACTTGGTTTGAAAGGAKTATATGCAGACCTATGGGTTTAAAACATACAGAAGTGTTTTATGGTATTGTAAAGCCAAACAAATGGCAGATTTTAGTTTAGCTGCCATGAGAAAAGTAAAAATGTAGGAGTCATGTAATATTCCTTAAATAGTACCTACCAATACTGTACTTCATACTTTACATTTTGGTACTTTTATTTAAAAATATGTATAATTACTCTAAATTTCATATATAAATTACTGTCACCTCAGGGTGCCCTAAATTGCCTTTTTTCAATGCAAAAATACCTTCAAAACACACCATTATTTTATACAAGAGTAAAACGAAGAGTGATTAAAAACATCAACTCACAGTTGTCTTGGCAGGTATTCTGGCACTCCTCCAAACTCCTGAAGTTGTTCTGGTTTCCTAGGCACCCACCATACTTGAATGCCTCACACAATTTTGTCTCTTTGTTGTAGAAGTACCTGGTAAAATACCCTCGGCAGACCCCGGGCTCTTGGGCGTGGAAGCAGAAGTCAGGCTGCCCTAGAAACAATGCTAAATGATGAACAGGGTGGGGGAAGAAAAAAACTAAAATGCATCCCAAGACAACAGCAGAATTGGAGGAAGTTTACTAAATAAACCTGGGACTTTGGGCTAAAGGCCAACTATAAAATAACTACKGCTTTTTTGTGCTGTTTTTGTTCTAGATTTAATTACAATGATATTCAATTGAGTAATTATATTAATAAACTGTTAAATGCACTAAATATTATAATAATTAGTAAATACAATTATAAATATATYGTATCATGATATATTATTTAATTATAGTAATTATTTATTTTATTCTATATTTAATTATTTATATTTACACTGGAACATTATAGGGACATTCATTGCTCCGTTCAAGTAGCCACTAAACTACATCTTGAAAAATGTCAACTAATGAGTCCTTTAAAATTCCAAAACATTGATGTCCTAAATTGAAAATTTTTATTCTGATTTAAAGGAAGACCTGAACCTCAGCTGGATCACTTGCACCTAAGTATACACCCTTGTTATTTATGTTTCACTCAATGTTAACACAAAGMAATGCTCAAATAGAAGAAAAAAGGAAGGAGTTTTAAAATAGAAYAGAAAAAATATCTAGCAGTGCAGTKTKTCTAGGGCAGTTTATCCTTGTAAAAGGATACTGGAAACAGGGAGACAGAGCAKCTATCCTACATTATTTCAGCCCCAGTTCTGAGTTTGCAATCAGTAACTACAATATCAACCAAGGACAAGTTAACAAATAAATATTGCATAATTTGACTGAATATCACAGCATGATATCACATCCTTTGGCAGGGAAGAAAAACACACAGCCATATGACAATCCCCAAAAGTCAACTCCTTACCATATTCAGTTTTTGTTTTTTTTTTTAAATAGTATGCTTAAAATCATGGTAACAATACAGAAATATATGTGGAGGAATTCTCAGATTCTTGCTAACAGATATTTACAAATATGATCCTCGTCTGATCTGACTTGCTGAGAAATATGATATAAGAAAATCCTAGCAGGTGTAACATATAAAGGCCTTCCTTAGCTGTGAAAATTCACAAAATATTGAGACTAAAATGGTGTGCAGCCAGCTGTCATTAATATATATATATATATATATAACAATTACTTTGAAATTCCTAACATTTTAGAAGTAGGTTATCAACTTGCAAAGAAGTTAATCCTATAACACCTATTTTAGGTAGGTACATATTCAAATTCATTGCTAGAACAAGATGATCATTAAAGGCTATTGATGCACATTTTGAATTTATACAAAATATTATAATAGCTCATAACTAGTGTTTTTCTAAGAATTAATTGTCAATATACTGCATTTCAATTTTTATAATACTTCATGAACAGAAAAAAAATATTTCAGCATGCAAAATTAAATCACTAAAATATTCTTGAATAAAGCAACCAAATCAACTGTTATCAGCATTCCTGAATGGCTGAAATTTGATTCTTCATTACAAATTTCATTCTCCGCCAGTGAGTGTAATCCACAGTTCAAGTGCTTCACCTCTCTCACTACACAGAGGCAGCACCTGATGGGCACAGATTCAGAAAGCTAAGCCCACACAGAGCAATAAATAGGAGAAATACGTGCAAGGCACGTGCTGTGCTCTCAGCTGAARAGAGAGGTGAGGCAGGTGCCTAGGCAGGGAGCAGCAGGGCTCCACCAGGAGTATCTGTTCCATCTCCTAGGAGCTCACAGAAAACAGGGGCTACAGAAAAAAATCTCTCAYCAAACATTGCGCAACACTGTGAAATAACACAAAGGGATTATTAGATAGCTATTAAGTGAAAAAGGAAGGCAGCTAAAAATAAGAGTATTCAAAGGAGGCGACAGGATTATGATGGAGTCTTACAAACAGACGTCTTTRATTTAGAATAGTCTTATATTAAAATGGTTCTTGCAAATGAAATTAAGTCCAAATTAGCTGAGCTCATAGCTAACTTTCATAGCCACTTTTGATGAGAGAGTTCATGAAAGCAATATAATCCTAACCACACAAACCACTACTGTTCTTCTAAATGCCACATCTTTCTCTAAAGATTTGATATTTGATATTCAAAACTACATTAGTGAAAGCAACAGTACATGTACAATAATGCTGATGATGGCCATGGGCTGAATTTTACAGGATGTGTTCTGGTTTGTCTTTAAAAGCAGGCAATTAGGGTCAGCCCTTACAAGAAGTARTGCCAAAGTCTGCAGCATGTGTGGAAAATCAACCTTAGTAGCTACCACAGTATAATCATGATTTTTTGTAACACATTAAGAATAGAAAAGACAGTAGAAAACAGGAAAAGAAAACTGTCATCTCATATGAAAACATTCAAAATACCATTCTGGAAAGATGATTTGATTATAGTCTATTTCAAAATGTATGTGCAAATGTTTGCGTTTCTGCAAGTTGCTAAGTGCACACCCATTCAGTGGAAGGAGTGGAAGGAGGGATGAAGCAGAGGAAGCAGAAAAAGAGGAGCTGACTTGTGAAAAAGTGTACTCAAGTCTGTGTTTGTGGAGCTCTGGCTGCCCATAGTGGGCCCCATCCAGGTGAGTCKCCAATGTGCAAAGGGGAAGGGTAGAGTAAGTCTTCACAAGCTCTACTCAGCGTTAAAGTGAAATATCCTTGTTAGGAACATCAGTTTCCTCAACAGTGTTCCAGTAAGGGACTCCCAATACTTTAGCACTGGCTATTTTGGAATTCTGGGGTATCAGGAATTTAAAGTTCTGTTAAAAGCCTGTCCCTTCAGGAATGGATAACTTGCTCCCTTGTTTGATTTGCMATTAGGGCATCTGGCCTAACCTCTGGTAGCTCCTCCACAGACAATGCTTAAAGAGTTCTGTTWCAGAGCAATTTTTTCCTACTTTTCTAAAAGTAAAAAGGCATTAGTACAAAGCATTTAGCCTGTTCTCAAAATACATGATAAGAGCTCCCCGTCGTGGCTAGTTATACCATGCTTGAATCTCTGCTGAGTTCCTCTTTTTACAGAGAAAAGAGARATGATGTATTTATTTTGTGGAGAAGAGATTGCAGCTACCATCTTCAGTGACCACAACTGTCCTTAAATTCTTTGATGAAAACAGAAGAAGATTCGGCCTAAGAACTCATTTTAAACTGACATTGCTGTTTTTGTTAGAAGATAAACTATGTACTGTTCTGAACTAACAAAAGAAGAAAATACATTCCTTATTGTGGTAGAGGAATCTTAAATTACRATATAAATATAATTACCTTTCTTATTTTTTGCTAATGCCATCTTCTGRGGAAATTCTGCAAGAAAAATAAAAATAAAAGTATTTAGCAAAAGCAGACAYGTTAAGTCTCACCTGTGATACCAGTGTGTTTAGCAGTGACAGTGAGCAATGAGAAGCAAGAAAACAGAACTTCTTCCTTTTCCTTTTTCTCTTTATTCAGGAAGYAGCACAAAAGCTCATTGTGGAGAACTATCATTTCCCTTGYATAGGAAGACCTGCTGTATTGGAAACTTGACAATACAGCAAGTACTGAAATCAAATTATGCCAATTTAGAATTGAACAGGGAAATTGCCCCTCTTGCTACTGGATCCAGGATCCTGCATCATGCAATCTCACTCCTCAAAAGAGGAGTAACTRGCAGACTAACAACCTGACTGCTGTAGCTGCTAATACTGCTCGTAGCTGTGGAGCTGGCTGATGGAGACAGTAAGGCTTCCCTCATCCTACCCAATTCCCTTTGCTCTGCCATCTAGGGCCTGAGTGAAGCTTTCCTCATGCAGTTAATGATATTAATKAACTGCAACTGGCCAATTATCCCCAGGTATCCCAGGGGGCTGTACATTAAAACTTTGTCTGCATGGTTCTCTCTGAACGATCCGCAGCCAAGTTGTTACTGTCATTTTAATGCAGGAGCCTGGGTTTTATCGTATCAGCTCAAGAAACTGGGTATCTAAATTCAACCCCAAATTACTTTTTAGAGATTGAAAACAAWCCTTCTTCTCCTTGTAGGAGACTGTCTAATCATAAAACTGCAAAGGACTCCAAGGGCAGAGCAGATTGTACAACGTCTGAGAAAGGCCGACAATATTTTGACAGCTGASAGAAAGGTGGCCAGCAGCTTCTGGACTCTGCCTTAGTCACCTTATTTGCATTGCTTCATAATTCTTGTTTTGTACTTTACTGCCCTTTTGTCTCATAATTCTACCCTAGTTTTCTCTGGAAACGTGCTGATGTTATATTTTCAAAGCAGATCTATTGGGTAGAAATTCTGTCATGACACATTCTTCCTTCCACCTCTGGGACAATGCAGCTGTTACCCTTTAAAAAATATTAAAGGCATGGCACGCACTTCAGAGTGACGTAGCATTTCTTTGAACAGGTTTCCAGTTTTTCCTACTAGTAGGAGGCTTGGCCCTCAGCATTTAAACCCATGACCTAAACACGGACACGCACGTCAGGCCATTTCACTAATCTCACTCAGCTGTCCCCTTCGGGGCAAAGTCAGCAATCATACTTTGGCATGTGATCTCTACTCTTCTGGCAGAGAAAAGGAAAATTTCATTGTGAGTTTATACAGGCCTAGAATATCTTAATCCTAGTACCATGTCAACGCTGTTTTTGCTKCTGGTTTCAGTCAAAAATCCAAATCCACATCTGAGTTGGTTTCTTTTTTGTAAACAAAGTGTATTTCTTAGCAGATCCACTCTAAATAATAGACATTAGAATTGCCATCGTGRCCAGAATCATTTATCAGAGCAGGTATTTTCCCATAGTAGCAAGCTTAAGTAGCCTAAAATTTATATTCATGGCCTTGAAAATTAAAGGTCTTTGTGGTAGTGACACAAAGTGACATTTGAGATTATACTCATATCCAGTAAGCAATGGCACCTATAGGCAAATTCCTCTTAGAAAGTACTTTTTCATTCCCTGAAGTTGTGAGTACTGGGCACAGGAAACAAAAAATACAGCTGATTTCTAGGAAGCCTGATTCAGAAGTACTCATCTTGAATCTGAACATTGTCTTGGAGAGCCTTAGAGTGGCCAGAACACAGCTGGGCTTTCTCAAGTCTGTTGTACTGACATCAATCAGTTCTGTCTGGTGGCTTATTGATTCCAAACTGTTAACAAGTTATCCTGATCTGCTAAGTCCCTCATGCTGGATCATTTATTCTTGTATTTGTTTGAAAATCAAAAACTTTGACTGATCGCATTATTTCTTCTGAATTTTTGCATGTGTTAGGTAGCTGCCCTTGAGCTTATTTTTATCAATACTGTTCTTCACATTCTTCAAAGTGATAATCTAGTATTTCAGATTTTTCTCTTTTTCTAAGCACTTTTGTGTCACTCATACTCTCCAGACTCATTTCTACAGTCACTAAATAGTGATCTCCTACAGTAATAAATACTGGCAATGTAAATAAGATGAATACAACTATATACTACAATACTGCACAAACAGAGTTAATAAAAATTCACAGAATTAYACAGGGTTTTGCTGTATTATGTTAGCAAAAGGGATTAATTTAAGGGTTTACTTTGCTTTATGCCTGATGGTCTGCAGCACACTGTATGTAACACTAAATCATTTTATCTGCTCTTATCCACTCAGAGAATACAGASATCATGAGCCTTTGTTTCTCCTCTTCCTCCAAGCAGATCCAGCTCTYGGAGAGTCTTGGATCACTGTTAGTCATACACAGAAAAGTGTATGGGCTGAGTATCAAGATGGAGACACTAAGCCAGTTCTCATTTTACATAACTTTCAGTTTTATACTATAGASTTATGCCAAATATATGCCAGTACAGGATTTGGTCTAGATGATCTTTTCCAGATCCAACATGTGTGTCAGAATCAAAGTAACACTGGGTCCCTTCCCACTCAGCTTTATTCTCTGAAAACAGCWGCATCAGATGCAAGAAATAATGTGATAAATCTTCACTCATGGCACCTGATTATGGCTTTTGGACACTTAATTCCAAATTCTGCATCTATCAACCCAACCTTTTCCTTTTTATTCCTCTGTCTTAGCCTTTAAACTGAAATTGAGGACAAACACTCCAAATTTCCTGTGGCAGAAATGTCAAGTTCTGGATGAGATTCTGGCAGGTGCAAATAACCCCACTCCAAGCACGGYAAAGATGCTGTGGGTCCTGCTGAAACCCCAAACCAAACACTAGCTGGAAACCACCAAGAGCCAGCCTGGTGTCAGACAAASAGCTAATTCACATCCTAGACTCCAGGCCTTTCTGAAACTGAATGCTATTCAAGGAAACAATAATTTTCAATTTTTTATCTTGAAAGACTTTACTCTTTAAACTTGGTGGAGTCATAACTAGAAACAGATTCRTGATTTGTAATGAATTCCTTCTTTCTTTGATTTTCTGCCCAGAAATGAGATCTGCTCCCATACAATAGTCCGTAAGGAAGATTTTAAAACCCATGACTTGAAKTCTATCTTACTTTGGTATTTTTTTAAAACTCAGGTAGGATGAATCAAAGACAAAAAAAGGAGTTTGGAGAAGGAACAGTGTTGTAAACAGCTTTTATCCTTACCAATTGCTAAAATACCAACTACAGGTAAATGAGCACCAAAATAGTAATCTGCACTTCTGGAAGTATCTGAGACTTCAACATAAAAAGAAATTCATTAGGTTCTTTCTCTTTCCAGCCACTTCAGGAAGATTTTCCTTAAGATCAGTTTCAGATCCAAGTAGGACAGAGGTTCCTGAATTTTATGTGTGCTTGAATGTAGGGCAAAATGTTTTTTTTTATGTCATCCCTTTTTCTTTTTTTTTTTTTTTTACTTGAAATGCTGGATTATGTTATTTAGTAACTAAAGAATTGTGATTTCCACAGACTTCTTTCTTGATGAGATGCCATTTTAATAATTAATATTATTTTACTATAATTACCACTGTGTTTATCCATGTGTTGCATCTGAAAACAGAGCAAAGCTATGACTGATCCTTCCCACTTCTTCCCTGGAGCACCTCTGGTCTCTGAGATTTATTAGTAGGATCTGTCCAGAAACCATCAAAAAGTAAGTTYCAAATTAATCCTTAGAGTAAAATGCACTGGAAAATTTTCATCCACTTAAAAAATGGAGTAACATTTTTGACGTTGACAAGTTCTTAGTGAAACTTTGTAGTGTTTTTGTTGGGTTTTTTTTTTCCCCATCCTGATAGAGGGAGCCTTATAAGCATACAATTGTTTAAAAGCAAAACCTAACTGAACCAGAAATTACAGTAGCACAAGCAGATCAGAAAAACAGAGCTGAAAGGTAAATCATATCATGAGTTAATATGTGGTGAGTAAATAAAATGTGTGAAGTCTCCTCTTAGGAAAGACCAAAAGCATCGAGACCAGGGATGCTTTCAAGGAATGTGGAAATGGCTTATTAACATTTGCAGATTGATAAAATTATAGGCATAATTTTAGAAACGCTATTGAAATACTACTTTGGGAAATGTGCAACCAGCTCCAGCCATTATTGTAACACTKCAGTGGGAGACAGATACTTACTTTGAGATTTCTAAATAAATTTAGCAACAAGATACAGAGTACTTTTGATCAGGAAATACAGATGTGCTAAAAAACAGRCAATGTAACCGATCTAAACACTATGTAGATGTGAATTCTGGAAGGGATGGAAAAATAGGTAAGAGACATGTACATTTGTTGCCAGACAAACCTGAAGCTATGAATTACCTTGTCACATATGCAGTCAGCTTTGGTCAGAAAACACAAATAGGAGCTTCTGAAATCAATTTTCTAATCCAAAATTTCTCAGAAGTATTTTTTGTAACCTATAAGAAYTTGCTGTGCTTGCAAGTGGCCTATGCTAATCCTAGAAGATACAAGTCTTCTAATTTTCATCCAGTTGTGTGACGAATACGTACAATGCTGAAAGCCTTAATTACAAGGATGAATTTTAATAGCAAAACCAGCATTCACAAAGCCCTTGGTGCACCTTGTGCTGTGTATCATATGTTAGATCTCATTTTCTTTTTTTCCAATAATTAACTGAGGAGGATTCAATAAAATAAAGTCGAAAAGTAGCCATAACTGTCATTTTTAATGAGAATTATCTACTACTGTAGTAGTAACTATGCTGAAACAGAGAAGGTGGCCAAAATCTTGGACAAATTCCATCAGCTTTCAAGTAAAAGACAAACGTGGGTTCAAAACTTGCATTAGACACTTTGAAAGCAATAAAGAACATCTTTTTTACCCACCAGCTTAGCCCAGCCTCAGAATCAATTTCACTTAAGAACTCATCCAAAACAGGCCTCTAGCTAGAAAATAAGATTCCYTGCCGTGGTGCCTCTATTCCACAGGACCACTACAAAACCTACCTGTCTTTCCACACTACGTAAAATAATTCAGAAGACTACAACCTACTTGGGAACATAATTAGAGGAATCRTATTTCTGTCATAATAGGAACTGAAGAGAGCTTCTACTTCCCCAATTCAAGTGGTTTGTGAATGAGAAATAACAGCTGCAAATGAAGGCTTGGTAGGAGGGTGAGAGAATGGGTACTGGCCTTTTGGCACACACTTCTCCTGGCATTCCTCCAGCGTCAGGAAGTTGTTCTCATTGCCATGGCATCCACCATATTCAAACACCTCACACTTGCGGCTCTTGATGCTGAAGAAATATCGGATGTGGATGGCTTTGCACGGGCCTTCGTCTGCTTTCATGGCACAGAACGAGTGCACCAGCTTCAGTGGAGGCAAACCAGCMCCTGGAGCACAGGGGAGAAGCAGAATGGCTGAGTTAGTTTGCTGCACACTGCATGGTGTAACTCCCAGATGAGGTTRCYTGTGTGCTCTGCTAGAGAGGCACTRCACAACATCTGKCKGCAGAGCTCCCAGCACACTGAACAGATGTAAAAAGAAAAACATCATCTGCATTGGAACACAGATTCCATTMGATCAATTCAAATGTGTGGCTTCAATTTTCCACCAAAACAGCTCACAGTATAAACTTCAACTTCTCATCACAAACCTTTAAATAGTTATGGAGCGTGGCTGAGTCACAGGAGCTGGGGTGCAGTGCTGAATAACAAWAACACACAAAGACACAAAGACCACCAGGGCAGAAAGGTTTCCTTGGGCTCTCCTCCATGCACTGCTCCCAGAGACCTTGGCTCGTGAAGGAGCTGCCAGGGAGCAGTGTGGGATGGCCAGAGGCCTGCAGAGGGCATCCCTCTCCTGTCAGATGGCACTTCTCCGGGACACAAGCCCTGCTGGCACTACTGACAGGCACCAGACTCTTTTTCCTTTCATCTGACCGTTCTTGCAGTACAGCTTTCAATAGCAAACAACTAGAAAGTCAAGGCAAAACAAAGGTGAACGTTTTCAAATTGTGTCATTTCCATCTTTCAATATATATTAAGTCAGGGAATGTTCTAGATAAATTTTTATAGGCATTGTGAAGAACASTAGCAAAGTTTCACCTTGTCAATGTCTATAAGGAAATTCTGGTCAACAAGTTCCTGATACTGTTCCCTTACAAATATATGGTTAACTAYATTTTTCTGTTTTGCTTTTCCAAGGCAGTATTTCACCCTAGAGGGTTTTGAAAGCTCTACAGAGCTTGTGGGCTTGCCATAGGAGCCAGAAGAACAGACCTAAAGCTTTTCATTCATTCTCCTACAGCAGATGTCTCAGAACATATATGCAAACATATCTATCTGTGCTCTTTGCAGCGGCCCAGGAAGGAGACAAAAAAAAAAAAAAAAAGACAAGAGTTTACATGATCATGTAATCATTACRGATTCCTACTCTTACTAGTTTAAGTTTCCTGTTTTAATGAAAAGAATCCATGAAAATCAGTCTTTATGTCATGGTTAAAAGGGAACTTGTGTACTTACTACCCACCTGCTCTGTGGATATTTAATTTTAGCATCTAAAATTGAGCTTATTCGACAAACTGTGAATTAAAATCAAAGAACTGAGATAAATCCTCATAAGTACTGAGGTCCAGAAGTTTACTAGTTTTATTCCATTTGAGCCACTTATGACTATTAAACCTACAGAAAAGAAACAAATTTCAGCACTAAAATCTTTTAAACAATAGTATTTAARTCCTTGAAAGAACTAACAACCTCTATTACACAATAACTACCAACAGAACAATCATAGCACACAATCAGATCTTCCAAAAGTGAACCATTTGGTGTAAAAATACATATAAAAAGGACTCAACTAACAGAATTTAAATTCTATTTAAATAATCAGTCCCCAAAATAGTTTGTGACTTATTGAATATTGGTGAAAATACATTTTCGGATTTTGAAGCTGGGTATATAGATTTGAAAATATTATTGAAGACTGTACAATAGGAAATACTGATGAAATAAAATTAATCATTATAAGAGATGTTAGATTWGGTAAACAAGATCTCAGAATTCATTAGCTGGGTCTTCCTGAGTCCACAAAGATTTAGTATTTAGAAGTCACAAAAAATGCCAAGTTGGACTTCAAAGGCTCTGAAGTTCTCCAAAAGGCTTGGGAATCCTTTGGAAGGGATTTTAATATGCTCAACTTAAARAGTTGAGAGGATACTGAATTGCAAAATGAAATTTTGGTTTTCCCCTGCTCAGTACCAGGGAAAAAATGCCTTAAAAACACCAAAGTTTTCAGTAAGTTATGAACTCGCTCCTGAAATGTTAAAATCAAACACTCCAAGCTCCACAGAAACCAATCCAACTCAGATGTGGTGGGGGTGAGGGCTGGCAGCTGGTTTATGRACACGTCATTTTCTTGGCACCCAGAAACGAGATCCCCTCTGTGACCTCTGCCAGTGACCCAGTTCAGTCTACAAGAGGTTGTGAAAACTGACCAGGTTTCTTAACCACCAGCATTTCAGACACATGGTTATGTCAGCTCATTTCCTTGCTGCATTGCACCACCCCAGTGTGGTGGGCTATCCAAACAAAAACAGCATGCAAACAGTTTTGCAAAACTACACCAAGAGGATGAACAAATGGCTTAGCAGAGTTCATCCTGGGAACTKTCTGCTCTCCACTGCTAGCCCACTTCCCATCAGACCCGCGGAACAAAATCATTGTTTTGGTTACCTCCTAGGCCTTTCCCCTGCAGTCACAGGGATGCTGCTAACCACTGTCAGATGTCCTGACATCTGCTGAGAACATAATGACTAACTGTGTCACACTTCTTGGCAATCCCTCAGTTTCCTAGGAATGCTAGAAAGCTGCCATAGTTTGAGTAAAATCTGTACCCTGTCAAAGCCCCAGGGGCCAAACCCTCCAAGTCCAAGCAGTAACCAAGTGACTCTGAAGAAAGAGGTCTCCAAGGGATTGGTCGGAACTGAATCATTCTTCTGTCTGGAAACAGTGAAAGAATGCTTCCCCATTATTTTACACCTGGGAGCACTTAACTCACACAGATGATATGAAATTAGCTTTCCTTCTCAGATTAGAGCAGCAGATGAGAAGGCAAGCAGGAGTATTTGCCCATAGACACATATCTGCCTGTACTTGTTTCATTTGTGGAATATACATTGACAAAATTAATTCCTAGTGTAAGGACTCATCCTCTGCTCTTGAACACTGGGACAGARTGTTATTACATTTTAGGTGCTGTGTGAAAAGCACAGGATATGACATTTAGTGAAGATGTCTGTCAGGAAAGTCAGTGAAAATTCCTCAGCAGAAACAGAGGAAGATAACACTTGAATGAATGTTAATGGAGTTTCTCATCCAAGTGAAGTAAAAYTCCAAGCAATCTGAAGCAGTCAGCTCTAGGATTTCACTACTCTCCTTGTAAGACAACCCTTTTTTTGGTAATATATTGCCTGAATATTCTTTATTATATATTAAATAATTTTTACTTCATGCATAGGCAAAATAATTGAAAGTCACATATACACACATGGTGAATCAGTTTTGATTTTCCAATCCATCATTTATGTCTTGCAATTCAAGGCTGTTGAAGGAGAGAAAGTTGATTCCTGCACTCTCAACCTTGATTTTGGGCTTTCCAAGTTCAGTTGCTTCCCTGGTTGCTTRAAGCCTTGGTGATGCAGCAGCTGCCCTGCACTCACAGCAGCAGTTCAGTAGCCCAAACCTCTGCCTATTCTCTTTTTATTGAAAGATTTTGTCTCCTCTTAAYTATCTCCATGCTAAATAAACTCCTTTCTTCTCATCTTTTTGTTGGCCTTGCTTTCTAATCCTCTCGTAACTCTTATTTGAATGATTCCTATTGGTCTGGATTCCTGGTAAAATGTGCTGCTGAGAGTTGAATATAATCCTCTACCTGACACATTACTAGTGGCAAATAGAGTGGAATAATTATCCTTTGKTTTTTTCCTTAATCCAACACAAAATCACTTGCCTTTTGACATTGACTATAATGCTAATCACTTTAACATTTAATTAATTTTGTAATGCTCTGTAACTTCCATTGACTTTCCAGCAAATAGAACCTTGTTATACAGGTGCTTCAACATTAATACTCCATCTTGTATTTATGATTGCATTATTTCTCCTTCTTAAGTATAGCACATTGCATGTGTCAATTTAAAAATTATTTTAAGCTCTCATGTTAGATCTGGTTCTGTTGGATATTTATTACTCATCCAATTTAGACACCTGGTCCAGATACATAAAGAATTCCTGTATAATTGTAGGACTGTACTAGCCTAGACCAAGACATTTTGTTATAAATACATTAAATAATGATTACAGCTGATGTCCACTGTCTCACAGAAGTTATTACTTCCCATACTAAAACTGGAAAAAAACCCAGAAAAATCTCCTCTCCCTTTTCTTACATGTTTTAATGTAATGGCTTCCTTACATTAGCTGCATGAGCACTATACAGCCATTGCTCTGTTTAACAGCCAGTGCACTCCCCAGACTGTGTTAAGACCAAAGTAATGCCCATGAAATGGCTGACAATGAGAATGAGCTCCTTGCAGGTATTTTTTGTCACTACTTTCTTCCTCCAGTCCTTCATCCCTTCCTGCTTTTTGCAGCTGTCAAAGATGGGGCCAGGACTGTTCCTGTACAGCACAGCCATTCTCGCCTTTGTTGTCACTCTCACGGCAACTTTTGCCACTCAAGGGGACAGTTTGGACACCACTCCTCATTTCAGTGCAGACATTTCACTAAGAGAGCTCCAAAAAGCTGCAGCCAGCCCTGATGCAGCCCTGAGCACAGGTTATCCAGGCAAGGCTCTGTTATCCCTTCACTAGAAGGCAGGGCACTGCTACAAAAGCAGGAGTGGTGAATGATGCCTCTAATCCTTTTACATTAGTACCAGTGAAAACAATATCTTTCCTCTGGATGTAGGCATAACAAAAGACTCTAATTTGGCTTTCAGACTCTTGTGGATAATCTGCAGGGCTGCTTGATAAAAAAACTTCCCTTTAATTAGGAAAATGAACTGATTTCTATACTACACCTGAAGCACAATAAATATGAAAGGCAAGCCTTATGGAGGAGTTGCTTTTCAGAACAGAGATATGAGTTAGGACAATAAAGATCACAAGTATCTCTGAATTTTTATGTAAAAATACTTTGTTTTAGTTTGCTTAGGTTATGTGTTCTTAACTTTATAAAAATTTCCATGGTTATCCTTAATTATAAAGATATGCTGTCATCTTTCCAGCCTTCCTTGGCAATGTCTCCCTTTGATAAGTGGTATCAATACTAAGCACCTTGTCACTAATGAATAGCTGTTTCTTTTCTCTCCATCTTTGTCAGTGTGACAGCTTCCCACCCACACACTGTTCAGTGCTCTTCCTACCCTGTGTTTCCTACATTTTTTTATAGGCAGGCACATTTATTCTTGGCAGGCTTTCACATATGAATAAAAAGCACATTCAATTTGTGAGTCATTTTCTTCAGGCTTTGAAATATCAGCTACAGTGCTGCCTACCACATAAGGGATTAATGAACAGTATGCATAACCTGGTTATTTTTATACCTTTCATTTTTCTTATTACATTCATCTATTGATGGAAAAATGACAGATTTTGCTGGAAGAGAACAAATTAAAAATATTTTTATTACATTGGGCTTGACCCTGCAATCTTGATTATTGCTGTGATTAAAATAGACAAAAGCCCACTTCTTAAATTCACAAAGCACTTTTACTCAATGTGATCCAAAAGTATGACATTAAAAATAATGGATGCACAGAATTAATTTTATCCTTTAATACCTGAAATTTATGGAATGCTGGAGTAAAATGTCACTGCTTTATAATCATCTAACATCAAAAACAAATGTTATCAATGATATTGCAGCCCACAGAATTTCGACATTTAAAGTCTGAGTCTAGACGTTAAATCTTGAGAAACCACAAATAAAATTTTAATTAACAACAATATAAATATTTAGTGAAAACAGTACAGCAAAAGCTTTTTTATTATAAACACTACAACTGAGTCCTCACTAGTCGCAAAAACAGGATCCTAGTTTAGTATCTAAGCCTCACATCTGATGGGTTTTTACTTCAGAATTAAAGCCACAAGTTCAGAATTGTTTCTCTTGCTAAATCAGTKAGTGGTCACATAATCTTAAGTAACCAGTTGCAAAATAACCAGAGAAAAAATAATCCCCAGTAAAATGACTATTTAATTTCCCTGAGATTATTTACTTATTTTCTTTTATAAACAAAGCAAACAGAGGAAAAAAAATTAAGCCATCAGATTTCTTGTTATGGTGACAAAGTGTGCAAGCTGGTTTGGCCTTCATGACCTGCAAGCTTGGCTAAGAATTTATACAGCACTAAGAGTTGTGGGGCAAAGATAAATGTGGCTTTGCCCTCCAACAAAAAGGGCATTTTTGTGCTTCAGAGTTTAAAAGAAACAAGTTTATTCTGCATGAACCAGTCTTTACTACACAGCCATTCTAGTCATTCACTTAACCTGGAACAGCATACATATAAAATGTAGTGACTAATTGTGACACGGTCCTATCTCAGTATAGCCATGACTGTGCACAACTACTATTTCTGTCTCAAAGAGCACTGCTGCAAAAGTCTGATAGAGAGAAATAGTCTGGATGGAAATATGACAAAGCACAGCAAAAAGGTTCCCCTTAGCTGCACTTTCATTGGTGCTTCAAAATCAGCCTTGTCAAACAAAAGCATCCACTCCAGAGTCCTCTGCAGCTTAGGGAAGTGATCACAGTTTCAAGTCACTTCCTCAAAGGAAAAAGGAATATTTTAGTGTGGCCCCAGCAGTGTACGTTTCCCTCATCTTTCTTGGAATTGTTTGGGAAGAAATTGAAATACCCTTCACAAGGATATCCAGTCTAGAATTCTGATAAATCTTAATTTCAGTGAAGTAAACAATGATTTTACTATGGCAAAAAATCAAGAACATCCCCATTTCTAACAGTCACACTGCTTTTCTAACAAAAATTTTCAGCTAGTGAGTTTTTAGTCATAGAGTTGTAGAATATCCAGAGTTGGAAGGGATTAACAAGGATCAAGTCCAACTCCTTTATTTATTCAGTGATATCAAATCACTTGGGCAATACAAAGACCTTCGTTAAGGCCCAGGAAAACTACCAGGACAGTAATTGTATCATCTTTATATCCAACATTGCAAATTAACTGTGACTCAAGAGATCTGTGCATGGAACAGAGCAACATCAATCTACAATGGTATTAATCATATTTTTGCTTTTTCTGTGTGAGGAAATAAAGCCTGAGTAACCAGCTCTATGTTTCCTCGCCTGAACATTGAACTTTTCCATGCTGCTAAAGGAGAGCTTTAAAGGAATCACCTTGACATCTAACCCAGTGTTTGATTAGGATTAGATGTTCCAAATAGCCTGGTAAACAGAAGCCCCAGCAGAAGGCAATTTTGCTAAAGCTTAATAGATAATTATAAGTATCCCTCTCTTAATTAGACACCATTTTTAGCTTCGTCCCAATTTCCAAAGTTTCCCACAAAAGTTCTCAAGTACAGAATTATACCTGCAGTGCATTTTAACATAGTGGGCTTTTGAGTTGTTCGAGTGTTTGGTTTTTGTTGGTTGAGTTTTAGGTGTTTTCTAGGATCTCTTACCCACAACAAGCTCTTCTTTGCTGTCATCCAGCTCAGCAGTTGCGTGCCTGGCTATACAGAAGAGCAGCAAGATAAAGGGCGAAGGTGAGGAACGTCCCTTCTTTCTTCCCTTCATTTTTCCTGCRTAACATAAAAGTGAGAATTGACAAATTCAGTCAGATTCCTTGAGCATTCTGCAAAAGTTATTAACAGGGCAGAGCACAGCCCTGTGGGCAGACACACAAACTGGAAGCTTTGGAGATAATGTGAGCTCTTTTAGTATAAACCTCTTGTAAGCACAGTGAAACGCAAGACAAGGATTGCAGTTGTGCTCAGCAGATTGCAAGTCTCCTGTCCCATCTCCAGTCCAGGTTACAGGCACTGCTACTGCTTTCATTCTAAGCCCCAGYTGAAATCACCTCCTGGAACACATCATGACACAAAATATAACACTTGGTACTTTTAATGTCCTGACATTAATTACACAATGTAGTATTGCTTGCCAAGTCAAATCATTTCAAGTTTTACTCCATCTGCAGAACCTAGATTCATTACCACAACATTTTCAAACAAATGTTTAATCATTTTATAATCAGCAAGTTCCCAAATTACTAAATTGCATTTCAGAGGAATCAGTGAACTTTTTGCAGCATAGGCTTCAGTGCCTTAAGCAGGATTTTGTATCTTGTGCATCTCTTTAATACTGAGAATTTCACTTAAATTCAGAGCTATTATTTTTCACTTTGAAGCAGTGCAATCATTGACAGAAGAAAAACACTTTTATTYCATGGCAGCTGGCATGTTCAGGTTGCTAAAGACAAGGTTATGCACGCACACATGAAATTAACTCCAGAAAATTTTTGCTTTAACTTTTTTAGAAATGCATAYTTTCCAACTAACTAAAAGTTCCTTAAGGATCTCTGGATTTTAATTAGAAAATAAACCCAAAGTCTTCTTTGTTACCAACAGATCAATGCCCTGTTCATAATAGGGAATAGAAGGTAGTTCCCTACCCTCTTCTCTTAAAAGTACAGTATTAAATTTCTCTTGGCTATGTTAATTAATATTAAGTAAATAMAACCTAAAAATCTAAGGGCTAGGAMGTTTCTCATCTTCAGACACTCTCTGGTCTTGAGTGTTTTTGTTTACATGCCTGTGAAGACAGCATGGTCTTCACCAAATCAGAGCCACAATTCTCATTTCTCTCTAGAAAACTTAGCAATTTTTTCCTCTGCATACTCAGTGTTTTCCCAGCTTGCAGCATATAATAAAAAGGAAATTTATTGTTAAAAACAATGATTTCTTGGTGAAATCATGAGCAGCAGTATTTAGGTAATTTTTAAATTTGACAATGCCCTTTAGAAGGCTTCAGTATATAATGTAGGGAAAACTACTGAGAGTTCTTCCTTTTTTATCTTTTTTTTTTTTTAATAATGGAACAAAAGTTTTGGTTTTAAAGGAATTTCTTTTTTAGCCAGAAARTATGACCATGGTAAATTCCACATCATAATGCGTTCCTGACTAAACAAACAAAAAATTGCAAGGCTTTGATTCCTTCTAGACTCAATTATTAAGCCTAACTTCTACCGGAACAAAAAAAAGGCTTTATCCACATACAGTTTGGCAAAAAATTTTGCAAACTAATACAGATCTCATTTTGTGCTTTTAACTATGGAAAATTAAAAGCACAAAATTATTTTAATCATAATTTTAAAATCTTTCCTCAAATACTATTCTTYAGCTCTGCATACAAATTTGGAAATTATTGTTTTCTAGCAGAGATGGAATAACCTCTCTTGGATTAGAAACCAGTGCACAAGTTTTGAAATATTCCCTAAATGAAAAAATGAGCAAGAGCTAGAGTATTTTTCAAAGAAATAGAAGTAGCATCTTTTATCATAATTCTAACTAGAACTCCAGTTTCACAATCCTTTATATACAAAGTTTTGTAGTACCTGACCTTGGAGGAGTTACGCATTTTTATCCAAATGTTTTAAAAAAAAAACAAACAGAGTTACAACAAATCTTTTAATTCACCCCTGATAAAAATGCCAGTCATGCTTTAAAATAGACAKTAACTCTGTACATGGCAACCTGAAGTTGTCCAAGACTGTCTTTGTGATTTGAGAGACCTCTGATTTGTGATGTTTAGTTTGACATCAACTAAAATTAAAATAAATCCAAACTAATAAAAATGGTATGGGGAGAAATATTAAGTAAAAAAATTAAAGAACTGCACAGACAGTGAGCACTACAATATAAAAAAGTTGGTGATAATTTGACATTGTCTAGGCTCACTTAAAGCAGAAATGCCATCAAATATTCAGATTTCATACTTAGATATAAAGTAATAACTCTCAAACTGCCTGGCTCCAGTAAGGTCACTGGAATAAAAAAATTACAAAAGACAGTTATAATTTTTRAAATTACATGGGAAAGAGCAAATTTCTAGCTGATTGTTTTCCTTAGAAGTAATCATTGGGACAATTGTGGCTCATCATAAAGGAACTTGCTAATTATCCACATGGATTAGTTCCATGTTTGCCCTTGAGCCCTCATTTTCCATGTTTGAGTTTTTCCAAACATACCATCAAAACTCTCACTAGTTCAGCAAAACTCTATTTGAATTTGGGTTTTTATCACTTAAACTGAAGCTTTGGTTTCTTCTTCCAGGAATCCACAGAGCATAGACTTAGACTGCAAAATTTAGTAATCAGTTTTTAGTCAGTTATCCCATATTCTCAAAACCTTTTCCCCAAGCAGAACACAGGCAACCAGGCAGAAGTGGAAATCCGTAATAAGTGCCTATTTTCTTTTCCATTTGGAAATAGAATTGTGTGTATTGTGAGCTGCCCTACAGCACTGTCACTGTTTGTGAAGACAAATTACTGCATTTGTGCAGAGAACAAAACCCATCCCAGGGTACAGTATTTCTAATCTTCCACTCAACTCCTACATTTCCCTTCAAAGGAAGGGTCAAAGTGTGTCAAAAGCTGGGCATCTCCATGCTTGGGCCAGCTCCCAACAGGAACAATGCAGGCTGTGCAGCAGCCTATCTGCCTTGCTGCAAGGCCTCCTGAGCAAACACAACCTCCTTTATCTTCCTGCTACCCTTCCCTGGAGCTCACACAGTCCCAGAACACTGGGTCAGGTCTGGGTGGAGGTGGGATGAGTGGGGTGAAGGTTTTGGAAATAAAATGCTCAAATCCTTCCGTAGTCTAATCATTTCTTATTATTCCTGAAGGAAGGATGAAATCCCAGATCAAAGCGTACTTGGCACTRGATTTTCAATTAAAACCCAAACCCTCTAGAAAAAGTCCAGGTTTCCTGGCTGGATGTTCAGCTGCCCAGTAACAGAATTTTAAAGCTGTAAGCCTCTTATGATATTGGTATTTTTTTTAAGCACTCTGATTTTTGGTTRTTGTATTTGTATGGAGTGCAAAATTTAAAATACTTCATCTATGATATTTGGCTAGTAAAATGTCAAATGCACACAATGGTGAAAAACTGTGTGTCATGAGAAAAATAGGAAATGTGGCAATTTTAGACAGGTCATGTTTAACTGTCTGACTATTTCAGCCACATTCTGAAAATTTCTGAGAGTAAATAAAGCCTTTTCCTCCAGAAGGATTCTAGCTTAGGACAGCCAGGCACCAGTAACATTCTACATTATGRTATCATTAGTGTATATTTTATACAGACAATTCCTAAGGAACTGGCATTCTACTGCTCCCAAACTCCCCCACCCTTTAATGAGACATTTTATAACAGACAACAAGAATTTTACTTGACAAAGAAGATCAAAGGTCTGTGGATAATAATTGGCACTGATTTATTTACTGATTTAATTAAACACTTGCATTTAGTGCCATTAGCTTCCCTCAGGCTGAAACACAGGTAGCCAAGGCAGACCACAAGCAATCAAGGAAGCTCCCAGTTACGGATCTTCACTAACTGGCCTTTTTCTTCCTGACATCCAAAACAAAAATAGAAGGAAGATCTCAAAATGTTTTTTGCCGAAACCAGAAAAGTATAAAACTCAGTGTGTTGTCCATTGCAGCCTTTGGAGACAGGATTTTTCTTTTCTTTTTTTTTTTTTTTAAGCTAGCAGTCTGTTCAACACCAATTTCTGTCAATTTCTGTAGTTCCCTGAATGTTTAGTCACAAACTTTTTTTTTTTTTTTCTCCCAGTGTGGCATTTATCTCTAACACGCTAACTGGAAAAAGAAAAATAAAACTAGCTTTTCCCACAGTAGCCAAAAAAAGACATCCTTAGAAAAAGGCCTAAAGTGATATTGCAATGATGGTAAAAGTGACTCATTCACACTGACAGCCCAGGAAACAGAAACACACACACACAAAAAGGCAGAGGATATAATTAAGTAGAGGAAGTAGTAGCAGCAGGTAGGATATGCATGGCCAGAGGTCCATTTTAGCACAGCCTAAAATGAAGGATTAAAAGGTCTAACTAGACAGGATTATAGCACTTCTGATATACAAGCAGACCTTTTCAGTTCACTGTAGTTCAGAGGCATTGCCTTTGCCCTGTGATATCTTGCTCTGCCTCCCAGGACCTGTGTGACACAGGTTTCATTASTCTTCTCTGCAGCATTGTCTCCCAGCTGGCAGAGTCAGTGTTCCCTTTAAAATTATTTTATTGCATGTGCTGGTTTGGAGCTGTTTTCTCATTCCCTCAGCTGTAAATATGAAGAATGGAGTGAGCAGAATTCCACCACCTCTGTTCTGATGGTGGTRCCTGAGTCAGTGATGAGCTGTCAATTAAACTGACTGCCACCAGAGCCACCAGAGCCTTGTGCTGGCACAGCAGCTTAGTAAGTTCAGGCAGTGCACTGTGAATCATGAGCATGCAAACATTACTGACTGAAGCCAAAGCTATGGGAATCCCMCTCCCAMCCCAAATCATCTCCCTTTTYSTGYGCCCTGCTGTGGCAGCTTTCAGTCTGTSTCAGTCCTGGGACCAGGGACTCCATCTGCTTCCTCCAAGAACTTCAGATTCCCTCTTGTCATGAAAGAGAACTTTGGTTGGTTACCTACCTTTYACCATTTAGCATAAATGCTTTGCTGCTGCACTATTCCAGTCTCTGAAATTACCTAGTGAGAACTGGAAACTGAAGTGAAAACTGGGAACTATGGAGAAAATTTGGAAAAACTAATGTTTTTATTAGCTTTTATGCCGAAAAGTTGTATAACCTGATGTCACTGGTTCAGATTTAAACTTCCACCTTCTTTCTGCTTTTATGAATGTTGTAAATGCTGCTTTCCGAGTACACCTGATAAAATAATTGAAAATAAAAACCTTGCCATATTTTTGAAATGGAAATATGAAAAAATAAGTTGATTAATAAACCCAGCACAAGAAGTCCCTTCTTTCTTATATGCCGGTGGACCTCCTGCCTTTTCATTTTCCTTGTTATCTTCTTTCGCTCTTGCTTTAAAACTGTTTTCCATTTTCCCAGCTTMGGTCCAGGACCTATTTTTTCCCTTCTGCTGGTCTGTTCACATCTGGCACTAGGTACTTCTGCCACCCTGTCTCCACTCATCTTCTCTTGTGACACAGCTCCAGRCCCTAAATTCCTCCTCCACTGAGTTCTCCTTCTTGCCTGGCTCAGTCAGGTGTCCCACCCATGGTATCCATGACCCAAGAGCAGGGAACTGGATATAATCAGCTGGGCAGAGCTGTAGTGACAGTAGGCCTTGGCTACAGAAGCCTACAAACAATTTTCCTAACTCCCTGACCAAGCAGTGCAGAGCACCTGATGCAACAGYCAAAGGGAATTATAACTTCTGAAATTAAGACTGATTTATTAAAATAACTCCACTTTTCACAGGACCACTGGGTTYGTCTGCAGCAAATCACATAACTACCTCATTTTCATTTTGATATAGCTTTCAACAGGGAAAAGAAATCTTTTGCTTCTATCAAAATATTTTTACATGTGGACTAAAGCAAATAACTTGCTTACATAATTTCATAAATCTTAATAAACAAAAAAACCCCACTACACTCAGGCCTGAACTGCTCAGGCAGAAACTACCCGTTGGTAGCAAAAATATTGGCCAACTGATCTTATTTTGAAACGGAATGCTTTCAGTATCCTAATAAAAACCACTCCAGAGCAAAAGATCCACTAGCAAAACAAACAAGCAGAAATATTAGTTACATCTAAGCACCATAAAGTGTCTAACCTGGTTTTTTTTCCTAGCAGTTTGGACTGGAAAAGTCCAGCCCATGTGTTCAAGTCTCAGCTGTCCTTGTGGATAAACAGGAGTGAATTTAGATGTCAATTAACTTAGCACAACCTGCTCTTCTAGTGGGGAGAGGAATTTCAGCACTATATTATATATATGTCATCCAGTGGTGTGTAATTTCCCATTTGCACATGCTGTGGAAGCATGACTACACAATCAGGTGCTGAAAATACCACAAGCAGGCACAGGAGGAAACTGCTGCCACAGTGATGCCCCTTGTGACTGGCTTTGGTCATACACAGTCACCTCTTGTAACCTCACCATCACATCAATCATTTTTTCACACACACAGAGGTTCAAAACACAGATTTCCCTGCTCTGTCAGGCAAGTTGAGCTCACCTGGTCTGGCTTCCCAGCTGGAGACACCACAGACACTTTTCCTGCAGTGGATTTGTGATTGTCACACAGGTYAGAAATGCTGAAACTGCTTTCAGTGGGAATCACCCAGGACTCAGACTGGCTCAGATTTTCATCCTCCAGCCACTAGAAACCAACATGAAATAACAATGCCACAGAAAAAAGGATTATATTCCCTTCATCTCCCACAGTGCCAGCTCCTCTGGACATAGAGCAAATGCCGACATGCTTTCTTGAAGTTCATAAAAAAAATACCAACTGAGTGCTTCCTTTAAATAAAATCTGTATTTCTAATTTGCTGCAACTACTCTTTTCAATGTAGCTACATTAAAATTAGTTCTCTTGGAATGCTTTGTTTTCTGAAGGAAGGTTAAATTTCCTGAAAGAAAGTTGAACTTTCTTGTGATCCAACTCATACCCTAGAGTAAGCCTAGTCTTCATTTCTCACTAAACTGTAAATCTAATTACCTGATTCAGAGCTTCACTCGGTTATTCATCAGGGAAGGTGGCAGCAATACTAAAGATAGGAAATAAATATCTGTATTAACAGCACAGGAAGTAATTAAGAAACTGAACAAAGAGTTGTGAGAGAAAATGAAAAGGATTAAAATAAATCTATTTTGCTGTGAAGTAACTAYGAGGGGATAGGAATTATACAATTCTCCATATGGTTTTGCTTCATTCTGTCCCCAGGGGTACTCTGTCCCCATTGTAAAGTTAAATTGGTTTCATAAGACAAACACACAGAAGTGAGTAATTTGTCCCTCCCTGTTTTTAAAGACATTTTCACTGGTTTCAGTGTGAAGAACAACTGCAGATAGGTAAGAGTCCACCAGCCTCTCCTGATTCTCTAGAGAGAAAATGTGTCTGTTCAGAATGCAGCCCAAACAAACAACACCAGTAACTAATGGAATTTGACAGATTTTAAACACTTGGCTCCACAATTGAGATATGACAGTCATGTAAACCTCAATGCTACTAAATTCTACTCATATTCTTTTTTTTAATTTTAAAATTTATTTTCTTTTTCCTATACAAATGCTTTGAGTCCTTCTGGCAGACATTCTCAGAATGAACTGAATGACAACAAAACCATGAAAGTAAAAAAGCACTTAAAGCAGATACCACCTTATCTTACAATGCAAGCTAAAATTACTGCCAGAATCACCTTTTTAAAGTAAATGTAGATATTAAAGTAACTTTCCAGAATGTGAAAGATTGTGGAACAGTATTTTTTTTCCCCAGAGGAGATTTTTTTTTTTCAGAAACAATCCTAGTCCCACTGATTTATCAGTGGGAAAAGTCTGTGTTCTGTGCCCTAAAAGTCATCCAAGATGCACAGAACCAGAACAGCATTAAAAATATCAGTGCCCCTGTGCTGGTGAACACCTGGGTACCAACATCTGCTTCTGTTTATACACTTGGAAGAGTTATTTGAGAAACAGACAGTCCTTGCAGGTAGAACTGGAGCTGAGGAATTCTCCTTCTCTAACTGTGGATCTGGACATGTTCTGAGTCTGCTAGGATGCTCCTTATTTTACACCCTTGCTTTGTTTCTAAGATCACTTTTCCTCCAATTTGTGAAAACTTCCTCTTCCCAGAAAACTGCCTCCTTTTTGAATGCCRTCCCTCACTTCCCTTTAGATCTAAAATAGACACCAAAGAGTCAAATTTTTACCACTGGGCTTTCAAAATTACTCTCCAATGAGATTAGGGATAGATTAACTCACTGCCATTAAATTTCTATCTGTCCTGAGTCAGAAACATAAAACTCTAAYTCAGCATTTAGAATATTACTAGATGAATAACAATTAAGTTTTCATGAGCAATATTAGTAAATGTGGGCACTGCACTAAAAAGCTAAATGTACCTTAAAGATCACGTAGCTACACCAGAGAGCTGAAAGACTTTAAAACTCAAAAATTACAAACCATGCAATGCACAATGTGAGGACAAACACACAGATTACTGAAAGGCAATTTAAAGGGCASTCTGTGACTCTCTGGCATAAAAGTCATAAAATTTTCAAATAAATGGATTCATCAAGCAATTGGCCCCATGACTGCTTTTTAATGAACCATTTCACTTGGGGCATTATTTGACAGGAGAAAAGGCCAGAGCAGGGTGTGCTTTAATCACCTTTACCTCCTCAGCACTGTTCTGCGTACACTACACCAAAGTAAACTTGATCATAATTCTGAAATTCAGCTTAAAGAATAATTCAGAGGAATCTGACATGGATACAGATACCCATTGTCTTCACAGACAGTAATAAATGTCTCCTAGTGAAATTAAATCRTGGGCAGAAGGTTCCAAAGGGCAAAGGCTGACAGCTTTACCCAAGTAGGTGCCTGGCAATTCCTGCAGCATGCCCTTGCTGTCCCTATCTGCACTGACAGCTGCACTTCCTGCCTCTGTGTCTGCCCATAGGACACTCAGGAAGGAAGGTTATATCTTTACATGTTTCCCATGACACTTTCATGGCTGATTCCTGGAGCACTGAGTCAGACTGACCATCCACACACTCCTCCCCCAGTCCAAATTGCTGTTTTTCTCCTTACCTCTAATTTCCCATTGTTATGGGTTTTTTTCTTCATTAAAATTGTAATTTTTTTTATATATTAGCCAATTCTAGCAATGTTTTAAAATACAGGCTAATATCACTTCTTTGTTTTACAGAGTTACTAAAACTGAAGTTCACATCAATTATTCTGAGTAAAATATTACAGAAGTCACCAAAACTATTCTGGTTTTTTGGGGCGCAGAGTGTGTTTGTTACACTGATACGACTGGACACCTCATTCACTCGTTTCTTGTAGATTTCAAATATACTGTGAGTGAAATTGGCTACTGTCTTAACAGCTTAATTTGATTCTCTTTAAAATCTTCCTGTACTTCTCACAATATGACTTGCTTCAGAAGCTAGTTGCCTCAGCCTGATTTGAAACAGCCTGGCAGACCACTCTGCTTGAATCGAGCCTCTCTTGCATCCACTGTAAAAAAGCAAGAGCTTTTCCTCAAACTCAAGCTATTGATCAGAATTAGCTTATTCAGCTTTAGGACTGCTTCCTTTCCAAGACTTTAGAGTTTAAAATACCTGAGACTGAGATTATGGCAACCAAATGTTAGTTGTATCAATCATGCAAGTATATTCATTGTCCTGCTGTTYCAAATCTGCAGGGGAAAAGAAGTCTCCCCCTTTTTGCAGCACTCTTGGCTGGACTTTGAATCTAAACATCAGACTACTGCATGTAAAGCAAACCACCAGCTGAGACTGCTTTCRGCAGCTAAAGGAAAAAGAATTACTCCGTTAAAACCGAAAGTCTGTTGCAAAGTACTCACCCAACTCCTAGCAACAGCTCTTGAAGAAAGAGGGAATTCCTGAATCAGAGCTGAGTGCGATCCTCCCCTAGCGATCCGCGTTGGAGGGGTGTGGTGTGGAGCGACACAGGCAGGGCTGCGAGCTGRTATCTGCCTGCTGCCGGCCGGGGCATGGATTGCTCAGCCGGCCGCGGCTTGGTTTGGAGCCGCAGCTCGGACACGGGCTGGCTCCGGCAGCAGGCACAGATCCCCGGGAAGGAGCGGCGGGAATGCTTCCTCTCGGGAGCTCTATCTGCCCGGGGCTGGGGGAGCTGCTTGCCGAGCAGCATGGGCTGGAACGGGATGCACCTTCACAGAGGGAGGGGCTGCGAGATGATTTAGTCGCTGTCCCTGGCAGGCTCTGGCACGGCCCGTGAGGATGCCCTGCTATTCCCTGCAAGTTTAAGGGATGCGGTGTGATGGACTGCCGTGTTTAATTCTTTTTAAACRAAGTCACTGCTCGCCCGGCTGTCTGGAGCTGTTCACAAAGGCTATYCTGCCTGCAGCTACAACATCCCATCTATTGGAACATCACACCAGTACGTGCTAAAAACTCGAGTTCAGCGTCACTAAGAGCACCGTGGGTGATGATAGGGATGGGGACCCTCAGAGACCTTCTAAGTTGTGCATATAGAGACACACATCCAGAATCTCAGTCTTGGACACACAGGATGGGAATTTCCCAGGTAAGGAATGAAACAGTAAGAGGGACAGAAACAGCAGCTGAAGCACAATAACCTACACAGTCAGTAGCTGTAACTCATTGTAATTATTTCTAGGCAAAGACAAACAGGTAGTTAAATCCCTTTCATTGAAGGTTATGTTCAGCTGCCCATCACCATCCTGAAACAGACTGGCAGTTTGTCCTGGCCAGTTAATGGATTAACTATCTCTGACACAAACAGAAGGGCTCCTGGCAGCTCCTTGGATCTCCTGGCTGTTGTTCCTGACTGTAAAAATGTCTGTAATACTTTTCTGAACAAAGCCAGYAGTCAGCTGAGTCTACTTACTATTAACTGGGTCAATAATCAGATGGATTAAGTGTCCTGAAATGGGCTAGAAGCACTCCCAAAGCAAAGGGACAGTTCAGATGCTGGGGGCCAGGTTCTACCCTGCAGTTACTAATTACCAGCTCAGATAAAGCAAGAGGCAAGCCAGCTGCAGAGGTCAGTGAAAAGGAAATGGGCACTCTGTCATTTGTGTCACAGCACAGCAAATGAAAATCATTGTGTTAAGAATTACAGTCTATCAGTGCTATCCATAAATCTGTTTGAGGGTCACAAGAAAGACAGYCCAAAGCAGATGCACTAAAATTACACCATGACTTAAAGAAATGTCTTGTACATTCACAATAGAAACAAAACTCAATAGATTTCAAAAAATGTACATACTTCTCCACTTTGATAACGTACCTAGATGGATGAACAAGAATCTATGTGGATTGTTTCAAACCTGCTCCACTCTACAAGAAATTGACAAAGAAAGTTTCTTTAGTTTTAGTTGTACTGGATGCTGAAAGGTCTGAAATTACAAGTGCATGCAAATTTATTTCAAATCTTGGGATCGGGCCTGGCCATAATTTCACRTGGATTTTTTTTGTTGCTGTTTTAATGAGATGATTTTTTTTTATGAACACCCACAAAAAAGAATTTCCATAGTTTGTGTCAATGAGTTAACATCAGTCTTCTTCTCACAAGACCTTACTCAGGTAACTCAAAGGAATTCTGAAAGATATAGTCCACAAAGACATGAAAAAATAAAAGGGAAAAGCTATCGTTTAAAACACATTTCATGTCTTATTGTCAAATAAGGGGAGAAAAACATATAAAGAAAAGTACTTTAAAGAACATATAAGAGAACCAAACCCTTAGACTAAGAAATCTTTGATAAATAATAAAACTYTATAAATGAGAGTAAAAATGCTGCCATGCTCTCAAGGAATGCATACTCAGAAGAAAAATTCCAAGAAAACTCTTTCATATTCAAATAAGCAGTTTTGCTTTCTATTCTGTTGTTGCCTCTCCAGCTCCCACATGCAGTCCTCCTAACTTAGTTGCCAGGAATTAATTTAGTTGTCCTCCTAATTTAGTTTGTATTATAACTACAACATAAAAGACTTCAGTTGAAGATGGAATCAGACTTTGAAAATGAAAACAAAACTGRTTTGAACCTTTAGTGTGATCAGAGAATTGCATTCAGCTCTGACCTGGCCTAGACAATCACACTAATCCCYGGCCTGCCCTGAAGCCTGCTGATAACCCTTGTCTGTCCACAGTGGAAAATGTCCCTACCTGAGGAGGTACCAATTAGCAGATACATACAATAGTTCAACTAGAGTAAACTAAAGCAGAGGTGCCATGAAAAAYRTTGYTTGTATATACTTGCAGTACTCAGTMCTTGGCTCTGAAGAGTCCAAAGCTGAGGTGATTAGAATTTAAGTCTTCTGAAAGTGCACAGAATTATTCCCAACAAGCTGGGAGATGAGGGAATTAGAAAAGGAATGTCTGTATAAGAGGTCAGCATCATTACAAGCCTGATGAACAAACAGACACTGCTTAAAAAGGCACACTGCCAGCTACCCTCTGACCACAGAAAAATCCCTTTACTCCTGTTGTCAGCTGGGAGCTCTCACAATGAAGCTGCTTCTGGTGGCAGCCCCACTTTTTCCAAGAGCCAAAACAGGAAACCCCTTAGCCTGGAGCTCTGTCTTGACTGCTGGCCTGCACAAGGTAGGCAAGGATAACAATACTAATGGTAAAAGTCTTGGCATCGGCAAAATGCTTCCAACACCCAGGTTAGAAACACCTGACTCTTCCTTGAGACCCAGCAGTGGCTTCAGGCCAGGTTCTCCACCCTTGTCTCCACCATGTCCCTGTACCACACAGCCTACATTTCTAGTGGCAAGCTGGTTTTACACTGACAACACTGTTAGTGCCAGCAGGACAGCAGGACATGGAAGGTAAGAGCTAATAACTGCCCTAAAGGCTACAGAGAACTGGGACAGGATCACTGTTCCCTGCAATGTCTGTTACCAGTTTGGATTGGTGCTCATGCTGACTGAAAGGGATGGAGGGAAAGACGGTGATCCACAAATTCAAATTTTCCTAACCTGTACATTTTTATTTGTACATAGTGCATGGGTTTTTAGGAGAATATGTTAGACTCCACCACAGCCCTAGGTATATGCTGTTCAGAAATTACAATTATTCACAAATATCCAATCTTGTAATTGTTTTACTGAACCAGAACAGAGATAAAGCAACACAAAATTATATTATAAATTTTGTTTGTGCAGACATAATAAAATTAATATTTTAATCTCTATCATTTCTGAAGCAAGATTCACTGTGTCACACAGTTGGGAAAAAAACAAAGGCTTACATAAGCTGTTCCTCAAACAGCTGTTCCTCGGTGAGGGTGTGACATTGCTCGGGCTTTAACAACACMAAGTCTGTGATGTCTTGTTGCCCTCTAGCGATGGCACTTGATTTTCCCGCTGCTGAGATCTCAGAGCTGAGAGCTGTCTGCCTCCARCAAACTGAGTCATAACTTAATACTCCTACTGGCGATAGGGGATGGGACAGCACGGGCATTTCTGAACCCTCATAAGSATAAAGTAAACCCGAGATCAATCTGGCAGGAGATCCACCACCAGCCCAGCTGGCTCAGCCCAGTGAGCCTAAAAGTGAGAGCTAAGATGTGGCAGTCACTGTCACCACAGCCACACAAAATCCTWGCTAGGTTCTAAAAGGGGAACATAGAGAAAGGGAGGAACATAGCTTTATTTCCCTCCAGTAGGAGTTTTACAAATGGCTGTGTTACTGGTTTATACTCGTTCCATTAGAGTGGTCTCTGTAGTACTAAATATTTCAATGCTGACTAAAAACACTTGAATGGAAGTGAAAGATCTTGCTTAGTGAATCAGAATCCAACAGCTGTCACTTGAAGAGCTGTCTCTCTGATGCACTCCTCTCTCCACTCTTATTATTTCTTTCCTGTAACACTCTGATCTTATTTTAAAACCATGGCTATCTCAAGGGCTTTCTAAAGASTGAAACTGAAATGAACAAAAAAGGTGACTATTTTTCCTGAAAGCAGAACATTGAGATAGCACAATGAGGCAACCCCAAAAATGCAGGCTTTGTTTCTGTCCTCACTCCAAAGTAGYAATAGCTAAGTAACACATACCATTACTAATGGAAATGTAGTATGCAAACATCTTTAAAATATATTTTAGACATCTAAATATTTAAACATCTTTAAAAGAGAGAATCTTCAACACTTAACATCCAAATTTATTTTTGCTGGGGGTTTTTCTTGGAGTTTTGTGCTTTGAAAGTCAAATACTTTACAAGGCCATCGAAGGTAAGTTGGGTAAGTGGACTATCCTAATGTACTTTTTTTTCTTTAGGGGTGAGAAGAGGAAAGGAACTGAGTGATGGATGAGAGGAAAGTGATTATCAGATCAGCTTCTTACTAGTTGAAAATCTTCCCAAGCTGAGCTACCCAGCCTGTTTGAGCACCAGCAAGGAAAACATTCAGCATCTGCCTTTCTGATTTCTACGCCCAGCTGTGCAAATGGTTCTCTTGAAATTAAACTTCTGCTTTGACCAGCAGAAGGACAGAGGTTCTGCAGTCAGCTGGTGCTGTTCTTTTTCCTGAAAAAAGCTGAGCTTATAAAATTTTCCTTCCATCAAATCCAGGGCTTAAAAAAACCCCAAAAGGGCTCTCCTTCTATTAGGCAGAACACTTTGTCATCTTGTACCCTATAGAAACTCAGTATTAGCATACCACCAGAAGATAACATTCCATGTGTTGACACCAGATGAATCAGGGGTTAAATACCCAGCATATTTAATAATCTGARTATTGTTTAGACCAAGCAGGGAGAAGCAATGCAACCCTAAGGATTTAATTTCTCTAATTTTCCTGTATCATGATCAAACTACTGCCTCTTGGTAGAAGACAGAGATGTGACAAACTTTCACATTTCTTGTTTTCATCTGGGCAGTTGTTTCCCTTGTAATTATTTTAATTAATTTTTCTGTGCATTTCTTTTTGCTATGACCTTATATAACTYATATACTTCTTTTTAAACTCATCAGTTTAATAAGAGTAAAATATGGGCAGCTTGGAGCATGCTTTGAAGTTGAAATCCTAAAAAATTAGTTCCCATTACTACCTTTTTTAAAAGCCCAGAGATAAGCTACTTTTGTAGTTCAATTACAGGAATCAAAGTACAGCAGATATCATGTGACATTTGGAATAACATGGAGATTTTCAGGACTCATACCCCAAAAAAAAAAAAAAAAGGATAACTAAGGAAGTAGGGGGGCAGGTCAGAATCAAATGCCACTCAATTTTAGAGCCAGCAGCTTTATGAAGTGTGAATTTCATTAAACCTCACAATATCTTCAACCAAAACAGAGAAAGGGATGTCTTATGTAAAAGGACAGTAAGCATTTTATTACCTTCTCTACAAAAGGCAAGTTTCTTTTTTTTTTTTTGGTCTTTTTATTTCATTAATTCRAAAAATTGAAAGAACTTTCCATCATACAGCTGCATTTAGACCTGAGGTAGATCAYATTTGCAGCAAAATAGAGTAGAAGTATTACCTACTGAATTCTGTTTTTTTAAATAATAAAAAAGGGGGTGTGTGTAGGCTCATGGAACAAATTGCCTCATTGGACAAAGCACTTTTTTAAAAATAATATATTCCTTACTTGGYTCAGCAAATGCCTATTTCTGAAACAGATATGGATTAATTCAATACATCATTTTTCTTGATTACCTATTTATCATGCTGTTCATTCTCCCATGGCATTTCTAATTATCCTCTTAATGAGTCCAGTGTTGCACTAAAGATCTTAGCAAACAAACATCCCTTTCCTTCCATGTCCTTTAGTGCTCATTCCAAATGCAGCCTGAGCCCAGGACTGGCTACCTCAGTCACTGGATGTCACTGTTGCAGCACTGTGAGCTTTGATGTTTTATGTGGAAACAGCCAGCAACTGCACTTGTATTTATTCCTTCTTTATTATTATTATGGGGTTTGCATTTCTGTTCAGGCTGCAGTCAGTGTGAGTTTTATCAGAAGTTAAATATTTATAAATATTCAGGCCTGAGRATAATTTCTGCTCTCAGGGGAAAATATTCCACTAAACTTTTAAAACTCTTTCCTTTTTAATTTGTGTGCCCATTTTTATTTCCACTGCTCTGATGAGAGATTTATTTCTGRATATCTTTTTATGTATTCACAGTATACATATTTCTGCCATTACTTATATAGATACCCACACCATACCAGAATAATATACTTATTTATGAACACATATGCACATATGAAATTGATATTATATTTCCTTAATCATTCAAAAATAGTTTCTGGTAGGTTCATATAAGCTGTAAATTTAAATGAMTGACTATTGCAATATCTAAAATACCTATCCCTTGCTTTAACAAAACTGAGACAAGGTTAAATAGTACAAGAAACACAACTCTACATGCTCAGAATGTTGAAAATTGACTAATTTAAGCATGCCTATAAGCAGCTTACATTGTCAGAGACTCCTTATATGGGTTTTTCCAACCCCCCTTGAAATGTATTCTAGTAGCACCAAAATCATCAATTAGAAGTATACTCTGACAGTATTATTTAGCTGTTTCTAACTCTTGGTTAAATGAAACAAATTGAAATTAAACAGAGCGTGCTTTTAGGTGGAAAACCACAAAACAAGCAGAACTTCCCATTCATTGGACTTTCATTTCTCAGAAAGCTGTGAGCATATCTGCATTTTCTTTATCTTGGCATAGGATGAACAGAAGTGAAAGTTATTTTCTTTTCAGAGGGTGTGACTGGGAGGCACTAGTCACAGTTGCTCCTCCAGACTGCACCCAGGCCACCTTGTGTGTCATTTTGGGTTCTGCACTGTGCCAGTGTCCCCCAGGCTGAGCCTTCCCCYGTGGTGTTGCTGGTGAATAAATCGGGTGCAGGAGATGCACGAGCCGTGCCATAAGGAGCAGCAGCAGGAGTCCCACAGAACACTTCCAGGGAAGTATTTTAAGGGTTTGGTKAAGTGAAGGAGGTGGCAAATGAGGACACCACCACGTGCTGCCAGCTCTGGGGAGCCTGAGYRGCATTTCCTGGCAGACAGAGCTGGRCCCAGCCCCAGCTGCCACAGGGCCAGACCTGCTGCCTTCTGTTCCCCCCAACCCCACCGTGGGCACCCTGGAGCCTCCCAGCCCCCCTGTCCCACCTGTCATTTCTGCTCCATCACCTCCTGCCCGCTCATGCTCCAGACACAGGAAGGCAACCCAGGCACACAAGCAGGAAACCTGTTTTCCAATCTGCTAAAATCCAAAATAAAGCATTACCAACAACTGCTGTGATAAAGACCTGYACTTCCTGAGGCTGGCTGCTGCCTCCCCAGACCACTGACTTGCAGTCCTCCATTTGGAGAGGAAAAGGCTTCTCTAGGAATTACAGACAGCAAAGTCCTTTGGGTGGGGAAAACACCACCCAAACTTTGGCTCTTACCAGTTGCTATCCRGTATCTAAGACAGCATCTCTAAGAAAAACAAACATTTCAAGTGTGCTCAGAAGAAGTCATTAGGCAGCTAAACCCAGCCACTTGTTCCTGTGAGAGTGACTGCAGWGCACATGCTCACCAGGGAACAGCTATTTACACAGTGCTTACTGTTGGCTTTCTTAGTTTTTATAGAGATGGGGCACCTGAGAGGTTTTGAAAGATTTTATTCCRTTATCAGTCTYGATGAAGAGTGAGACACAAGAGATGTAAAACTCAATGCCATTCTATCAGAAGCTAYCTTATTTCTTGGTTWCAATACTTTATAAATGTTTTTAGCCTATWAGCTTTTGCCACACAATGCTGCTATTACTTAATAATAGCATAAATAATTTACTTCCTAAATCAACACACCTTATCTCAATATTTACATACAAATATTCAAAACTGCATAAACTTTCTATCAAGTTCTAAAAATTCTTTACAAATCCGTTTCTCACAGCTTACAATTGTCTGTCCTTTATCAAGTCCCTGCCCTCCAAGAAACTGGAAACAATTTTTGCTTTATAGATGACAGAGCACTAATCTATCTTCAGCAAAGCTTATGTTGCCTAGCAGGGAGAAAAAGATTTTTATTCTTTTAGAATTTAGTATTACTTTTCTGGTAATAGAAAATAATAAATAATGAGATTAGACACGTGGAAGAAGACAACACCAGATTGCACTTCAAAAAAGGGACAAATACTGGATTAGAAATGAATGAAAAAAAATCTTGTTTGAAGTTCCAAACTGATCAATCAAGAGATGACTGTGCCAAACATGAATACTCTCTACACTGTGGTACTGAAACTCATGACATGATAAAAGTTGTGTGTCACARGTCCTGTCAGACTGCTCCAGGTGGGAAAGCCCTTTCCAGCTCATTAGGCAAGAGCCACCTTAGATAACTAATATGGATCAAATTAGTCAGTGGTAAAATCATTTCCTCCTTTCTTCAGAAACAAAATTACTGCAAGGAAGACGCTGGACTCAAAACATCTCTTCCATGCAACTGTTTCAWGGCAAACACACCAAACAACAACAAACCAAAACAGATCCTTGGCAAGGTCACCTCCCCCAGGAGGCAGAAAATGGAACATAATGCCTTCCACAGGAGTTTTCTATTTTGGTTTCAAAACAAAGAGTAAACATCCGGAATGCTGAGCAGCCAAAGTCTCTCAGCCTAACTCTAAACGTGACTCTGGGATAAGGCAGTGCTTTTGAAAGGAGAAGAACACAACAGGTTGCTGCAGAGGAATTTCCTGATGCTGCATTCTTGTCTCATGCAGCAAGCTCAGACATGTTGCTCTGCTCAGTAACTGGATGAATGAAGCAATTTAAACTGTATCCACAGCAGTGCTCTGACAGAAATGAGCTAATGATGGCTCTCATGCTGGGTTTACTCAGCGCTACCAGAGGATGAGTCAGAAAGGAATCTGAGCAGTCTGGAGGACTGAGAACAATGCAATGATCCTGGTTGGCTCACTAGAAAGAAATCCAGTATTTAAGGTGTTTCCTGGGTGCTAAGTGCACCCTTAGTAAAGCAGAGTTCAGCAGGACTGTCCAGAATGCTTACAAAAGCTGTATTCACAACGTATGGAAAACTGGGTGGCTCCTGTGGGAAAATCCAAACAGTTCTAGTAAAATCCTAGTTTGCTGAGTGGCAAATTTTTAACTGGCAAGAACCTCTCACTGCAATATTCTCATCACCTTTCCTGAATTAGCCTGTTTTAATAAGAAAACAGGCTGTGAAGGAGGATTTTTCCTAAAGCTTGYGTGCTATTGGAAAAAGAAGATTAAGAATTACTCAATATTTTTCTTTGATCCTCTGCAATCTATTTCTAGCACTATACAAATCTCCACTAGATTCTGGCAGAAGCCTGTCAGCTTATTTGATTACTTTCCAGCCTGGGAGATAGCTGGGGTGATATTTTTGCTTTCTTACACCACAGGGTAAGAAAATTTGCCCAGAGCTAAGACACTGTAATACACACACCCTGCTCTAATGCACAGATAACTCTTCTAATAGACACATATAAATTTCTTTGACAGAATAACCCTCACAAAAACAAGTTACCATTGCTGGCACTTATGTTTCAAAGAAGGTTTTAATACAAGCTACTTACAGTAAATCAAACACAGAAACAGTTTCTTCTCAATAGCTAAATACTAGCTGAACACAGATTTTTTATGATCAGAGTGCTGTGTTGGACCATATTCAATTAAAGGTGCTTAAGTATTCCCCCCAACAGATTTTATTCCTCCAATTCTATTTTAAAAATTTGTTGCTTGTTGGAGAAATAGCTGCTATATAGATACAAGGTACCTGTTCATGGGGGCTTTTCATCCTATCAAGATATTCACATATAATTTGACCAAAKTAATTTTTTCCTTTAAATGCTTTGTAATAATAATAACAACAACAAAAGTAATAAATAGAAGCAGCACCTTACTTTGATGCTGGATGCAAAAGAAAACATGTAATTAATAGATGGATTTAAATATTTCCAATTTTAAATATTTTGAGGAACATCTACAGTAGAGAGGTTCATCCTTCCCCTGCCACCCTGCAGTTCTGGAACACACTGGCAYAGATTCCAGCCTGGAATGAAAACTRAGAGAGGAGCTATATATGMAGAAAACAGATTGTGATTACCAGCTTCCTTTAAAAAGGCTTTGTTCATTCAGTTGTTCCTTCCAGTTCTATTTTACAATGAGCTGTAATAGCACACAGACTACTTCCCAATTGGTCAGGACAGAGGATGCCAAATTTTGAGGGGAAATCATTTCACAAATGGGACAAATGGCAAACTTCTTTCTTATTTTCGTTTCCTTACTACTGAACTGACAAAAATAGGAGTATGGAAGTTTTGTAAGCAAGAACAGATTAYGGACCCAGACTAGGGTTGGAATTGTTCATACACCAAAATGCAAGGAGAAAATAAAGCTTTTCAGGACTTGTTCCACAGAATATGAAATAATACACATAGATGCAAAAGTATTTTTAAATTTCAGGATGTTTCTTTGTTTCTATTACTGTAGTGCAGGGAACAGAGGATAGGGTCAAAAATAACAAGAAAGCAAAGTTGAGTGKTTTTCAGTTATCAGTTCCTCATGAGRAAAAAAAAAGAAATTATTTACAAGAACATATACTATTATATATATAACACAGGCATTATCACTGTTTTGTTYCATTTAAAACAGAAAGATCTTATGGGTTTCTGAACTTTGCTTTTTGGATACAGACCGTAAGCAGGTGGACAGGCCAGCTGGAAAACAGAAGGAAAAGAAAAAATAGAAAAATTTTAATTGCTCCAAACAAGAGACACTTATTTAAAGATGGATCCCTGGGGTGGTTTTGTAAGTATTTCTGGGGGAAAAAAAATCATGCTAAAATATGTATTCCCTCAGTAAAGAGCATTTTTTCCAAAACTAAAGTTTTTTTGCGAAACACAGATGATTCACATCATTGAAAGAAGGTCCTTTGATTGTTAAAGTGAATACTCATTTTTCTGACCAAAATATTCTCAACTATCAATGCTTTTCCCACAAGAGACAGCAGAAAACTTTTAACCCAAATATTTGTGTGAATAGTGAACTACCAGTTCTTTCTGCTTCTGAAATTAAGGAGTGCTGATTAATCAATTAACGATCTATTGTCAAGGCCTGGCATGGTTCTAGGGCATATCAAGACTCAGGTGCTTAAAACACCAAACATGAAAAGAGTTTCTTGATGACTTGTTATTGCTCTTTAGTGAAAAGGTTTGAACTTAACAATATTCCATTTTATTACTTGCTGCTGATTTCTCAGGATCATTTGTGACTTATGTGTAGTTTTTACTGCTATTAAAGAGGGAAGATGGCATTTATTCCTTTGCTGTGTCCAACTCCTCCTTGTGCCTGTGAAATCCAAAGAAGTTCCCTCAGCTCTGCAGTAACCAGCAGGGCTGGTTATAAACCAAGCCTGGAGCTCTCCCCCAGCTCACAGATGGACCTTGATGTTTTATACCAATGCCTGGGATGTGCCTGCAAAGATCCCCTTTACTTTTTATTTCAAAACCACCTTGAAAGGAGACAGCCTGCTCAGTGTAGCTTTATCAGCCCCAATACAATCTACACATTTGAGGTTAAACAGTACAATATTTTTCTGGATAAGAATAGGATTGGTGATTTTTACCCATTGTATGTATGTGAAGATTGTTTTGTTCACTTGCTTGGAATTTCTAAAATATATGGATTAAAAAAAAAAAACCAACAAATAAAAACCCCAAAACACCAACTGCCAACTGTTTTTCCCACTTCTAGGTGACACAGAAAATATTCTCTGTATGTGGCACCAAGCAATGGCTTTGGGGAAAAAAGKCAATCCTCCACTGAGTATATTTTTGTACAGTAAAAACCACGCTAATTCTCTGGTATTACAGTGGCTGCTTGTGAGAACATCTCTTCTTCTCCAAAAAAGCAGACTCGAAACAAAGTGGAAAGCTGAATAATTACCACTCACGGTTGGAGATACCAACATCCTCTGGCACATCTGCAAGCGTTTGGCTCTGGCAGATTTTGGAAGTCCACTGCTCAGAAAAGCAGTTTAACCACTAGAGGGGGAGGCAGCATTCCCAAGGGTTCAGCTGTGTCACTGCATGACCACCGTGTGATGCATTACACTTTTGCAGCACRTGCTCATTAATTTCCATTTTTTCACTTGCTTTTTACGTTCTTGGAATTACACATGAATTGAATCACAGAGGTGTTCCAGTAACCTGAACCATACAGAAAGCTGTGAGGTTCAACTTCTCTGTGCACAAGGGATTATGCAGAAGCTCTAGCCAGGATTTCAAACACAATTTCTTCTTTTTTTTTGGTGGGATGACACAAACAACACAACCCGATAAAAAACTATGCTTTACTTATTGCTGTTGGTATAAGCTTTAAGGCCTTGAAAACAAAAACCAGAACCTGAAAAATGGGTATCTTAGCAGACCTCAGTAGTACAGAATTCACAGATTTGCTCTGCTTGGAGTTCTGGAGCACTCAAAAATATACTGACTGCTTTAAAAAGCTTCCCAGGGGAACTTCTGTATCTCTTTAGAAATACAACAGTTACTCCTTTGRTCAATATCACCAGAAAATTATATAAAAATTTATCTCATAGTCCTAAATTTGTCTCTACATTTGTGTTATTATTATTTGTTATTGAAGTCATTGCAATACAGTCAATGCTTTTTACACAAAGCAGTTTCCTATCTGAACAAATGCTTCTGATTCCAAAGACTTCATCTTTGGAATCTGCCACAAGAAAACATGAAGCAGACGTCATGACTAATTACAAAATGATGCCAAATTATAATTCATGGCTCTTTAAAGCACACACAAACACACAAAGCCCCCACATATGGAACATCCACTAGGTCAATCACTTAAATCACTTCAAAAGAAGAAAATAATTTATTAGTCTAACAGTAGTGAATCCTACTGTACAGAATAAAAGAAGATGGGTTTTTACAGCATATTTTTTAGTCAAATTCCTCTTCCAAAATGGTGATTTAAATATAAGACAACAGAAAGAAAGCTCTAAATGAATGGTGCAGCTAATGGAGATACAACCCCTTTTTGTCTTGCAGGATCAATCCACAGGTCACCTCTCAATTTGCCTGCACATCTGGTAGCTGACAAGGGCTTTATTGTTCCAATTAAAGAGAGAAACCTCTTGGTAGAATGACCTTTTTCTAACTCTTCCTACCCACAGTTTTGGATCTACAGGAAATGAAGAAATAAATATCTGAATGAAGGAATCTTTTTTATTTTSCAAGAGGTGCTCTGCTCATCCACAGCTGCTGGATTAAAAGCAGAAAACCTGCCCAAAATGTATGTGCATATGTATRGCATAACTTATTTTCTTAGGATAAGAAAGAGCTAAAAGATTTCAACCTATTTGCTACAAAAGAAGGTCAATGATGGCTTGAATTCAAGCTACTTCCAGCTCACCACTGAAACATAAAAGGGGATCAAGGAACAAGTTTTCCTAGTTGCTAAGTGCTCAACCTCTTCCTGCCCAGTCACTGCAATTTTTGACTAGTTTTTCTTTTGTTTATTTGTTCAGGTTTCCAAGTTATAGCCATAAAGGCTCTTTGTCTGGAGGTAAGTCAGGTGATACACAGAGTAAACTTCCAGAAAAGACACATCTCTGTGGACAATCTAAGCAAAAAGAAATGCTGTAACTGAAAAAAAAAAAGGTCTGCAGCAGTCTATTTTAARAAGCAACAAATTAAGTGAATTATTTAATTAGAATCCATTTTCATTTCTTAATGTTTCTTTTTTTTTCAAAATGAGCTGTTTAAGCATTCCWTGCTTCCAGGGATAATACAGGGGCTTTCAGAGACTGTGTATCAATTAAGGGTTTTGAATTCCAGACCTAATTAAGATTAATTTCTGCCAGATAGAGTTATTTAACAAGCTATAGAACAAGTTATCCTGTCTGTTAATACAATATAAAGTTTTATAAGACAAAATAAATCAGAGAGAGAAAATAAGAAGAGAAAATAACTGCTGATAAGAGGGTAAGTAGAAATTATAGCCTCTGAGGAATTAAGTTAACCCTTCCAGAATTATCTGCTGCTTGTAAAAGTACAGAACAGATCTATATTGCATGAACAGGATTTGAAAGTAAGAATTGCACTAGAGGCTCTCAATCAGTGTGAAATATGCAAATTGAAGTAATTATTAAGCAATTTTATTCATAGACAGGACGTGATGTAGATGGAGCTAAGCCAGGCAACTCAACTCTGCTGCTGTGCAGAGGGTGAGCCCTTGCACTGCTTTCAGCATCCTTGATTAGAAACACCAATTTGATGGCCAAGGAGTGAAGTCACTTGGAGCCCCACAGCTCTCAAGCCAAGGGAGAAGGAGGCTCACAGTGATACAGTCCTGGAGAACTGCAGCACAGCTTCAGGAAACTCTCTTTTTCATTGGACCAGTATGTTACTCATTTCCACCAGCTCCCCAAGGTTATAAAACTCACATTCTATTCCAGAAGCACAGAGCAGAGAAGCAGGGCCATTTGCCCCAACTGGCTTTTCTTACAAAGCATGTTTGGAACAATGTGCTCACATCGCTGGCTGGATGTCAAGAACCACATTCTTCACACACAACCACACTATAAGGTAATTTCTTCAGCTCCTTGCTGGATCTTTCACATAATGTAAGTAAAAATACTGGAAACTTCAGCAGACATTACATTTATAAAGCAAAGTCTCTGGTTCTTGCTTGTCACCATTGATGAGAGCAAACTCCTCTAATCACTGTTGTAGCAGCTTTGTCGGCCAAAAACCAACTTACTTCTCTCTGACCTTACAATTGTGTCTGTTTTAATTGTTAGGCATTTCATTATGGATAATGAGCCCCAGTGACCCTCAAAGAGTGATTAGACAAGCACCATTGATTGCCATGATCTGAGGAAAGGGCAGACACTGACAAACCCTGCAGAAACAGACCTAAAGCTCACTAAGAATAGTGAATCTATGGCAGTTTGTGGCTCCTGAAGCACAAAGCCACAAGGACCTCCACAACAGAAATATCATTTTTAAGCCTTACTCATGCCAAGGCATTAAAGCAGGAGCAGAACAGAAGATTTCCTGCCCAAGGCTCCAACATTGCTCTTCCTCAGTCTTGGGCTGCAACCCAAGGTTTATAACCTAGGTCTGATCCTGCCCAGGCTGCTCACTGGGACCCTCCCCGCTCCACCCACAGCAACATCTGCTCTTAACTGGGCACTAGAGAGTTTGAGCAAAAGGAGTACTTCTGGTTTGGGATGCAGGAGTGTCACAGACTCTTTCTGGAGAATAACATCTTTTTAAACCGTTCTTGCAGAGATCACTTAACTTCTCATCGTCACTGTATCCATCTATCAAAAATAAAACCACAACAAGCATGGGCTGCCAATCCCTCTTTTAGATTTTTCATGKTTTTGTTTCTTCCTTTCTCCATTGTCTCTTCAATACCTTTTCCAATTTGAAAGATCATGTAGCAATATTTACAGCAATTTTTTTTTGTCCAAAGGCAAATATAAAGCACAATACAAGAACAGTATCTGTACAATTGTAAAGATATCTGCAGAAACAAATGGTATCTCTTACAGMAAGCTGCAGGAACATCTGTTATAACTAAATATCACTTGCTACAAAACACAAAGATCTGCCAGTGATGTTTCCTCAAATCATCTGCCACCAGTCTTGTTCACTGTCATAAAAGGGACAGTTCCTCCTATGGTCCTGACAAATTCCTTTTCCATTGCCTGTAGTGCTTGACTAGGAAGAACAAACACTTCTGTCCTCTTCTTTGCAACCATTAGAGACAGAGAATTTAAAAAAACCCACCACACAAAAAAWMMCCCATAAAACCTAACACAAGCCCTTTGTTTAAGCTATATGTAAATTTAAGGTTCTGCATAAAATATTAAAATGAAATTCAGTGGGCACTGGCATAATGGGACACTGCCTTCAGAGATCTCATGAATTTGTGACTTATGAGATATTTTCTCTGGGAAAACTAGGCAACCTGAGTAAGAACTCAGGTTATATCTCATATCTTCTCTTTTTCAAAAGGCCAGTAATTTTGCCACTCTTGCCCAATTCTAAAACATGAATCATTCCTTGTAAAGAAACACTGGATCAAAAAATGTACCAGGCACTTATAAATCTTAGCCATGTTTGAGTAAGTTTCAGGGTGAAGGCAGATTCTGTAGTTTTAATCAATAAAAACACTTCCTAAAGTACAGAAAACCCAYCTGTTTTGAGAGAAAATTYGACATTATTAAAAAACTTCAATTTTTCTCCCAGTTCTTTGTTACAGTAAGAGGCAAAGCCTGCAAAACTTGCACTSTTTGTGAAGACTGCATCTCATGAAGCTTCCTCTCATGCTCTCTGATCATGCAGTTTCATACTAAATATTTTTTCAATAAAACAAATTTAACGTTAGACCATATCTCATATATATTATATAGCATGTTACTRCATTTTTGAACCAAGGTTAAAGACRAAAAATGTAACARCAGCTATGCAATWGTCACAAACAAYCTCGCTTTCAATTAATGCAGAATCCATTCRTGAATCCTGCCATGGACCTAAATAGATTTCCTTTAAATACCTATAGGTGGTGCTGAAATACAACCGTTCCTTAAAAAAGCAACARTCACAAAGTAACTGTAGCACAGCTACCCACTGAAATGGGATTTACTCCTGCYTGTGCAGATTCACCCCAGGGAAACACAGCTGAATCACCATCTGAGTGCATTATTGGTGTTTTCCTCAGGTACTTATCAGAACAGATTTCCCTCACATGGCCATGATGCCTTATAGCCAAGACTAGTTGCAAAAAATAAGCCTATTTTTTTTTTTAATTGATGGAAATACCCAATMAAAACAACAGGGCCTGTGAACACATAGCTGTCCTGACCATGGCATAACTAGAAAGGAAAAGAAACATAAACATGTTTGGCCAAGAATTTCYCTTTCAGGTTGCACAGTTCACCCTGATAATCACAAATTTTGCCATTCAGTATAAATAGTGACAATGAAGCTGCTAATAGTTGTCTGGGCATCAGCCCAGTTTGCTGAAATGAAGCAGAACTAACTGGCTTCGCCTAAAACATATAATGGGAAAGAACAAAATTTTTGCCAGGCATAATTAACATGTGGTAACATGATAATCAGCACCAGATGAATCCATACTTTCTGGTTTCAAAAAATACATAGTAATTCCACACCAGTGCTTATTAATAGAGAAACTGAGGTGCTAACAATTATGAACATAGTTGATGGTAAAAGTCATAGCTTGAGCCATTTCCTGTAATGCTAAAACTCAACAATTTCCAAATTCTATTCAGACTTGTAAAAGATGAAACAAGTTACAGTAATAAAGTAAATTTAAAATTTCTATATTTTTAAAAATATAAATAGTGCACAGTGGAAAAAGTGGCATCAAAAATTTGTATAAATACTTAAATGCTTACAGAGTTTTTGAACAAAGGTTCATGCACATCACATAAAACAACTGAATGACATAAAACATGAAAGTTAAGAGAATACTTAGTCCCTGAACACATCWCTGTCCATTTTAAAAGTAAAACATGCAGAAGACCAAACTTCCTCTCCATCTTGCATCATAAACTGCAAGTCACAGAAGAATTTTTCCTCTGTTCATTATAAAAGCCACAAAACACAGAAAGCTATGCTCACCCCTCAAGCCTATTCCCTCAATTTTCTCTCAACAAGAGAAAAAAATATTAAGACTGATACATTATGTTCCTAAAAGAATGGAAAAWTTTGTAAAAGCAGTATGAAATTTGATATTTATTCTTGCATTCATTTAGTTGCCAATTTAAGCTACTTTCAGAAAACAAGCAAAAATAGCTTGCATGGGAAGTAGAGGGGTACATCACTACAAGATGTACATCACCCTTTCACTCAGCATGTTCTTTTGATTAAGATGTAATCTATGTTTTCTTTTTCCCCCACCATCTTCCAGGCATTCCAGCTTCCTTGTAGCTAATTTGAGAGTTTAAACCCAGTGTAAGGTGACTCAGGTGCAGTAAAGCAGTGCAGCACACACAGACAGGTTGAAAACAGGAAATGAAATCCGCAGAGACCGTGCTGCTGCTTCACAGCTAAGGCAGACTCTTGCTCTACACATACAAGGATATTCAGGYCTAGTTTTGAAATGAAAATATAAACAAATATCATTTTTTTCCAGGCTATCTCACTGAAAAAAGTTGTAAGCCTGCATAGGATGAACAACTCAATTATTTCCTTTGGAAAGCCCTTCCCTATATTCACCCACCTCTCCTCAGAGTTCTTTTTAATTTGAGGGCATTGCTGGTCTTCAATTTTGCTTCCTAATGTCTTCCCAGACTTGGGTCACATATCTTAGTAGGAAAAACTGGATTACAAATTGGTAGCAGTAGAGAAAACTAATTCTTGAGAAAAACAAGAGAAGCAATGTTTGCCACCTATTTTCTGATCTTTGTCAAACTTCTATAAACATAGAAGGGAGTCCAAAACTGATTTAAGGTGCTTAAAGAAGCTGCAAAAAAGTGGAGTTTCTTGGAATAAGAGTAGTTTTAATGTCCCCCAGGAAAAGGCAGACAGCATAAATCACACATTGTGGTTAATGTTTAAAGGTATACTCAATTATACCTCTATTAAGTAGTTTGATTACACAGAGAGTATTTAAACTAACATGAACAAGTAATTAGATAAGGGAGCATTATTTGGCAACATTTTGATTAATTCAAGTTGTTAGGGAAAGGACTTCAAAACTTACAAGCAGAGTGCTACAGAATGCTATGACACAGACCAACCATGCCATAGGCAGACAGCAATGCATCCAAATGCAGGCATTTGTAATGATGTATTTGTATTGGGATTGTAGCTCAATATTGTCCTTAGAATCAGAAAATCTAAGACAAAATTATTAAAAAAATAAATAAATTCAAAACCCTACTGACTCAGAGTTGCAGCTGACCTTGACAGGTTCATTTGACAACAGGCGTGTTTCCAGGTTGCTCCACTTGAATTTTAGCAGAGTAATCACAATGAYCTGGTGGGTGGTGTGGTCATACCTGCCCACACAGGGTGAAAGATCCTCTTGCAGGGGAGTGGCCACTGGGTGATCTTTCTCTTCCAACCCAAACCATCCCATGCCAGGCTGGAAACCTGGCTCAATAATGTGTTTTATCAGTTTAGCAATAAGCCAACTCTGAGCTGGCAGCTGTATTCCATGTCCACCCTAAAAAGTGAAATGCCAAAACCCCTCATTTGCCCCATTTTGTGTACAGAGTCTCTGACAGGGGACTACATTTTGTACCTCCAGATACCTTTAGGGTGGAAAAAGAAAACAGCTGGTACATATGTGTAGCCATTAATCTGAGAAGCTGAGGGGGAACAAGACAGTGACTGCAACCAGATTTGAGCCATCAGCTCTGAAGTTGAACCTTTATCTAAACTCTTGTTGTTTTTCATGTTATTAAGGAACCAGTGGTCCCATTTGTGAAATTCTCACTATGGACAGCTCAGGCAGGATATTCCATTGACTCCTTTCTTTTTCAATGTCCTCTGAACCTGCTTGCAAAGTGGCAGGAATGTGGGACTGTCACTTCCCTTGCCTGCCTTACTGTGCCTGGTTTCTCTTCCCTTGGGGAACAACCTGCCTTTTCCTTCTCCTAACAATGCAATACATTTTCTTGAGGCCATGCTGCATTTCACAGCTCAAATGCTCAAGAGTGTAAAAACTCCCTGCCTCCCAAAGGTGGACATCCTCCTACATCTCCCAGCCTCCCACACCCTGCTTTTTTCCCTGTTGTTTCCAGCAATCACATGCACCCTGCTGTCSTCACTCAACTCACTGATCTCAGCAAAGATAATCAACAATCTTCTTCAAACAAAAGGGAGAGGATCACGTTGGGAGGCTCCGGCAGCATCACTTTCAGTTTCCTTCTTTTGCAGCACATCTAAATTCTCCATTTACCTTTAGCTAATTCTCAAATTTGCAAACCCTCATCTACCACTATAAAAACCTTTAAAAAAAACCCACCAGCATTTTAAATGCAATTGCAGATGGAAATGTCCAGCAAACTTGCCTTTGTCACCTTCTTGCTCCTTCTTGCATAGTAACTACCCCAGTGGTTTTTGGAGGTTTTTTTYTCCCTTATTGCTTTCAGAAATATCATGGAATTCTTCACTACCTTTTCTGYACACCCCCACACTCCAGAGTCACTACATGATTATGATCAGCAATAAAAATCTAAGTCCTACTCCTCCCATCAACCCTCCTGCTACCCTGCCTACACATGGGCTGTTTATAGAAATCAGCTGCTCAATCAAGGAATCTCTATCAGCTGGTACAAAAGCTCTCTAAATGTGACACAACTACCATGTATTTATTTAAAAAAAACATATTAACTAAGAGATGTAAATGTTGTGCCATTTTTTCCCAAGTTCACACTGCCTCACAATGTTATTCATGGCATGGGAGTTAAACTCTCATTAYTCAGGCAGGGGAGCACCAAACTGCAGGAAAAACAGGCCACATTTCTAGGAGAGGCTGCTTGACAATGAATGCTCTTAAACCCTTCTACTAAGTCATTACAGAACAAAATAAGTMCTGTCACTACAGAACAATTTTACCAAATTTTAAAAATGGAATTTATTCATTAAGTTACAACCTGGACAGATTTCACTCCTATCCAATGTGTTAGTCTCAGACTAAAGTTTGAACTCTAGTTCAAACCAACTTACTGGGCACAATCCTGCCTGTTATYGGCAAGGCAGCACAGCACAGAAGGAGAAGAAAGGCTAAAATTGAAATAATCATATTAATTATCATGACATTATCTTAAAATGCACATAAAATTCTGCTCTCCAACTGTAACATACCTATTTTTCTTGAATAATGTAACTGCTGGTGAACAAATAACTCTTTCCAATGCTCAYGTGCCCTTTCTCTGAAAAGCCTTGAAAAGGTTATTGTCACAAAAAGAACACCAAACCTAAGCAAGACAAAAATGTAGCCAGATAAAAGCTGCTGAAAAGCCATAGTTTTTTCTTTCTTTCTACTCTATAAACCCATGTTTTAGTCAGTCTGGGMAATTTTGGTGCCTAATTCTGCAAAGCACTAACATCCTAACTGKATAAGATTCCATCAAGGGAGAACAAAAGAAAGGATCAGTCCATACACTTGGGGCTTGGGGTTGGTCAGAAGTGATTAAGTCAATGTTTATCAATTTTTGTGTATTTTATAGTGAAAAAATAGGTAAAATAGGGGGAAAAATAGGTAAAGACAAAGGAGCAACCACTATGCAACACTTATCCTTTAACAACTTTGTCCAGCACAATTCATGAGAGCCCTGCTAAGATAATATGCCATTATCTAATAATTTGATTATCACTAACCACAAGGAACAAGAGAAAGTTTAAGCAGCAGTGACTTTCACAGGYCAGACTGGAGGGAATGGGATTTTCATGGACTGCCTTGGAAACTGCACAGGAAAGAAAATCCTGAGCCTTAAACACATTGTCTCATCAAYATTCTATGAATGGTTTTACTTCCACTCTTGGAAAATAATAAATGTTTTACTCTATTCTAATGATTAACTGGCATGCAATGCACAGTTCTGCTAAACACACTCAGTATTCACATCTAGTCTCTCAGGACTAGGTAGAGAATAAAACCACTCCTTATATTGCATCTGATGGTATAACTGAAATTTTCATTCATTCTRTCATTTCCCATTAACCCAGGCTGAGGTCAGACTGTTGTAGCACTGTGTTTACGAACACAAAAGTTGCTCAATTTACTAGAAATGCTCCCCAAAGCCTACTTAAAGTGATTAAACTGTTGAAATATTCATGTGAGTTATTGTTCATTTTTCTTTTTTTTTATTATATTAACACCTAGACAAAAAGGTGCTCTCATACTCAAAACAGAATATTTCTTTTTCTTACCTTCAAGGAGTTTACTTAGCAGTTTACATACATGGCAAACAGATGCTGCTACCCTAATTTACTCATGACACACTGTGATGGCATCTAGAGAAGCACAGAGCAGACTGGTGTGGCTTCTAGCATCCCTTATCTCTGCTGCAATTCATACTGTTCTGCTTTGCAATACCCGAGGAGCACTTTGGGATGCTGGCAGCTACTAATGAAAACATCTCTTCCCTCCTCCTCCAGYCCCAGAGAAGCTAACAGCTTTCATGAGGTACAAAGCAGAACAAAACCATTGTTTCTGTAATCACTTCATTAATAACTCATTCCCAGCCGCACACAGTTCTGCTTCCTCACCTATCAGGATGCAGCAGACGCTACAACTCCAAATTATTCAAGAATTTGATTAGTTACTACCCTCATCAGCTGAGCCACTGAACACAGTTAGCAAAGTCTGTCAGGGTGAAAAAAGGGCAGTGCAAGTTGCAGCCAACATTTGCAGTATTTCACAAAGCCTTATTTCCATGCACACCTGACCTGAAAACGGACACGGCCCATCCCGTTCCTGAGGTTTCCATGGGCTTTTCCCATCGGCTGTGGCTGTTCCAGCAGCTCCTCCACCAGCACGTGTTGGATGATAACACTGAGGAAAGACAACAAATAAAGGCATGTGAGTAAATTATTAGTTTTTTCAGGTTCTTAGTAAAAAGCTGATGGCGATATTGGTGAATCACTCTTTGGCCCTGCTTCTTCCCACAGGACTGCGCTCACCTGGAGATTACTGGGCTTCGAGCCGCCCTCGTTCTTAACTTAAACTAAGAAAAAAAACAAACCAAAAAAAAAAAACCACCAAAAAAAACCCCGACAAAATACCCAAACGCACACAAAGAACACAAACCGAACCTTTCCACCGGGAGATAAGCGCAGCAGCTCCCGCAGAACCCCGTTTGGAGCCGGCTGTGGGACTGATGGGGAGCGCCCCGGCCCCTCCTGCCTCACAAACCGTCCGCGCCGCTCACCTGCAATTAATTACCGCAATCAGCCCGTGCGCAGCTCACCTGCAATTAATTACCGCAATCAGCCCGCGCGCAGCTCACCTGCAATGAATCACCGCAATCAGCCCGCGCGCAGCTCACCTGCAATTAATTACCGCAATCAGCCCGTGCGCAGCTCACCTGCAATTAATTACCGCAATCAGCCCGCGCGCAGCTCACCTGCAATTAATTACCGCAATCAGCCCGCGCGCAGCTCACCTGCAATTAATTACCGCAATTAGCCCGGGGCCGGCCCGGCATTGCCTTCTTCAGGGAAGCAAGATGGGACAGAGCCCGTCCCKGAGGGAGCCAGGACTCCATAGCCCCCATCCCCGCACTGCCTTACCTGGAGGGTGTGATAGTCCTCAAATCGCAGGAAACATGGAAAAAAAGGAAAAAAGGGAAAAAAAAACCAACCAAAAAAACCAAACCAGACACCTCTTTCTCACGGGATTAAGGGTCACTTTCCAAAGAATCAAGGTTTCAAATATCAGCATAAAACTGTTTTGAAACACGTGGAAAAGAGGTTTTTACTCAGAATAAGAAAACAAAGACTACAATTGCAGTCACCCTTATCGTGGTGTTACTGCTTTCACCTGAGTGCCTGAGCCATAATGGGCTCACCTGACGAGACATCAGCACCCCAACCAGCACAAGCTGCTCCTCCAAACACATCCCAGGTGACAGCACTTAGCACAGTGGGCTGCAGCCCTCCCCTGCCTGATAAACACTGGTGATAATGTTAAAGTGCTCTGATGATTGGATTTCATAAATTTCTTGGGACTCTAGAAACACATATTATGTTCATCTTTGCAGCCAGTTTGTCTCCACTATGTAGGTAGAACTCTCACAACGTGCTCTTGTTGTTCGTAACATTCAAGCACATTCTGATGCAGGCCAGCTCTGATTAGAAGCAGATTGGTGGAGGATTATTCCAGAGGTAGTTAAATACCACTCACTAGAATTAATTTTATCCAGTGCTTGAACTACATGTTTAAAATCCCTTTAGCACTTATTCCTTCCTCCATTTTTAACAGTGCCTAGGCTTGATTATTTCTCCTGCCTATGCAGGATGATCCCCAAAATACTGGAGATGATGTGAAGAAGACAAGTGCCTTGCTCACTCCCTTCTCTGTTTTTACCCTACATCCTCTTGTCCAGTCTACAAAAAAAGRTAACACTCACAGCACTCCTTGATCTTGAACAAAGGTTTGATTTCCATACTCACAAACAGAAATATTTTCAGACTGTTGTGAAGATTTTGGTGGGAAGCTGTGGTTTACCTCCAGAAGCAGAGTTTGGGTAAGGCACTGAGCTCTGTCAGTGAGAAGAGCTGAAGGGGTTGGGTTTCCTCAGCAGAGTCCTGARGAGTTTGCAGTGAGCAGAATGGTTTGAGGAGGAGGAGCTGAGGTGGTACTACTGCATTTGGGCAAGAAACAKTGAGTTATTCACAAGAGCATTTGGGGGACAGCTGGTAAAAGCAGACATAAAGAGTGTGCCAGCTGATTCACTGGGCAAAAAGGGCTGAGGAAYTAGGTGAGAAATCCAGCAAATCCTTTGGGTGAAGGAGTAGCATGAAACAGAGAGCCCTTGAAGGAAGAGCAGTGTGTGGAGAAGCAAAAATCTTCACTGAAAAGTTGATAAAAGATGAAGGTTAGTGTGTGAGAGGCTAGGTCTAAGCTGGTAAGTGTATGAAGCAGGAGACAGGATGAAGATCCCAGTAGGAAATTCCAAAGCAGCTTTCTTGACCACTGCTGACAGTTGCTCTGGGTGCTAAGTAAAACTCACTAGAGCTGAGTCAAGGGCTCTACCTCACGGTTTGAGACAGCTTAGACAAAAATAGCATTGCATCAASGAAAGAAAACAATCTTCACAGACTTTACAAGACCACCTGGGAACCAGAGTTTTGAATTACAYTTAGAAAAGTAGTAATTCCTAAAAAATTGAGAAAGCAAGTCTTAAGCTCCCARCTTAAACCTTTTTATTATTTTGTATCCTTACAGCACAAGAACAAATATGGGACTGAGRCTGAGAGRAAATGTTCAAGAAAACAGAGCAAAAACAGTAGAAAGGAGGTCGATAGTTAGGACCTGAGGAGCCCTTTGAAGGACAGAGCAGTGTGGACAGCTTTGTTAGACAGGGTGAGAGATGCCTCCTTTTTGTGCCTTGGTTTTGGCTGCTTTGATGAGCAGCACAGAAGGAATACTCTGGAAGGATGGAAGAAATTAATCTGTATTTTTCCTTCTGGTACCACCACTTCCCTAGTCCTAGAAAATTTGCTCAGAGTCATGTACSTCTGTTCTCTGCCTTGTTCCTGGTCAGAAGATGAAGTCCTGCCCGGGGGACTCTGCAGCTGCTCCCAAGGGTGAAGGARTGGAAAACACTGTATCAGCAATAAGAAAAATATCTTGCTGGTAATAATCATATGTTCAAAAACAACAACAAAAAAATTCAAGCAAGTGTTTCTGGCAGTAATGCACCTGTATAATGGATTCCTGATTTATTTACCATACCTGCTACTCACTTTCAGCTCTAGCAGGAATCAATAATCCTTCACACACAGACTCCATACAAATTCTCCTCACAGGGACCACATTCATAACTAGTATTTGTTTACAGTCATATTATAGAAATGTGAGTAAAATATATTATGGCACTCTGCATAAAGCCTGTAGGCCACATAAAACAAGTATAACTCTCAGTCGTGTCACTTCCCATAACTCAGGCTCTGAAGAGCATGACAAGATTCATCAATTCTTGTTAGTCCCAGTATTAAATAATGTATGAACATATGAAGAAACAAAACAAAGAAAAAAAATCCAGTTCAGTTTTGTACATGCAAAGTACACAGAGTCCTAAGAGCCTTATTAATTTATTTTCTTTATAAAATCTTACTCAGTGTGAGCTCACTCTATTTCCCTGATGGAAACCAGTGGCATAATGTAATTATTTTCAGTCTGGCCTGCAGTTTAATGAAAATTATGCTACCAACCTGGGTTTACACCCTGTATAATCCTCCTGTTTGATTTGAGGGTGTTTTTTCCTGTGTTTTTTAAACATCTACAAAGAAATGCAGGGAAGAGTATTAATGATATCTGCAGTAGCAAGGGAGTTGCCWACACTTTCCTTTCTTCAAATCCAATTGCAAATTTGATTCCATGGTCTTAACATTCTGCTTCTTAATAACTGGTGGGTATCTTGAGAGGTATCCAAGGATTCCCTAAATGGTATTACAACCAGGAAAGATTATCAGCCTCCARTATTTTCAGCTGGAGCATAACATTCATTTTGTTTCCATTAGATAGAAGAYATATCACAAAACCAAATTGTTTAAAAGCCACTAAACTCAATCAGCCCACACATTATTCCAAATCTAAAAAATCTATGTAGTTTCRGGCTAATGAAATGTGCCTTAATGCTGATATCTTTGTGGAAACACTACTGTGGAAATAAAGGTAAAAGAATGCTGCAATGGGACCCAGRCTGGTACTAAAATGTAAGGGATATTTGCTAGTAAAATAATAATGCCACATGGAAAAGACTGAAGAGAAAACACATTTTTAATTTAGTTATCCTCTTCTATATGCACAGAGCTCACCATCAGAACAGTTTGATCCGAGTATAATGGAAATAAATGTATTTTATTCATTCACCAAGCATTTCCTAATTATGTGACACTGTCACTAAGCTGGCTGCTTTTGCTGTRTTTGCTGGTTTTAATTTCACACAAAGAATAATAAATACAATTGGTCTCTTTTATACTCTTTCTCAGCATTGTTTGGATCTTACTGCTTTTACTCTGAGAATGTCATCTCTTTGAAGAGARTGCTTGTGCCATTCATATATTTCACTGGGAGAAAGATGAGTTAATGTTGTTATAAAATTACTTGGCATGTGCTGTAAAAACAAGATCATCTAATTTTGTGATAAATACTATCTACAAGAAGGAAGAGATAGAACTGTCCATTTTCATATCATGCTTTGAAACATCAATGAAAACAATACTCAAAGATGCTAGATTTGCAGTTTTAAGGAATAGGACTCCTCTGTCTGTGAAGATGATGGAGGGGGAGAACCACTCTGTTTTCACAGTACCCCTCATTTTTGTCCAATTGATTTCGTAGGAATTATTGATAACATTTAATTGTTATTGCTTTCCTGTATAATTAGACTATCTATATGAGGGATGAAATTACAGCCGTTACAGAATTATTCACCAAGTCATCTCCCCAGAAATTATTTTTTTGGTAGCATGAGTTCTTGAGATACACAATTGCTTCATTAATTGKTCAATTTTTTTTTACCCTTCCATTTTCCTTGACTTTTTTAGATGATGCTCAGATTGAAGGAGGCCACTTCCTCAAGGCTCATCCCACCAGCTGACCAGTTCTCTTTCTTTATTGACTTTTTCTGAAACACCTCCCAGGGGAGGCCTTGGAACTGCTGATTTTGAGGTGTTTCTTGGTTTCATACAAAACCCTTTGAGATAATGKGGAATTAGGAGCAGCTGATGGTGACAGAGCTTAGGAAAAATTGCATTAAAAGTTTGTTGCGCATTGGTAAACTCATGAAAAAAAATTCTATAGAGTTTTAATCAAAGATTGAATGACAATCTATTAGGGTGCATATTTTGAATAATTTTAAAATGCCATAATGCTGGTATAACTTGAAATGCTCAAGTAACTTTCTGACAGTAGCAGAGAAGTGCAATATAATGAGTACAAATTGATATAAATTGATATGGCTTCAAATTGATACGGCTTTGAGTTTATTTGGTGGGAAAAAACACTGTGTAAAAATTTCATTTTCTAAAGTGATTATCAGTTACTAAATAATTATTTGAAGTGAATAACTTGAAATTAGGACAAATGGATAGCTCAAATTTGTGCAAAATTGTTTATCTGGTGTAACCCTGAATTCTGCCTACACTGAAGTAAACCTGTATTTATGCTGCATGAAAAGAACTGTAGCCATCTCACTTTCCTCAATTGGAGTTAAGAATGATCTTTTAAGGCCCCCTCCRATGACCATAATTCATGATAAATGGAAAGTTCCTCTTTTATTGTAATGGAAAACTGTTTACTTCAAAACAAAAGCCAAGAAAATGAATTATTTTATTRTGTTTCAGGATGATAGATAATGCAGAGAGTAAATCTTTATTGTGGTACTCAGGATGACATCACAGACTTATTMACTGAGATCATAACTACTTTGTGTAGGTTAAGACACCTTTTCTACATTTTGGGATTTTTTTGACACAATGAAGATAATTTAAACTTCCTAATTTTATACTGTATTATTTGGATAACTAAATTAAATTCTATTAAGGAAAATGATAGTAATAACATAAAGACTGTTATATCTGCATTAAATTTATAGAGGATATGGTAAATTCAGATACTGTGGCTACCCTAAGAGAGAGACTTTTCCTAATCTTCCATGAAAACATATTGTAAATTCTCAAAGGCACTTCCTGCTCCTAGCCCAGTGAGTAGCATAAATACTCTTTGCTCAACTGCTCCTAACCTTGAAAATTTCAATTGATTGTGTATTGGTTGAAATACTTTTGATAAACACAAACCACTTTGTTGTGTATTAAATTCTGTCCAGTTTATRCATGACTAGAAGTGAGCACAGGGACATGGAACAAATAGAGGGGGGAGTAAAAAGACTGACTTGGTGATAAGAAGCATTTCATGAGARCCAGGTTACATAAGAAAGGAAATCTATCCATGCATCAATTTTGTCTATTTGTTAGAGCATGCATCTGTGTTCTGCAACAAAACTAAAATTGGAGGTGAGGGAAGAGAAGTAARGCATGTTTTAAGACAAAGTTTAGTGAAAATAAACTACAGAAACAGACTAAGTCATGTCTCCAGTTTTACTAAGGCTAATTTTAGGGTTTTCAGTAGCTTCTTCACTGCTTAAAGTTCACCTTAATATTTTCTCACTGCTAACCTCTTCCCAGAGCAAATATTTTTATGGGCTTCTTAATAGTACCAGCAATTGTTGATCCTGGCACAGAGACAAAGGAGCAACAGATATTTTAGTGGTTTCCATTGCCATAACCACCTGCTCCCTATCTTTGTTGGCAATGACTAATTAAAAACAAAAAAAAGGAAAACACCGACTCAAAGTAGAGAGTTTCAGTTTCTTAAGTAATTTGCCTTCAATACAACAGTAACAGAACATCTCCCTGTGTAGAGATCAATGCTTTAATAGAAAGAAAAGAAAAAAAGAACAGGAAAAAGATCAATAATTTGYAGTTCTTGCTACCACTTTGTTGCCCCAGCTTGTGCTATATACAAACAGGTCAAGCACTGCTTGTTMTGACTTGTATTAAAGCACAGCAAGTTCTTTTCAACAGAACTTGCAATTTCTGGGACTCTTCTTCACTTACAATTGAACTKTTTTGATAATGAGACAAAGAATATAACCAAATTAAGGGCAGGAAACAAACATGGTACAATTATGTCTTACACGAGAAAAGCCTAGTACAAAAATTATATTTACTTTAATTATAAGGAATTAATGARTGTAGTTACTTGTTTCTTAATTTGCTATCCATAATGAACAGAAGAAAACAACTTCAGAATTTTTTTCTTATGGGATAGGTAGCCAAAGCAGATTCACCTCCCGTGAACAGATTCAAAAATAAAGTGATCCCCTGCTTCTTAAAGAGAAGAAATAGCCAGTCAGAATAAAAATTATAGATGTTTTTTAGATACATGTGAGGAAAAAACTAGAATTTACCTAATACTTTTTCCACTCAGAGTCTATTTCAACAAGACATGACTGATACTATCAGATGAGAATACAATAACAAGCAAATAACCTTTTTCCCTTTTGAAAGCRTTTCAAGTATCCAGATTTTTGCAAAATTCAATCCAAAATGAATTCTTCTAAAGTATCTATAAGCATTTAATGAGYATCTGTAGGACAAAAATTTTAGTATCTTGATGAAAACCACATAGTTGAAAACTCTGATCATGCACTAACAACTCCTCCCTCAAGCCACTCAGTCTTTTACCTTTGTTATGTTGAAACTGTCTGGAAAAATCATTCATGTATAGACCACCATTTGCCCTGTGACTGCTTATATCCAGTACAAGATGATTCTCCAGATAGGCAAATGCCAGGCTTTTTTTGGCAACAGACCTAAACGCCTCAGCTCTCTGCTTCACCAAAAATTTAATATTATTCATTGTTATGCAAAAACCTTAATCAAACATGAATGTGATCAAAGCATCTTTGCTGGTTTTGAAGTGGATGCAGGGAATGGTTATGTGATGATTAGTATGATTTATCTTTGAGAAACTATTTCAGATTAGGAAAGGAAAAGGCAGTTGCTGCTGAGGCAGYCACTTGGAAGTCACAAAGAAAACAAAATGTAACAGGGTTTGGGTTTGTTCATGCTTTAATCTTTTATGGCTCAATTACTAAACCTGTGCTCCCAAGGAGCTCTCATTACCTGAGAGCAATAAATTTCTCTAGGCAGAGGTAACACACACTGTAACAAATCTAAACACCCTTTGTCACAGACATATGCTGAGCCTCCAGCACTACTTTCCATATTAGTTTTCCCTGCTTTGTTTCAGCATTTTCCTGAAACTGGTTCATTCATCTCTTGAGAGCTGAAGACTTGCATGCATTTTAATAATGGTAGTTCTGATAATGCCTTGTTGCAGTTTAAGCCCAAACACAAGATACCACAGAAAGAAAATATACAGAATATCATAGAAATACAAAATGTTCTTACTGCTATCATTGTACTGTTTGTTTCCTCTCTAAAATATGCATATCTTAGCAGTACAGATACAGTTACTTAGGAGGCAAAGTAGCTAACCAGTAGATAATAAGGCATTTTACTCTTTAGCATCCTAGTTACTAAAGAAAAAATATTTTTTTTTGGTCTACAGAAACTATTCCTTAGCATTTAGGTTATAACTGATCTCTTTCATACATGGATTGTTTCCAGAAAGATTTAAGCAACTGGGAAGTAATTTYAATTCAAAGACTTTATACATTATACTTCTCCCCTCCCATTCCTTTGTCTACCAGCACCAGCAGCTCAAGGAATGTGAATTTTCATTTCTTTCAGATCTCTGTTTGTGAAGAATGGCATTTATTTCAGAAACTACTTACAGATAAAGCTGAGGCAGCTCAACCAAAACAATGCTGGAAACAAACACAGGCACAGGTTTGACAGCAACAAATAACTCAGGTCCGAGTTCCACCTAAAAATAAAAATTGAAATACAGTTCAGTKTAATGAATGGCTCATTAGTGATTGTGAGATCTGTACTTCCCATTTTGCCACTAATTTATTGAATTACTGTAGCTGAATTGTTTTCAATTTTACTGCTGCTGTTTACCCATCTTTTTCTCCTCTTTCTCATTCTCATTTATTTAAGACTACAAAGGCTCTTAATGTGGTGTAGCCTGAATTCTCAAAACTATAAAGCTTCCAGTTACACTTTAGTACTGTAATAATTTCTTAGAGAAAAAAAAATATTTAAATGGATTTCAATTTTCTCTCTCATTTGTCTCAGGGATCTTTTTGACTCCTGACTGATTTATTCTTAGGCCAAAATATTGGGTTTGTATCTGTGACGTAAACTGAATTTGGTTACTWATAAAAAGAATTTAAAGAAACACTTCAAAAACCAAATCAGTTCACTGACACARCATAAAATACCACATCCCAGTCTCAACAACTATTTTGCCTTTCTAGATACATTTTCTACTTGTATTAGGATATTGTAGTYCTCATTTTCTATCTCAAACTTTTAAATTCAAACTTCTCAAGTGCTAAAYTTTGTTAGTTTCACCACGAGTTTCATCTGAGATGCAGATAAGGAATAAAAAAAGTGATCAAGGTATCAGAAAAATTGCCACTATTATATTTCCAAATAAGTTATATGTGATAATCAAACAGACATTCTTATTTTTCAGGAATTCTGACCAGGAAATTCCCCCAGGTGCTGGGAGGTAATAAAAGGTTATGTCACTCATAAGGACATATAAGATCCATATGAGTATATGATTTTTTTATTATTCTTGGGTAATTTTTTTCCTAGTTCTCTTCTCTCCTCCCCCCTCCATTAATTTAGTATTTATTGTTCTAATGGAGAGTCCTGCTGGGCATCATGGCATGAGGAAAGGTGGGTAACACTGTTACTCTTAATCTATAATTACAATGTAAGTAGCAGRATGAGGCATTCTGCTGACATTTCTTCCTAATTCTGAAAATCGCTGATTTAGAGCTACTTAAGGTAATGATGCTAATGGACATTCTTGGTGTAATTCAAATTTCTGTTAGAAAGTGTTTTTTTTTCATTTCTTAGTTTCAGTGTTTCCATGATAACRCTCATTTAGGATTGGAAGGAGAAAATCTGTGATAACCAGAGCCAGTGGAACTAAACCTCATGCTCACAAGCAAAAGTAGAACATTAAATTCAAATTTCTTTACCTTGGACAACATACAGGACAAAGCATTCTGATTTTCCCTTCACTGCTTCTTTAAAGCWGATTTTTGTAAACTTATGTAGCACCTGTGTACAATACACATTTGGCCTKATAAAATATTAATCACAGAACTCAGCTTTTGCACAGTGATACTGATGAATGCAAACTAAGGTCAAATGTGACCATACATCAGCTGTGTAAAATTCTGTTAACTGATTTGCCTGAATARAAAGCTCAGATCCTGAAGACCAAYTGGTTCAGTTTTAATAGARGAACACAAAAGAKGGTAACATAATGTCTCAAGGTACTATTTCCTGTACTTGGCACACATATATTTTGGAAGGACAGAATGATTTCTGTCTGTGTATCAGAACATGATTCACTGCTAAACTTCCTGACAACTACTGCTAATCCATTTTATTGCAAAAAAATAACTCCCTGTCATTTTAGAACTTTTTTAGATTTCMCTTGCACCCTAATGGAGATCTAAAAAGTTAATTGCTTTAGTAATTGCAATCTTGATCCATAGGAAAAAATTAAATCTGTCATTTACAAATGTTTTTCTTTATTATACAGCAAATTAAGTCATCTTGACGTTCTGGAAATTGCCAGTCTTTTATTGCAAAGAAGAAACTAATGTAGTAGGTTTGCTTGTGGCTTTCAGATAGCAATTATACTGAAGTATTTAATGTATCACAGCAATTATTTTCAGTTCTTCAAAGTTACCTATCATTTTTTTCTGTGAAATACTGCATTAAGACATGAAAGARGGGAGAATCTGAAATTAGAATAATGCACTTTATTATTATCTTCAATCATAAGAGAAGAGTATCATCTTTTATGATTTAAAAAAACCCAAAAAGTTGGGTTTTTTTCCAAAGATCTCTGGACATCACTGAAAAAGGTCTAAGAAGCCATTTTTGAGGCAGTAGTGTGAGAGAGAATGAATGAAACATTTAAGATGATCACTGGGAATGTTTTACTAATGCTGAGATCTGCWAAATTCTAGACAGTCTCCCTGAAGAAAAGGCTGCAGCCCGTTCAACAGGAACTGATAGAATATCAACACTTGAGAGCACATCACAACAAACAAGTCAATATTGAATGCAATGATGAAAATGCATCAGTGCTGTGTTTTTAAATATCTGAGAAAATGGAGAAATAAGCAGCCACTTGTGGCACACATCAGAGTTTCAAGGATGGATGCAGCAGATTGATCTGCATATCCAGATCATATCCAAAATACTCCTGTGCTGGAAGACAAGAAAGTCTCAATATAATTGATCCCAGCATAGCTTCCATAATTTCGTTTTGAAGAATCATTTCAGATGAATGACTTCAACAATCATTGCATTGGATATTTTGTAATACAATATATACTGCAAAATTTTATCTTTCAGTAAGTCTACACAGTCATTAACTTCACCCAGCTATTATACTATACTCTTTAATCTTCTATTTTCTGTAACAGAAATTTTCATTGAAAAGAAAAGTCTAATAAAAAACTTGAATTATCAAACTACATAAGTGACATTGGAAAATCAACTTTCTAAATGTAAATTAGAAAAAATTAGAAAATTGTAAACTGCCAATCTGTGGCAGTTAATTTCTACTTAAAAGAATAGACATAGGCCAACTTCAAATGACCCTTTCAAGAAGGTGAGTGTTATTTCATGKAGAGCCATAAGAAGTGCATGAATAATACACACCAATACAATATTATTGTGCTTAAGGGAAGACAGCCCTCTAACATGAACAATTATTTCTCTGGTAGTGATTTTCATTGGCCCTGAGGGGTGGTTTTCTTTTAATTGCACCTAATGAACTGGCTAGACTATCAGTTCTCTCATTTCCACACAAATTAGCTCTTGCATAACTAGAATACTGAGGGGATGAGAGAGAGCAGAAAACAGCTCCAATTTCCACATCACCAGAGCTATCAGAAAAATGCCAGCACTTCCATTTAGGAAAGCTTTTTTAAAAAGTGGAATTCTACTGTCAAATAGTAYAAAGCCACTTTAATGGATAGTATGTCATGAGCACATTCCCAGATTTGTATTAAAAAAAAAAAAGGAAAAGGACAGGTGAATGCACTTAGAATAATTTTAGATGCATTTCTAAGTTGCTGGGTGATATCTTACTGTCACTTCAAAGTAAGGCATTTCAATCATTGTCCCAGCACAGGGCTAATAACACAGAACCATATCCTCWCGTGATGAAGACTGTTCTTACTCCAGTGAAACTACTTTAAAAACAAGSAGAAGATCTGATTCTGCTTGAAAATCCCTCAGAAGTCAGTGAGCCACCACTATGACTATTAGTTRAGATAGAGAGTTAAAAATTTTGCCTAGAATCACACAGAAAATGTGAGTAGCCATGGTTTGAATCCAAGTAATTTAAAATCTTACATCAGCATCAGTGGCATCAAATTCAAGAGCTACCACTTTGCATAAAGATCAATCAAAATCCTAATGACTGAAGAACAAGTCAAAAGTTCCCACTGATCTCTCTTTGTTTTTCTGGAGAGTAAAATTAAACCATAATGAACACCATGAAAATTCTGTAAGCACTTGAACTCACACACCAAAAACTTCCTGAAAGACAATATTTACAGAGACAGACATCTCCAGAAATCCCTCTCAATTTCTGCTATGTTCAGCAGATCTTTTTTTGGCTGCTCCCACGGTGGCTTGGATGGGACAGTGCCTATGAAAGACACTGATCCTGTGGGATGACAAGTGTCTTGTTTTAGTCAAGGGCTTGAGTGTTGGGTGACCCTTGGAAAGAATCTGATGTCATACTACAGGTAAATCTCTGCTCCTGTGCATTCTAACTTCTGTTCTTGTGCCTAAACTCCTCTAAGATGATGAAAGCCTGTAAGTGAATTTAACATCACTTGTTCCAGATTTACTTTTAGTTAAGCATCCTTTGACTGTCCTGCTTTTATAATGTACTATGGCTTTTCAAAAAMCTGTTTTTACCTAAGTACCACTCAGCTGACTTAACTTCATACCCACTAAATTGTGTGTYATCAGATCCTCTAATGTTAAGGACACTGCAAAAGTGGTGGTTTCAAGTAATTACAGTACAAGCAATTGTGTCTCTCACCTCCCTATCTTCTAGTAATGAAGAAAATGAACATCAGAAATTCTGTTTATCATATTAAAATACCTTTTTTCCCCCCCCAGTCAGCATAAACAAATGTATGTATAGACTCGGGGGAGTAATTCTTGTTAGGTCACCAAAACCTTTCTCTTTTAATTGGTGTCACATGAAGACAAAACTTGGCATCAGTTGCCCACTGTTCATCCAAAGCAAGCATAACAACAATTAAAACATGCAAATTCCCCAMGAGTGAGATTTATATATTGAAATTACATTTAGCTCTGGACTTGGGAACAACATWTTTATTGCTTTAGGATTGCATCTGCAGCTACTAAGAGACTTGGAGGTTTGCATTCAACTTTTAAATCATGCATTTATACTGCAAAATAACCTCTATTTCTWGGTTTTGCTCGATCCCTTTAGAATTTGGTTTTGTCTACTTTACAGTGGCTTTCCATAAATAAGGATATAAAACCTCCTATACTTGAATTAAACACACAGTTTGTTCCTCTATTTGATCATATAATCTTGTTTTTCTTAGAACCTGTGAAACAGAAAGCACTGATCACAACTTTTGACTAAAAATGCTCCTCTATGCAGCAGCTATCAGTAACCAGTTATGTGCAAAGAATCATTGTAAGGACTTCTTATAAATTCACCTATCCCTGCTAACTGTTCWTGGAAAACTGCAGGTTTTTAATGAKTGTGATTCAAGCTTTAGAGGAAATTAGTGCATTTATTCAGGTATATTTAATAGCTAATGAATCAAATGGAAAATCATGTTAAAGTGATTGCCTGTATGAAACACTGCACTAGAAAATAACATTAGATGTCTCACTCTGTTTGAAGCTGATTTATCAGACAAAAATATGCTTCACTGGCACAAGCAGAGAAAAAATGGGATCAAACTGCATCTCTTCAACTTACCAGCTTTTAGAAAAAGTGGTGACATGGAGCTCACTGTCACAGAGATGATGAAACRTTCTGATTTATGGACACTAAGTGTATATATAGTGGAGAAAGTGAGCATGAATTCATTGCAGGACACCAGTTGGATTACAGTGGTGAAGAATGGTGTCCCTATTGCCTTGGGTGGTGACCCATGACTGTGAGATCCCTGCCTGCCGCAGATATGATAAAGCCATATAAAAACTTGTCTCATAATTGTCTTCATTTATGTTGAAAAGTAGGAAAGTGAAAAATAAGATCTGTCCTAATTCAATAATGTATGCAATGCACTGTGTTGAATAGTATTCACCTGTGATATGACATTCAATAGATGACATTTTTGGTACAGGAGGATACATTTCCTGCCTTGGACAAACTTCAGCTCAATCATTCTCAGCCAGAGATAGTGGCCTTGTAAGCTGGCATTCTTTGATGCATGTTTTCCTTCTGTGAATAAATCCGGGCCTTCACAGTTTAATTACATGGCCTGTGTCAGACATTTTTCATCGTGTTCATTTATGTCTGGCAGTAGCAGTGCTGCTGCACAGCACATCTGTGTGGGATGAGGCAGCTCCTTTCTGAACAGGAATCCTGAATGTTTGGGTACTCTAAGGCAGATGTCTTTTGTGGGCAGTTATGCCTCTCCTCTTTGAACACTTTGCAAGCACCTTCACTTCAGGCACACTTATAGAAAAGCTCTTGTGAGAGATGCAAGCTCTGCAGTTCAAGCAAATTGTGAGTTACTGCCCTAGCTGTCCCCTTCAGGAACTCAGAAAGATTGAATACAGCCAYGCTCAAGAGGCTGGGAAAGGGTTAACTTCACTGGTCTCATGAAACCTGGCAGCTGACAGAAGACTCAAGAGGGAGGACAAACCTTGGTCTCTCCTTATTTTAATTAAAATATAAAAGTCACAGAATATCTTCCCTTCCTCTAAAGAACTTATCAAATTCATGAAGATTTGATTCTCCCATGCATTCTAAAGTGTCTTTCTTTACACCTCTTTCATTCATCCACATCTGAGGAAAATGTTCTTATTAAAAATCAAGCTGCCTAAAATTCCTCATCTAGCTCAGAACGGCAGAAGTGTTCATCTGAAGAACTACATTTCTCAGAGCTGAACACTGTATTGATGCTTTTGCAAAAGACACAAAAGAAATTAAATGTCAGTTACTGAGAGACTGGAATTGATCAATATCATAAATAATTGTACTTACAAAACAAAAATAGGAAGAAAGTGCGCCTTTGATATTGGAGTTTGGGCTTCAAAAGGACTTATAATTAATAATGGAATTTTCTCTAAAAGTTGGTGTTATCTGTCACAGAGAACAGGCACACTAGATTAGGAAGCCTGCTAGCTCAACACTAGCTTTCAAACCAGATAGAGCTCCCCAGGTAAAGATCTGTGGTGCTAAAGACCACCAGACTCCATTTGTTTTGATCTCCCATTAGCTGGATTCATAATGTATTATGGGGGTTTTTTGCATCTGAAAGGAAGGTAAGAGTTGATTCCTATTCACCTGCTCATCCTTCTATTGATAAAAAAAACCCAACATGCATATTCTATCCAGACTTAATTAAAATTAATTTAAATTGTAATTTAGACCTGTGGGTGCTGTTGCACAGTATTTCTGCTTATTCATCCCCCTACAGGMATGGCCTTGATCATGAAATACACAGAGGAACACTTGGAGAAATCCACTGGTGAGGAGAACTTGCAGCACTTTGTTGGTAAGGTTACCCCATGTCACAGCTCGTTCCTGCAAGCCAAGCCTTGCTGTCTGTGAGAATGAAAAAAGAGGTTTTCAATTTGTAAGGAGTTCCATTCCCTTCAGCAGCTCCCAAGAGCTGCACTGTGTGGAGGAAAGGTAAAGCTCCTTCAGTGATATCAGGTACATGTATCTCAGCTGCTTTTGGTGGGGTAGAAGATGAATTTTGCCACACTTACTAGAACAAAAAGAAAGGTTTCTTGTTCTTTTCAGTCTTTTTGTTAGAGAGCAATCCATGCAAGTAACGGAGAGAGAGAAGAAAWATCTGAATCACACAGCGAGAAAGAGTTTGTAAGGGAGCTAAAAGTGATCTCCACATTAAAGTTGCTGGCCCATTTTATACACAGAGCCAATGTAAAAAGGGAGCTTCAGGGTGCATTGGAAATCAGGGATGGTTCAGGCCTATGTACAGTTTTGCCTTTTCAAGGTATGACTTGATATTTTTGAAAATCAAGTTTTTGATATTCAATTTTGAATGTCAAGGGGTATTTTTAAAGATATTTTTTAATCACTCAGAATTTTTTCTAATTCCAGGCAGGTAAACTCCACTAAAGCTGCTGCTGGCACACAGATGYACACTTGTTGAATGGGAAGGCTTTCCATGAGTTTCCTGACTTGGCTTCAAGTGCTATTGTAAGAATTTWTCTTGATCATAAATCTTCTTTCACTGATGGGATGGGTGGTAGGAATCTGGCAGACTACCCATCCTAGGGGGTCTTGAACTTGGAGAAAATAGTAAGAGGTCTGTGATATGCAGATATATTTTCAAAATATTTTGAAGCATACTACTTGGGAGCACAGTTTTTTACTTCTTTTCTCTCAAGCAGGTGAACAGCTAATTTTTATTGCCACTGGGTATCCAAAAGGACATCTGGTGTGCTCAGGAGCCAATGCAATCAGAAAGTGCTCTCCAAAGAGAGATGATCACTGTCTCCCCCTGTGATATGGAATGGCAAATTGGAACAATTGTTTTCTGCTACTTTTCAAAAATCACATATTTTCCAGCAGGCTGTTAGAAGGATGATTTAAGACATCAGCATCTTGTAAGGATTCAGCCTGAGAATTGAAATATATATTATTTAATACACAGTTTATGCATTGAGGTAGTGTTGTAAAGGATTAGCCAAAGAGGAYTGAAAAGAGGTTAATTTACTACACACACAGCTTGGATTGCTAACAATAAATATGATTGATGAGGACTGGCTCATAAAGAAGCAGAGCTGCAGTCAGCATGGACCTTGTGAAATAACTCAGCTTCTCCCAAGAGGGAGTTCTGTCCTATTTCAGCCAAGTTGATATTGAAAACTTTATGATAAAAGTCTTYCCTGTGCTGACTTTATTTTTCTCCACAATTCTTGTTTCAGATCACACAGATGTTTTTGAAAAAAAACCCAAGAAAGTGAAACAACTTTTAAAATGCAGTTGAATGATTCATAAAGGTTTGTACATTCATTTTTAAATCCACATCGATTTCTTGAGAGCACTGAACTACAAAGGTTATAATGAGGCAAAAAACTGTATGAAAGTGAGAAGAAATCTAGATCTCCATGGCCTCCACAGACTACTTCACACTCTARAAGTTAGTGCTGACCTCTTAAAATAAGTTGCAAACTTTTCTAAAAATTGTTACAATTCAAGAATCTTTTCTTTTGAGTCAACATCAACATCATGTTCTGTTGAACTTGTGATTTACTTGTGCCAAGCAAAGCAATTCTCCTGTTATAACTCCTCACACACACCCAGACCCCATTACTGTAAGCAGAAAAATTAAAAATAGAAACAGAGTACCATCAGCAGAGAGCACAGGCCAAGCACCAGATGGTTAATTAAAAATAATTATGAAGACAAAACCAAATAATTTTATTAAAAATGATTAAAATATTATGATCAGGATAATTACTGGGATATATTTGTACTACACTAAATTATGCATTTTACTTGGTGTTGAAACCTCCACTCTCTTTGGAGTCTTTCTGGTTTTGCTAATTTTAGGTGCTAATACTTGGGATATTTTGCAATCACCTGCAGAATGTGCTCCACAGGTAAAGAGATACTAATTAAATTGGTTGGTTTGGTAGTTTATACAGAATTACACAACTCATTAGATGCTCAGTAATTGTATTTCACTTTATTTCTTTAGTGTTTTCTGAGGTCTCTGATTTGAAATAATGTTATTGACCCCTGAATCATGACTGCATTCCATGCACTGAAAACAGAGTAAGTGCAAACATAGCACAAAACTTCCCAGACTACTAAAAAAWCTCAGACACCAAGGCAGTATACTTTGTTTTCACTCTAACATTGGTTCACACTTTAAGGTAAAGAGATACAAACAAAATGTAAAAAAGGGTTGAAGAGACATCAGTATTTCTTTGCCAGTCCCCAGAACTCAGCTCTGGTGATGGGCTTGGCATCAAAACCGATTAAGGAGAGAAAATACAGTGTTTACCAACACTACGTGGGTCTCTAGGATGCAGGCAGAATATGGTGAATAGAGAAATCTGAGTTTACCTATAAGCAGTCKCTCTTACAAGTTAAGATTAGGCCTAATTTAAAGGTGAGCAAGTATAAAAATTGATTTTCTGTAAGCAGAAACAAATGGTAAGCTGAATGAAGCTGGATGAAGTACCCCTTTGTTAAAACTGGGGAAAAAACCATTGACTACTATTAAATGTTCCAGATAACAACCTACAAAGAGGTCAGGCAGGAAAATCCAGGGATCTGGCTCTAGAGAAAACCACAAGATTTAAYAAAAATGGATTTTAGCAATCACTCAACTTCAATGCAAGCCATAGAAGTAACATAATCAAAAACCTGAAAGWCCAGGTTTCACACTAGAGGATGAGAATCTGTAGTGAAGCTTTTACAGCCTGTTTCTCAAAGGAACACATACTATGTGCAGTGAGACTGAACAATATTGCTGAGAGACCATGAAAATGAAATTCTAGCACTGCAAATGGAGCTCTCTGGGTCATGGATTTTCCTGTCTTGTAGGGATTTCAAGAGCTGCTGTTCAAGTTCAAACCCCCAAACACAGCACAGCTGGTACAGAAGASAGCCACAGAATGTTCTGAGTTGGAAGGACACCCAAGAATTAACAAGTGCAACCCTTAAGTGAATGGCCCATAGAGAGGGATCAAACTCACAAACTTTCTGGTAATAGCACCATGCTCTAACCAGCTGAGCTATCTCAGGGCCAGASTCTGGTGGAGATCTGTATGTACCAGTTAAATAACTGTCCCATTTGAGGGGCACACAGAGGTATTTTAGAGTAGTATTTATAAAGATTATTTTGTGCAAACCATGTGCATTGTTTTGAACTACTGGAAAAAGTTGTTTAGAGCTGAAGAGCTGCAAGCCTGAGAAAAGCCTTAAGTCATCAGGTTCATCTGYAGCACACAAGTGCTGAAACACTGCACTCAACTGGCTCATCAGCACCACCATGCAGCTCTGCATTTTGCAGCTGTATTTAATTTTTTATTTGTTGATTTAATTTATTTATTTTAAGGCAGACAGAAGTTTACTCTATGAGTTTGCCTAGTTATACAGTCATTTCAGAGGAGACTTGTTCCTACTCTGCCTTAAAATCTGTAAAACCTTAAAAAAATATAAATACTTTAGGCTACAGAGAGTTATTGCATCAATTTGAGCTGCTGACAGAACACACAAAACGTGCAAAAAACCTCTCAAGAAGAGAAGCAGATCAGACTCCTGAGAAATATTCAGGAAAMWGGTTGGCCAGAGAAGCTGTGGCTGCTCTGTCCCTGGAAGTGTTCAAGGCCAGGCTGGGCAGGCTTGGAACAACCTGGGATAGCAGAAGGTGTCTCTGCCCATGGCAGGGGGTTGGAACTGAGAGGGCTTTAAGGTCCTTTCCAAGCCAAGTCATTCTGTAAAACAAGGCAGATTGGTGGCTAGAATAAAAACACAACCAATTCACCYATGTACCAAAACAGCAACTGCTTTCCTAATAGATTTCTACTATTTCCGAAAATACATCAGCCTGGGATATTCTAAAATGAGTTCCAACTAGTACATAAGCAGACACAGCATTTATTCCAGTTCTCTGAAAATAGCACCACAGCTTAAATAAGAAATGTAACAGCTTTTRAGTCAAGAGTCAGAGGGCAGTATTTACTCATGGTTAAGAAGGGAAAACAGTAAAGGAAACAGCAAAAAAAAAATCCATCAGATTCACAAGGGAGAATTTCTTTTGACTAACGTGCAAGTTGGACAAGTAAAATATAAGAAAAATACCCCAATGTGCTGGTTTCATTCTTTCYTGTGATTGTGAAAATAGCCTTTTCAGGAGGTTGAAAAAGGCTGTGTTCACACTGCCTGTCTGAAGGGCAAAGTTTGATGTGTGGGCAGCTCTCACTTTTCAAGCTGAACTTYTCCCATGAAGTCAGGGAGAGCACATATCCAAGTCTATCCCAAGAACACAGAACAACATAAAAGATTAGGGCTTGCACATAAATTCAAACCTAGACAAAATAAAAAAAATACAAATAATTTGAACTTTTTGACCTACAAAACACGTGTAAACAGTCATGCACAGAAAACTAACTACTCAAAGTATATAAAACTGCTATGATACAAAAAGGCAATTTATGATTCAAAAAAGATATCTTAGGATAGAAAAACTGCTTAATTTCAGCCCATTATTCACCTCCCAGTGCCCTAACTGGAAAAACATAGTTCTATATAGGAAAAATAGGTTGGKTAAAATGTATTTAAATGAAAACAAAACATACATACTAAAGGAAATGCCAGAATTCCAGACTGGTATGACCCTCCCAGTCCCAAAACACCCTGTGAGACGACACTTTTTTCCTCCCACAAGCTCTATGACTGTTTTAATTGTTGATAATTCAAGTTATTTGGGAAAATAACACATTTTGTCTTGGTTTTGATCCATTAACACACAAAGATTAAAATATCTGCTTTTTAAATTCAAATTATACAATTGCAGATTCTGCCCTGTGCTGTGAGCCAGTAAATYGCTCACTGAAGTGCCTATATTTTTTTAACACAAAAGACAGACACAATTATTCCCAAATTGCTGTTGGGAATGACTCTACAAACTCTCTGCATGAAATAAATGAGAATTCCCATCTTTCTGCTTACATTGATCTATTTTTTTCCTCACTTCCCTTGCTAAATAAGAAGACTATGCAGGCAAGTTGGATGATGTATTGCTGCACTTAAGCTTTCAAAATCCTTTAACACTATTTTTTTTCTTCAGTTTTAAAGAGCAAATTTTTCTTCCAGATATGTGTTAACAGCTTTTCCACAAGTCATATGCTTGTAATGGTGGTAAAATGTTTTTGCTATGGAGCATAAGTTTACAGAAGAGTTTTTTTGCTTTGGAAATTTTTGATGCCCATACACAACTACAGTTTGTGACCCCAGTACAACTTGCTTACTGGAAATTCTGTGTGTAACTGTGCCAGATATTGTGAAACCAATAGTTTGAAAATACATGTATTCATTAGTTTAAAAACAACCTTTGAGTTTGGACTACCCCACTTATATTCCATGCAGTTTTCCAAATAAATAGCAGTCTTTCCACACAGCACTATAAACAGAAGGCATGAGTAAAAGTATAAAGTGGGCACAATAAAAAAATAATGGAGTTTTTGACCAAATTTCAAGCTGGAAAATGAGACTATTTGCAAATAAAGTGCACAAAGCTGTCCTTTTTTACCTTGGATGAACTCAAGCATAAGTCCCTTTTTCTGCAACTTTGAGAGCTGAGAAAAATCTTGGAGGCAAGTACTTTATAATAATAAAATCCTCCATCACAAGCTTCCTTTTGAGTAACCTCCTGGCATGTTCCTGTGTTGTAGCAGCTCCTTGTCTGCTGAGCCCCAATTTTCTGAACAATAACTGAGGYTTCTCAAACAGCTCAGAAAACTGAAAGTGAGAGGAGAATTTAATTTAATGTTCCTGTCATCACACCRGATCAGAAGAGCCTCATGGAGAAATAATACACAGCTCTCACTTCAGTATCCGTGCCATAACTCCAAGGCTCTGAGGGCTGTGAACATCCAGCAGGGACCTGAAACTGGCAGGTGTCACATTTAATGTATGTGCAGTCACATTCCAAACAAATCACTACACTCCAGGAACAAGCTAATAATTCTTCTGAGTAAAAGAATCCAGATATGTGCTTTGGTCTGCAGAAGAGATATTCCTTRAAAAGACTGTCCATACAGGCCACCCCTTCTGTTCAGACACTCAACCTTTCTGCAAAATCATCAATCTTGTTTTTCACTGGGAACTCAGAGTCATACCAAGGGCAAGACTGCTGGTTTTGCTGTAAACAGAACTAATCATTTGAATTTGTCAATTAATTCAGCTGTGTTGAGGGCACTCTGTGCTGCAGCAGGCTGATGAATTCAGTGAGCCAGAGGAAGCTGGGGCTGCTGCAAGGCCAGTGTGAGACCAGCACAGCAAGTTTGCACAGAGTTTGGATCTTGGGCTCCACTACAGTGTCACTATAGGACACRAAACAGCACAAGAGCACACACTGCYGCTCTCAAGGTGAAGAAAAAAGGGAMGTTTATTTTCTGACTCCAACATTTATAGATTTCCAAAAGTGGCAGTKGATTGGAGGGTGAAAGYTCCACCTCTCCWATGACACTGGACAAACTAACGGTCTATCAAATTTCTCTTCTTCTATAAAARAATGCAAAACAAGAAGTTATTTACAGAAAGTGTGTAAGAAAGTTTGCTACAAGAATGTAAACATCAAAAAGCTTAAAAAAATCTTTAAAAATCAAAACAACACTACAGCTGCGTATCAAGGGCTACATAGCAGCTAAGGGACACTGCGGGGGATACCCTACCACAACAAACAATCCAAAAATATTTGTTSCCTGCAAGGTCCCCAGGATTCCCTTTCCCTGTGGCCTTACTGCCTGTGTCCATACCTGGAGAAGTAGCCAGCACCAGGTGGATGTGATCAAATCTCCACTCTGTGTGATATGTTCCAAAGCTGCAGGAAATCTTMGAGTTGATTGCAAACCCTGGAAGACAATAATTTTTTTTAATAGCTTAAGGCAGACTGAAAGCTTTTACAGCTGAGCTATACCAAGAAAACAGTAAAACTATAACATTTATTACCAAACCAGGGCAGAGTAATTTTTCATGTATTAAAAGACACATCCTATCTCTCCATGACAAGGTCACAAAAACTCTATAACATCTTAGTACTGATTAGTTAAGTCAAATAAAGTAATTTTAAACTTTGTTCTGTTACATTTATGATATAGCCTTACATATAACCATTCCCACCTTATGGTTCTAAGGATTGCTTCTTGCATGTAGAGCAAAAATAATACTTCTGAAAACAAAACATTGCCAAATCTAAGGCTTAATGCTTTCAGACTGATTTCAGTGGTGTTCAACACATGACACTTCCACTGTAATTGGTGTAAGCACAGGGCAAATGAATCAGATCATTAAATCTCACTGGTTATAATCTAGGTAAATCCTTATCTACTTCACCTAAGAAAAGAATTATCTGTTTCCTGTTCTCTCTGTTTCTTTTAAAGGACATTAAGATGCTACTGATAATTTTGGTACAGAGAAAGGAATAAGCATACTGACATTTATTCCAGCAAACCAATATACCCAGTATATTGTCTGCAAGGTATTGTCTGTAGATTTACCAGTTTAATATAATTTCTTAAGAAGTCATTGTTTTACCTTTGTGCTCAGATATGATGCTGTGACACAAAGTTATATCTGGGAATTTACTCAGTGAATCAACATCCTATATATTCATTTTTCTTGGCTAATCCACAGTGAGGATACAGCAGTCCTTTACTGACAGATGATATTATTAAATATTTAGCTCACACAGAAGATAATTGGAGTGTTTCTGCCATAAGTATTAATTTACTCATGCTGGTGATTCATGTTGATCCACAGGAGAAAAACTGTAGCTAAATTCACACTTTAAGCCATAGGAATCAGCAGCTGAATCAGAAGATAGAAATTACCATCTMACCCACACAGCTGCAGAGAGATGGAACACAGGCACCTAAACAATTCATCACATTGTCCTAATCCACAATTTAAATTTTTGTGCAATTCCTCTTGGGATGCACATTACATTGTTGGACTGTATCATGTTTTTCCCCTTTTCAAATTCTAACTCTAAAATAATAGTGCATTTCTTAAATTTAAAGTTAACTTAGGCTTTTTAAATCAAAGATGTTTAGGTATGGATTTATAATTCTGCATATGACTGGTGTTTCATCTAACCTGGGGTGCTTGGAACAGGGGTAAACTGGCAAAGGYTTCCTGTGCTAGTAATCCATGGCAAAATCAGGCTATTGCCTAGAGGAAAGCACTAGTCTAATGATATGCAAATTCTTAAATGAGCTGGTTTCCATTAATATTTTGTAATAAACCAAACTCAAATTCTCCTACTTCAATTCACATTCACCCAGTCCCTTTAGAGTCCTGTCCATTACTTTACAGACTGAATGTAGCTTGGAGAGMTGTGTCTAAGCAGCATTAGAAAATGGAATGGATTTTAATTCTATAAAGCCACAAACCAAAAGCTTCAGCCTCTGCATGGTCTCATGMTCTCTATGGTATGGATGGATATGTGTGCTGGATCCCCAAAATCTACATCCCATTCCCTCCCCCCAGTTTTGTATTCAACTGGAATAAATGCAGCAAGCAAAATAAATACCACAAGAGAACTTAGACCATCTTTTTCTTTATAGTAGGAATGTAAATCTTTKTCTCTCCAGAATATTGTTTTGAAAACTGGAGGTATCACAGATTAGGCAGGTGCCATAGAACCTCTGTAAACTCATGACAATGGGAGCAAAGTCTCTTCATTGGACACACATTTTCATGGTGATGGAACATGCAACTGCAGTTTTGTGATTTGTTCAATTTTCATAGTATCTTATATGGGGAGAATAGCAACACTACATGTGTGTACATTAATAGATTTAATAATTTTTCCAAAAATATTTGAGTTACTTGGATASAGTTTCCACTAAAAACTAGGTTGGCATGAGGACTGTGGCAACCTCCCACAAGAGTATAAAAATTGTGAAATTGCACTGACATAGCAGCACAAGACTGACACTTGGGTGGGAAGTGGAATTAGGAAAACACAAAACAAAAAATTTCCTAGGATTCTTCTAAATGGATGACACCCCCAACAGTTTGACTATTTATAAGTTGTCTGTAGTTTACTTGGAAGTTTCCCTGATACTCTCTTGCTGCTCAGATACTGGAAATAGTAATCCTGTATAAATGACTGAGTGAAAACATGACTGGAGAGATTGCTTTACACAGAGATCCTGTGAGCACCTTGTCAGCTGTCCCTCTGTGCACATATTTTACAAAACAAAAATTAACTCCTGTTTGCCCATGTTCCCCCCTCTCTCTAACAGATATCAATTCAMTATTCATCTGGGCTTCTTTCAGAGTGAAACAAAAAACAAAACCTGTTTTAATTGTTTGGTCATCTGCCCTGTGGATGGTTTCTTCATCCTTTTCATTCTCATTCTGGAGTCATGGTTTGTGARCACTGCTAATCAACCCAGCCACCAGCTGCCACTTTGGTTTCATCAGCAGGCTGGTATACTGGGTTTGGGTAATCTTGTTTATGTATTGATCTTTCTCTTGAAGCAAACACTCTTCTGTCAAACAATCATGAACCTGAYGCTTCAAATTTCAACAGCTGCAGAGTCATTAATTAGAAAGTAATGCATGGTAGTAATTTAAAATATGTGCTTGAATATTTATGTACCCCTCTGAACTAGAAAGTGAGTATACAGCACTCATTAACGGARATTTAATTTAATTTGTCAATTTTTTTGAGTTAAACTTCACTAGATTAAAAACCAACAGTAAACAAGGAAAGAAACAGCTGCAGCTACAGCTGCTGCTTTGTAGCCACTTCAGTGTGGCTCTCCCCAACATGTACATGTAACTTATAAATTACATCAAAAGATACATTAAAAAATGAGAAGTTGTGCAAGTGTGGAGGAGGARGAAGAGAGAGATGGTGCTTAGCAGGACATGAATTTCTTACCAATAAATTGTCATTTGAAAAACAGCAGGTGACAATGTAATAAAAATTGTGCAGAGAGCTGAAATGAATAAAAATGCCAGGAATATACTGGAAATGTCCAGCAGTTTTGCTCTGCAGTGAGTCTGCTTGRCAACCATTGCTCTGCAGCAGGCATAAACTATTCAGCAGAATTAAATATTTAGCTGTGCATCACCATATCTCAGTCCTGGGCCCTTGTGCTAAAAGCCCACCTTTTAGCAAGTTCTGAGGCAACACCATGGGGCCATTAATTGCCACCGTGGTGGTGGCCCCAGCAGGACCAGAGCCTTGCACTGTGCAGCAGAATGTTTGCAGAAGGAGTGTTGTGGTTGGCAGAGCTGGGTTCTCTTTGAACAGTGCTACCACTGAGCACAGGTAGAAATAAAATACCACGTATTTAGGGAAAAGGAGTATGAAGAGCGATGTGGTTTAAGGTCAACTGAAAATGTTTCACTGCAGTGGCTCATGCTGGAGACTCTCAGACAAACAGCAGCAGCTCAGAGGAAATGGAAGAGTTAAATGAACAGCTCTGGAATGAGAGCCTGGGAAAAACATAAATGTGCTGGAGACACAGCACTCTCCACATGTTTAGTTCCATGTGTGCCCAACACAACATGCCAAGGTAGCATCAAATCAAGCACTTGGGTGCCGTGAAATCTCCAAGCAGAGAATTGTGTACTATCAGACAGCTAAACCCCCTTTTGATTTGTTCTAACTAGTAAAATCTTGATTTCTGAGAGAAACAAAATCCACAAGTCTGTTAAAAACAGAAAAGCTGTAATGCAAAACTGAAGGAAAATCAGCGTTTGTGAGATCAAGTGTAAAAGAGGAGATATAATCAAGAAAATACACTCCCTTGGTTTTTTCTTTCTGAAGAAAAGTAAAGGTTCCTACAAAAAAATGTGGATTTAATCATAAAATAAGGGGAAAAAATTGGAAAATACTTACTACAACAAATACAGCAGTCAGCTGTGCTCAGTTTGAAAAGCCTGACTTGTTCTTGGCTCTGTATTACAAGAGAGCTAATTATTCCCTTTGGAGAAGAACCACCTTTTTTGACAAAAAAAAGTAAAATAGATTTTGCATGTTTTGTACTACACTTGTTCTACATATCCCCAGCAAACTACTTTCATTTTTCATACTTGTGAAACTGACACGGGGACCCCAAAAAAAAAATCTAATTATTGCGGCAATTAATAATTGCAGATAGTTCTACACAAGCACAGCTCTGAGAACTACAACTCCCTCTGTGCTAAAGAAAAATATATGAGTATGGCCTGGAAAAATTAAAATAATTTTAATAACTAAAGAGTTACAGTAGTAAAATGTAGAACAAAGTTATGTTCTACAGTTGCAAACCATAAGAACAAGTCATAAATGTAACTATATTAAGGCCTTATTTCTTTTTTAGCCTAAGATAATTCAAAAGACACAGAGGGAGAAGGTATACATGAAATAGTGCATTACTTAGGTAATGAATTCCTTTCTACAGATTTGTATGCTGATGATATTTGATGGTAGAATCAATCTCAGCAGAAAAATGCAGGTCAAGTATTTTGGCATGAGATTCATACTTTCTAATTTTCTGTCCAATCTACAAACCATGCAGTCTTGAATCATCAGCTTCCAGTAATTCTCTTTTCATCCTGTACTGCAGTCTTTAAGTTTTCTTTCTTGAAGTATTTGTTATAGCATTACAGGTTTCAATAAACCAGACCAATAACTTCCTACCTCAGTAAATTTTATCTAATACTATATCCAGTTTGATAGATTTATTTAATTTTTTATTTTTCAAAGAGCAGTTTTATTGCAGTTTCAGTATTCTGGAATGGAAATTGTCTATCTCCTCTTCATCCTTATCATGACATTTAATTTCCTTTTTTTTCCAGATATGCTTATTTTCATTTCAGCAGTTTTCCTGCCTCCATCCTTGTTCTCTATGTTATCACCCTGGCTGGAAACTGAGGTAATGTATTCCTTTAGTTCAGGCACAATATCTTGATCAGCTCCAATCTCACCCTTATTGTCCAAATATGAACTCATCATTTTATCTTATGACTAAAATATCATTTAATCAGTTTTAATTTCCCTCCTAAAATACAATTGTGTTTTTCTCTTGACAGTTATTGCTTAAGTCTGATAGTCCCTCAACCTTTAAGATTTAGCTTTCTGTGGGATACATCTTCCTCTGTGGGCTGCTCATGATTTTCCTTATATCCTTTCTGAGACAGTAATTCCATTTCTCACTGCACTTTGCCCCTCAGGGAAAGTTCCCTTCAGGCAAAGTTCCTTTCCCTTCATTGCCTTCCCACTCCCTTCTGGAATACAATACAAAATGGGCTATTTTCAGTGCTATGCTCCCACCACAAATATTTGCCATGAGTCACTCATAGCAGTTGCAAAATCCCTCCAAGTTTCTTGACTGGACAACTGAAGAATTCTAAAAGAGAAAAAGGAGAAATAKGTAAAGTCTACTCCCTGAAATAATAACCAAACAAAAATAAAAGACTGATACCTCAATATCATCCATCACACAAAAAAAATTACCATAATTTAGACAACAGATATTTTTTAAAGAATACAGAGGAATAAAACATCAAGCAGTGAGTTAACAATGCTGGGCTGCATTTGGAAGGTTCAGTAATGAAAACTCTTTTGTTAAATAATGTTTTCTGTTTTCCCAAACAAGATTTCCCTTAAATTTTCCAYTTTGTAGCAAAACAGTGTTCAGTTTAAAGCTGCTATAATGTTACTATGAATTCTAAAAAGAAAATAACTTTCAAGGACAGGAATTTATCAATAAATAAGGATRGATGTTTGCATACCTTTCTTTTCCCAACTGTGCCAGCTCAAACGGTATCTACAGACTAAAGAGCTCCTCTTTCTCCCTGCATCAGGATAAAGACAGTGAATTGCACCTGAAAGTTTCCCAAGTGTTCATTAGAATTGYTGTATTTTATATTAAMTAGAAATTTCTCTTTCAGAGAACARTCCCTGTGCAGGAGCTGTATYMTTATGGTGTCCATTAAGGAACACAAACAGCATCMTTTGCACGTAAAATGAGAAAACCCCAATTTTTTGCCATGACTTGCAGTGGAAGAGTCTCCTGACTAGGTCAGGACTATTAGCCATAATCACTCTCCAAAGCTACATCTTCAGAGCTCCACCTTTGTTATTTCACACTGGAGGAGTGCCTCTGCCCTTCCTACACAGGGTCAAGAGCTCTGAACCATCACACACCTGATGCTGCAGCCAACTGTTTCTCCTGGCTGAAATCCTCTTTTTGCTTCCTCCAAATAACCATCAGCTATTTTAATGTAACAGGCAGTTTATCTTAAATATGAATCAGCATTAGCTTCTGCACAGAAGGTGCCATTTCAGTTTGAACTGGTGGTCTTTCTGGTGAGTTTGTTGCTTGATCAAATTCCCAAGAGAAATTCAGCCAGGATGAACAAGAAATTTCACTGCGAGAAGATCTGGAGTAAGAGAAATTTTTGTGARCATAATTTAGATTGTACTGAATTTAGATTTTACTGCAAGTACTTCTAGGTTCTAGACTTCATTTCAAAGCAGATCTTCAGTATTTATTTCAGTTTTGTCTGAGTACAAAACCTTGACTAGCACAGCAGGCGAAAATGTTGTCCAGGTTATTTGTCTCTTTCCATTTTAAACATTATGTTTGTGACTTACATTCAATATTGCTCATACATTTTTAAAATAAACAGCAAAGGAAAAGACCTAAATAAATATCAGAGGAAATTTCCTAAATAAATATCCAAGRACATGATCTAAATAAATACCATATGAGTAAATGCAGGAGAGCTCTATGAATTTCTTTAAAGGTCCATCATGTTGAACAGTGACCCCTAGGAATTGTAAGCTCTACTGGTCTCAAACCAAAGTACAAAACTGCCTCCTCCACCCATCCTTGTCACTGTCTAATAAAGAAACCTGGTTTTTAGATTATGCCTTTCTGAAAAACTTCTTTTCAAGGTACACTGTTAGGGYGAGATGCCTTTACTAAGGAGTTAACACCATGGAAAATCAGATTATATAMATCCCTAAAGATGTACCTACAACTGCTTTTGGTTTTTAGGTTTTGCAATCTTGCATTGCTAAATGAACACACAAAAATAAAACTCACTAGAAATAGAGATCAGCTTTCTATTATATTATTTTTAAAGAGAGAAAACGATCACCAAAAAGAGAGGTGGGGAATTATACAGCAGAGATTTCTAGGCTGTTACAAATTTCACCTTTGAGAAATCAGAATCTCCCTAAGCTTTTGGGCATTATTAATAAAGAGACATCAASCAGGCAAAATGCCTGCAGCCCTGGCAGCCCTGCTGCTGCCTCAGAGCTCTTAAGCACCCTGCACCTGTTCAGCCCACCTTTGCACCTCACCTGCTAATTTCAGCCACAACATATTTAGAAATTGTGCTAGAAAGAGAATTCCAGGGTGTTCTTCTCCTATTTATCACAAACAAATGCACCACTGGCTGGTCTTGAAATAAGATTTCATCTTCAAGATCTTTCCCWTTTTAAAAGAAGTCTAATAAAATGCTGCATAGTGAGCCTCAGATTAGATAGACTCTGGAGTAATGTTTGTAAATGAAAATATCCTATGCAGTCTGTAATAAATTTTCTGGTTTTTGAGAATAGTTATCTTCCAATAGCCCTTCTGGAAAACTTAATTTTAGAATGGCACACTGAGAAATCCATGTCCGACCACATAACACTATCCTCAACGTGTATTGGTGTACACACACATTATTTATATATATATATATGTGTGTGTGTGTGTGTGTGTGTGTGTGTGTATTTCTACATATTTTACAATATTCATAATGCATACTTCTATTTTTGTGATTATTTGGAGAGGAAGGTTATTTTCTAGGAGGCTTGCACAAAAGAAACAAACTTTAAAACCTGATGTTCCCCTTCAATAGGTGTTTGTTTCCTAAAACAGACATTCCCAAAGTAGTTTTAAATATCTTAGCATTTATAGATGCTTTATGCAGTATTTAGGTAGAAAAATGAGAACTTGGCTCATGATTTACTWGCTCATCAATCTGACAACACCCACAGGGGAGGCTTGCAGTGGAGAACACAAGAGCACCACAACAATGCAAAATCCTGCTGGATTAGTTCATTCAATGCACATCAGCAGTTTAAGTTAAGCTAACTGACTTTACTGCAACTAAGCCACATTTACCACCTGTAAAATTAATTTGTCAGCTTCTTCAAGAGATCCTGAGCCATAATCTGAACTCAGAAAAGGAAAGCACAAGATAGAAATATTCTAAATCCAGATTTTGAATGTTTGTATAGTCACCTTTTACAAATCACCTGCTCCCTCCATTCYACCCCCAAGTGCTAAAGGCCGCATTAAGTTGCAGGTAAGAACTTCCCCACTATCAGAACTTCTTGTCASTTTAAACCAGGTACTTTTTCTAACAACTAAATCCTAAAACATCATTTAGTCCATTAAGATGCTCTGATCACTGGAGGGGCTGATTTACCAGCTCACTATAGAGTGAAGCTTCAGCAATACCCCTGGATTTTTACAGCTTTCTCACCAGTGCTCTGGTTGGGAATTGTGACCTAGAGGAAATGTTCCAGAAGGTCTCCRGGGTTATAGAGCACAAGAATTAAATCTCCATCTGATGTTGCCATCTAAGGGCTTTTATCCATTCCAAGTACTGAAAAGATATGCTCTTAATAAGATATAAAGTCTTCRGCACTAAGGACTGTCAGTTAAGGAGAAATTTACATGGAACACTTGTTTTCACCATATAACTCATGAATAAAAGAAGAGCAGAATGACTAACATGACTAACATTCAATCAATATTATAATTACCAGGGGTCAATTAGAGAGGTTTTGGCTATTAGTTTCAAACATTTCKTCTCTCAAATAAAGACCCTCCTAGTGACAGCATATTCAATGTCAAATATCTAAACAGAAACATCCCATAAAGATTGCCTTGCTTTTCAAAGCTGCTGGTTTTTTTCCTTCAAAATATAMTGTAGCTCACATACCACAACATCTTTTCTTCTAAATATTACACGTATTTAAAATTAATTTTAAAATTTAATTTTTTTCCCTAAAATGTATAGATTTTATTTAAAAAAATCCACTGAAAACCCTGAATTAAGCATTCATATGTATAGAATTCTAAAATGCCTGTATATAGTCTCTATAAAATCTTATTTCATGGAATCTATTGAAGAATAATTAGGGTAACATCCCTCAAATAAAGAAGCTATGAATACAACTGATGGTGCTTTTAAGGAACTAAGCTTGACACTACTTAAATAATCAGAATTACATGTTTATTTCAGCATTTGAATTCTCTATTGTTTCTCCCTTTCTTGRGAGCATTATCATCTCAAAGCTAGAATATGATGGAAGAAAGAAATCCAGTTTAAACACTTTGCCCTTGGAGTTAAATTATCATTACATTCAGGGTGGTTATTTTTCCAATAACAAATGCAAAGATAATGAAACTGAAGAAATGCAATTTATGGTGCAGCCCATAAATAAAGCCAAWTTTCCTCTTTAGTTCTTGAGAATATCTCCAGGAGTACATAATGATTTTCAGGTTTTAATTCCTACAAAGTGTATCCCAAGAATAACATTCTCTCAACCACAGTGACATAACAGATTTTCAGTCCACACCATATCTGTTACAGCTCCACTGACAACACAAATGTTTATATGGGGCACCCAAGAGTGTTAAAATGAAAAACCACTGAATTTCATTGCCTCACTCCTACAGCCTGACCTTCAGTCAGTTTGCAGAGGCACAAACATGATACAATCCACAATACAATATGCTGCTTTATCTCTCAGTTTATGATTAAGTTACACTTTTAAAAGAAGAAAAAGCTTTTGATGTAGATATGCCACTGTTCCTGCTTCTGAAATTCAAGCMTTTCCCTTTTAGACTCTTCTGGTCTTTCCATCCCATTCCAGTGTCTACTTCWACTTTTTAGCAAGGTGATTGTTTCCTGAGGACCTTACAGAAGACATTTCCTGCTCATATTCCCATGAATAGTTCATTAATATTCCTATGCCCTTCACAGAAAGTTGTTTTTATGTTCTAATCATCTTTCCAGAGGCCAAAAACATAAACCAGGTCATTATGAGTTAATTCAAATCAATGTCCAATGACTTTCTAATTTTCATTTCACACTTGATAGCCTTAGTGTCAGCTTTTGGCAACAGTTCCACTGAAAAAATCTTATCAGAATATTTTGGGAAGTTTTTTCATCCTTCTGAATCCATGCCTAATCAAGAGGGCAGGAGCACAAACACACACCATTTCATAGGAAAATGACTAGAAGTTGGAACTGTCCTCAATTTAAACATCTCAGCTCTAAAGCTTCTCTAGGATTTATGCTGAGTAAATGCAGGACGGGAAAATGTCAATAAAGATTCAGGCTTAAATTCCATTTGGAGCATACTTTCAGCTCTGTTTACTTGCAGGATGTGCTAAGGAACACCACCACCATGGAAAAAAAAAAAAAAGGATGCATTTATGGCTTATGTAGCACAGACCATACAAGGACTTTAGGACTCCAAATTTTAGTATGTACTGAAAAGAACTGTTCTTGTGGGTTTGGAATTAGTGCTTGAATAAAAGATTAGTGCACTCTGTCACTAAAGGATTTTATTTTCCTTCTGTTAAATTGTGCAGTAACACTTCCCTTCCCAGAAGGATTTTAGTGATTAGTGAGTGCCATACTCTTCATGCACTATTCTATTTGGAAAGAATAAAATTCTATTTTGGTAGTGTTCTTTCTCTGCAATCCTTATATTTAAAGGATATATAACTACATCTTTCTTGATTTTAGTTTACTAAATAATGGTTGACTGGAAAATTTACATTTTTGAGGTATACTTTGACTTTTATCTCCAGATTCAGAATATTATTTTCATTTTGGTTGTGGGGAGTTTTGGTTGGTTGGTTGGCCATCCTCTTGATGATGCATAAACCCTGTGCTCTCAGGTGGAGAATTTAAAATCCAGTGTTGTTTTCAATGTTTAGATAACTTCTGCTAATATAAAAGGTTGTCACAATTCTCTGAAGTCTGTACTAAAATTTCTTGGTTATTTCAAATATAACTCATGCCTTTATATATTCCTTATTTTACAGCAWTCCTACCCAAGTCACTTCTAAAACAAAGGAATAAACTTTGTTTTTATTAATCCTACCCTTACACTTCTGGGCAAACCTTTAATTATTCAATTATGTCTGTCATTCCTAGTTGGTTTCAGACTCACCTGATTAAAAATGGTGGATTGGGATGGCTTGGATCTGAGGCTCCTTGGGGATTTTATTTCCCCTGAACATAAGGGGGGATTCTGTTGTATCTAGAAATCCTCATGTTATCCCAAGGAGACAAATTCATTATTTATTACATAATGAAACCCAAGTAAGATGTTCATACAAATTTARTTACTGCTTACAAGCACAACATGAATCAGAGCATTGGTTTCATATTATTCTGTTGCTTGATTTTTTTCCTGTTTAAGCACCTATTAAATTTTGGACTGTTGTGGGATGAAGTTACACTAAGGSTCTACATAATTATTTTACTACCACTTTTACATTCTGTGGATTTTTTCCAGTTCCATTTGTTTCTTTTAGTCTAACACTCCTTACTTTTTGATTGCTGTACTCTAACTACTACCATGTCATTGTGGGAACAAAGAGGTTTCTGTGTTTATAAAATTTTAAATCTTTCCTCTATTCTGTGTAATTCTTTCTTGTCTGCTCCTTGAAATCTTTGAAATGAGCTCCAATTATTAATTGCTAATTAATTTCAACATTAATCTGRAAAATACTTTGAGAAGTGCTTCACTGACTCATATGGATCTCTCATGGTATAGCCTCAAGGGCAGATATATAAATGAACAATATTAATGTGAAGGTTTTTTATGCAAAAGTTTGGATACAACCATTGCAAATGTTATATGTTAATACTCTACTACTCAGATTTAAAGTCAAGATCAGAGGCAGAAGTACTGAAGGTTCACTTGAAAAGGCTTCAAGATGAAAGCATGCAGCTGTCAAAAAAATACCCCCAATTCTGTTTAACATCCAATTCCACCCCTCTCTCCCCCTCATCATTCTAARATTAGGAAACCAGTGTGCAATGATGAATTAACCCTATAGGTGGAATTCTATTTGGAAAACATGGAATAGCAGCAGGTTATGCTTTGGCCCTTCTCTAAAGAGTGAAATGCTTTGTAAAGTGTGGTTTAGTCTAAAGTTGTGTTTTGATTCTGGTCACTGATACATGTGCAAAGACCAGCAAATAAATCAGGATCACAACACCACCTGTACAGGTCTCAATCCTGAACATATTTTAAGCAAATAAATTTCCAATCCCCCCTTTCCTCCCTAGACAATTTACATAAAGCATCCATTAGCATTGGTCAAGACTTTACAGAAATATTGTTTTCAGTAGAAGTATTTGAATGAAAAGAGAGTTTTGGAGACTTTTTTGCAAACACAGTACAGATAACACAAAAAATTAGAGAAATCAACTTTCTAAATGTGATCACTCCCTATGATTTAAGTTCTGTCCATATATGTGCTTTATCAATTTTTTCTTTTGATTTACAGACACGCTTGACATGTCTTGATGTGCTTTGTAACCAAATAAACTACACTGTGGACATTCTCATTTTTACATAAAGCAGCTATTCCTAGTTCCTCTGAAGCATTTATATTAAATTTAAAGCCTAGCACAGAGTTTCCAAGTGTATATTCCTGATTTCAGAGGGATGCATGAAGCCATTCATACCTCAGAACACACTCTGCTTTAATTTAGATAGCTTTTGCTTATGGAACATATCCAATAGTGATGTTCAGGAAAAGAAAATACCCACAAAAGAACCATGTACTTTAGAAACAATGGGAACCAAGTGAGATAAAAATAAATCATAGATTTACCCTTTTAAGATACATWCACCAAGCTTTATGGTCAATAAAGCACTATCATGTCTTTGAAAACTAYTTTGTTAAATTAWATAATTTAACAACTATATTATATAATTRTAATACATTTCTCTGTATGTGACATATGAAGAGGAAGTTTCTCTACAGGGTAAAGGTTCTTCTGTCTGCTGCCTTAACTTTGTGGTAGATTCTTTAAATAAGAGGTTGAAGTTTGGGTTCCATTAGATTTCCCTGTGAATGATAAGGCTACAGCACATCAGTGGGCATTTAGGCCTCAAGATATCAATATTACCACCAAGGAGATTTAAACAAATCAGTGCATTCACAAGAGATTTATTTATGTGAAAAACATTTTGCAATAATTTAGTACACATAGAAGCTGTAATTATTTGAAGATTTTTCATTATAAAACCAYTGAAAGTTTTTACTATGAAACCTTTCCTGCCTCTAGAATATGAAAAGCCCATGCTTTCTTGTGCACTGTGGATAGGAAATTTTCAGGAGTGCTCTGTGCTCATTTTCTCCCAGGCTGAGGAAGCAGATGGCTTAGATCTACTTTATAAAAWTTTCAGTTCTCTGCTGCTTATTGCTCATAAGGTTTAGTATGGCAAAACTAGTACCACAAACTAGTACTGAAATGAGGAATTGCTTGAGAGAACTTTGCAGTCTGTGGAAAGAGTCTCACTGCTGTGCTGCTAAAAAATTAATTTGCTTCTTCATTAATTATAAGTGAACACATATCTTCTTTTAAACTATCATGACAACACAATAAAATGCTGTTTGGGATGAATAACAGCATAATACTGAATTTTTAAAACACCTCTTCTGAGAGTTCTGTAGGAGGGAATGTAAACTGTGATGGAACTGCCATATGGTGAGCTCTTAGTGCCAGCATTAACTGAATCCCCCAAAGCAGCATTTTGCTCTTAAACAATAGGGAGAAAAAAGGAAACCTGCTTGTATGGAGAAAGAAAAGCCAACACAATTCACCTCAGAACTGATCTCAGTAGGAGTTATCTATAGTGATATCAAACCTTCTTTTCTAAGGAAACCATCCTTGAAAGTACTTGCTGTCCTGAGCATTAGGTCTGCACAGAAGCTGTCAGGCAGTGAAGGATTTCCATCCTGCAGTCTCCAGTGCTTTTGCCTTGCTTCCAGCCCTTGCTGCTCCATTGCTTCTCTCCCCTAGCTAAGGGAACAGCACCTCAGCAACTTTTCCACACAGGGCTCCCCCGGGCTCTGACCCTGCCATTTCCCTCTCTTTATTGTGAGCAGATTCTGCAAGGTCAGAAGCAGAGTCTCACTCAGCCTCTCCCTTGCAGCACCACAAGTACAAAATCCATAGAAGAGCATCAATTATATCTGTGCATATATGGGAAGCACTGATGTCCTGGAATACATCACGTGCTCCACAGAAACTTCCACATCCCACTACAACACCACAGTTTGTWATACGTGTCCTCTCAGATAGCTGGCTGCAAAACAAGAGTTAGTCATCCCCCATAAAACCTAACTGAGCAGAACAAGGTCCCTCCGAGCCTTTCTGGGCATGCAAGAAATTCAAAGTATTCTTTGATGGCCTGACCTTGCTGTCCATTGAGCTATACAGAAGAATTTTGTTGACTCCGGAGGAGTTTTATCTAGCCCTTGATAAAATCATAGATTTCTTTTCTTCAAAATGYRTGGTTATTAATTGTTGCAGTGTTATGATGGTCCCCAGGATGAGRTGAGAGATGAGAATTGACTCCAAGTTCTCAGARGGCTGATTTATTATTTTATGATATTATATTATATTAAAAGAAAATTATATACTAAAACTATACTAAAGAAAGAGAGACATCAGAAGGCTRGAAAAGAATGAACAATAAAAACTYGTGACAGACTCAGAGAGCCCAACACAGCTGGACTGGGATTGGTCATTAAATAAAAACAGTTCACATGGAGCCAATCAAAGATGCACYTGCTGGTAAGCAACCTCCAGACCACATTCCAAGCAATCAGATMATTATTGGTTTTGTTGCTTTTCTGAGGCTTCTCAGCTTCTCAGAAGAAAACTCCTGGCGAAGGGAWTTTTCATAAAATATGAMAGTGACARAAATGTACCTGTTTTAGGTACTATCCTTAAATAGATCTGCCACTGGGAACACTGAACCAAAAAATACTTGTAGTATTTCTAAAGCCTAAAGCGGGCAATTGCATTTAATTTTGTCCATGAAAAAGTAGAATTCACCAGAACACCTTCAGCCTTTTCAAGAGGTGGGGCAACACAGTATTTATACTTTAAGAGACAGCTCCCTGCAAAATCAATGTGTGCATCAGCTACCTCAAGAAAGAATCAGTTGCTCTTTCTAATTTTCTTCAAATCAAAAGACTATGAAGTATAGAAATCCTAAGTATTTTTAAAAAGAAAATTATTYTACTGCTATCTTATCCCTGTCTGRTTTGTAATGAGAAAGCTATGTCATGAAAAACTGAAAATATACTTTCTAGGATGATTTATACTTATTTGTTATAGGACTATAACAAATCTGTTATATTCAAATTTGTTCTTCATTTGTTTTACAGGGACAATGAAGACAGTGCCATCTGCTCCAAAAAGCAGGACACTGAAAAGRGGCCTATTGGGCACACATTCAACACACACTAGACACTAATAAACAGCTCACAGATTCATATAYTTTAGTCAACCAGAAAAATATTGGATATTCCTTACTAGAGGATTCATTCATACAATTTTTTCCAGCTTTGTATGCATGATAAAAAWGTGGAGAAATATACCAAAATGAGAAATATTTCTTTTTAAAATAATCTTTTCTGGAGCAGACGGGAAGACAGATTTCTTGAATAATTGAAAAAAAAAGCAAAACAAGCCTTAAAAAATCTCAGAASTGTTTTCTTTAACTTAAAAGGTAGTGAATTAAGGTTTCATTTGGATACCCAGTATCAAGCTTCACGAGTCCAATAAACTGGAATATTAAATATCTTGAGAAAAGCCAATGAAATGACATTTCTGTTTTCACCTGAGGCTGAGACAGAAACTAGACAGAATTAGGCTATTTCATTGGATGTTTCAGAGTTTTCAAGAAGTGGTAGTTTGGCATTAGGGGATCCTGTATTACAGGAAGTGTTTTATGCATCTGTATTCATTCCCAAGTTTTTTTCTGTATAGTGCATCTGTCGTAAAGTCAGCCCTGGGAATGCCTGAAGACCTAGGAAATGAAATAAATTTCATTTTATTCAGAAGCAGTAAATAAGAAGAGAGAAGGGTTTAGAAAATCTACTGTTGTGGGAAGGGTCAAGAAAAGCAGAAATGTCCTCAATACAAGAATCTTTTTGCCATTCACCAGACATTTGTGAGCTTGTGTCTTTAACCAATATTGATCTTTCCTTTCACATAAACAACCACCATTAGGCTAAATTAATTTTTTTTCCAGATTTCTTTCTTGTTTTTGATGTGAGCATTCCCCACACAGAGTCTGTGTGAAAGGAAATTTTCAGTTTCTCGGTCTCAGGGGTCTGTGACAGATGAASAGAGGCAGCCCCAGGGCAGATAGTTCTGCTCCCACAGTGCCAAACAGCTGGGGCAGCAGGGTTTTCCAAACTGTGTCTCAAAACCCATCTGGGAAGAGAGAATTCAAGCAGCATTACAAAGGAAAACAAGATAAATGAAAAGCAGGAACGATTGAAAGCAGTGACTCAGCTCCCTGGCTAGGGCAGAGCATTGCAGGGTGGGGTTTCTCCATTGAGGTTCTCTCCCTGAGCCAGGAGCTGCTGACTTCTGTTACCTGCTAGTGATTTTCTAGAGATTTTCTAGCTCAGGGGACTAAGTGTGCACTTAATGACAAGAAATGACACCTGGTTTTGACGACACAGCACTAAAAACACTCATGTGCTGACTAAATACTGCGGGGAGAAGTGTAAAGCATGATCTGGACCTTTGGAAATTGTGTGAAATCCTAGTGGAAAGGAACAAGTGGTGTGGCCAGGAGGGCAGTACCCAAGGCTGGACCTATTCTGATTTTGGTGGATGCAGAAGAGGACAGAGCTCAGGGAAGTCCCTGGACTGTCACAGCCCCTTTTCCTGTCCCTGTTTGTACAGCCACCAAACTGGCCTGCTTAGCCTTGTGGGCTCTCTGTCGAGCAMGGAGAAAAGCTGATCTCTGAGGCAATCAGGACATCAGATGATCTCTGAGGCAATCAGCATTTTTGTTAGAGCTGGGCAATATTTGGGGGTCTGTTTGTCCACATGAGCCAGGAACAGAAGGAATAAGTCAGCCAAAATCAGAATAGAAATTTAGGAGTATGATAGAAGCGATCCTGGAGGAAGATCTGGAGGAACAGAACTCACCTACTTGGAAGAAAGAATTGTGATTTTTTTACCCATTTTTAATATTTTTTTTCAGAATTCATAACTCACATAAACTTTGAGGGAAGGATAAACAGAGGCAATGCTTGGAAACCAAAACTGAGAAAAGATATCTGAAATAGCTGGAAATTACTGGCTATAGGATCACTCTAATATGAACAGAATTACACAAGCTSGTTTCTTTTAGCAAAATAAGCTGCAATTCATAATCATTTCCAAATGCATTAAACAGCCAGCACATTTCCCAAAGTGCTCATTCATTTTAAAAAGATCAGCAAACTATAGAGTGAACTCAATCAGGTGCCCACCTTACAATATTTGAAGTTTTTTGCCCCTGAGAATAACAGGCTATCAGTTATTAGGATTGTTTTTCTTTTTCTGTGTACAGAGTAAGTGATGAATACATTCTCATAGTAGACTGCTCCACACTCTCATTGAAATGATAGAAAAAATAAGATTTACAAAACTGACACTGGTACAAGATCACCAAGAGTTTGTGTAAAGGATGTTTTTCATGACCTGTTTTTCACTTTGAGAGTGTGCATGCACTCAGGTATACATAGCAGCACTTGAGCCTCAGACACATATTTATTTTTAATTACTGTGATACAGCTCTGAATATTACAGACCTGCTGGATAAGAAATTGCAARTACTTGCCAAATCCCAGTGATTTAATCAGGAAGGAAGTTCAGTCTCTGAATCAAGTGTATGACTATAAACAAAGTCTCTTCTTTAATAAAGAGAAAGAAATAAAAGTTCCTCCTCAGCTTGTACAAGCTTATACTGTATATAACCTTTCTCTAAACTATACCTCATGGTTGAACAGGGAAAATTTTGGTCCAATGTCCTTTTTAAATTTTTTGAGTTTAAATCAAATCCCTTCAGCCTTTCAGTAATAGAAATGAAACAAAATATTTTAGGAAATGGTTCTTTCATTTTTATCTGCCAATAGCAAAACATTATGGGAAAAAGGAAGCATTTGAAACTCAAATTTCTATCAATAGGAATTGCTCAGAATTTCAAAACAAGGGGAGAAAAGTGGAGAAAACTACTGGGAGCTGCAAGTTTGGGATAAATACTGAAATACCAAATCAAATTTCTACCTAATTCTGCTAAATTCATTGTGTCACTCTAGGAGCAAACTCTCTATCCTGTCTCCCTGACACTGCAGTCAGTGGTTAAACACAAGAAGTTCAGACTGAAAGCAATTTMAAAAGTAAAGTTCATTTGTCTTGTAAAATGCAAAGTTCAGTTCTCATAATTCAAATGGCTTCAGACAATGCTGGTGCCTTGTGCTTTCTGCAGGCCAGGAGCAGATATAAAAGATTCTGTGGGCTGACTCGATTAATCATAACTTCTAAAGAAATTGAAAACACGCTTGAATATTCTGCTGCGATTCCCTGCATTCATTCTTCTGACAATTGTTTTTCTTGAGAAACCATTTATAAAGCTGTAATTATTCACAGTTCCATCTATTAAGTGAGTCTGGGGCTCTGCAATGGCTAGTGCTTTTTATCATTTTGTGATAACCATTGCACCATTTCATCAGGCATTGCTCAAAAAGCAGAAGAGCCCTCTGCTCACAAAGACAGGAGCTAAATGTTCTTGACCCTGAAATACATAAAATAAATGGAGGACTCCTACAAAATACTATCTAAATACTCCAAGGAAAGCTCTGTATACTATTTCTTCTTGTCCTAGTCACATCCTATTGATCCTATTGTCAGTCCTGTTGACAGAGAGAAGTTTGGAGCCCACCCACCTGGCTCAGTTTTTTCAGCAATTCATCAATGAAAACATATTTCAATGTATCAGAGGCTCCAAGAATCATCACACTGTGGCCTGAACGTGATAATTGTGACTAAGAAAAGCCTTTGCTTACACTAACTGGGGCTGGAAAAGATACTCAGTCCTAAAGAATTGCCTGCAAGTCCCTCCAGAGTGCAGAAAATCATCAGGACTCCTATAACAACATTTCCATAGGGTGAAGCGTTTACCTCAAGAGCTAGAGARCCCCTCTGTCATGATGCTGTGCCCTTACTGACATTTATTAAAATAGCATGCAATATCATGCTATTTTAATAAATATCAGTAAAATAATTTAATTTGTCTTAAAAATAATWTATTATGAAGCTAAAGACTCTGCTAAGYACCTTCAGGCTATCTTCAGCATATTTTTRAAWGCAATTYCTAAAGTAAYGTATATGCAAGAAATGCTCTTGAGACACAACAGCATAAAGAAAGCAAACAGCACCCRTTTACCCCAGCTCAACACTGAGGCAGGGCACCCAGCCCTTTGGGCTCAGCACCCTCCCAAAGGACAGGAGAAGCTGGTTTGAGCACCACTAGTGGGTACAGGAGCCAAGTCCCCTCCACTCTGGAACAGAGCTCTCATCCCAGAGTTCTGCTCTTCCTCCATCTGCATCTTCTTCAAAAGCAGGGTACAAAACCACCTACTTTGGAAGAAAGGAAATGAGCCTTCAAGTAAGGGAAGACTTGCCATGGGTGGGGGGGGGTGGGTAAATACCCCTCCTCTTGCTGCTGGAGTGGAGGTGAAACCACAGCAGGGCACTGCCTTTCAGACCCTCTGTATCCTTGCCCAGGGAGCTGCCAGGACCCTCCTTGGGGCACACATGTGGCCCTGGGSACCCCATCCTGGGGTGCTGTCCCTCCACTGGGCCCTATGCAAGAAACTGGGGTGGAACAGACTGTGTTAAGGAGATTTCTTACTCATCCCATTTCATTAAGGTCATTTTTGTATACTGAAAAATGATCATTATGTAATTTAGATGCATTAACTTTTGGCTACAGCTCCAATGTCTCTGAAATGGAATGGTTACTGTGCTATGTATGAAGGGACTATTAACTCAGATTAAAGAGCCAACTTGGCAGGTACAGCACATACACAGGATGAATTTTTATTTTGAGGCTTGAGCAACACAGCAAATTCTCACTTGGCCAAAGGTGATCCTGTCAGATGACATCATGTCAGATAGCACTAAACAGAATTGAATGTTCTGTGACAATGTTTAGCCACACTTGCTTAGCAGCAAAAAGTCATCCCACAAATGGGAATGGGGTGAAGTTATCTGAGTGTGAGCAGGTGTCCTGGAGTGTATTTAGCACTTCACAGCCCTTTGTTCCTTCAGACTAATCTGCCTAGAATTAGCAACTTGTACTGGCACACTGCAGCTGACAGGCCCCCCTCCATCTGCCATGCCTATCAACCCCRGATCATTCTCAGCTTTGGGACAGCTTCTTTCCTCTCTAGCTGACAAGCCAGGCTGAATTTTCTAATGGTTTCTGCTTTTCACATTTCTAAATAATTTGTGATACACATCACATCCCATTTCCCTTAGCATTCTTTATAACCTCTTTTAAAARAGAGTAATCAAAGCCTCTTGTAGCAAATGTAGTTGAACATTCAAGATCTTGAACAGAGGGAGAGGAACAAAAAAATAAATCTCAATTTATGGTCTAAATCAAGTTTCCCATCTAGACTCAATTCTTTTCCTATTTCAACCTTTATGTGAAAAGAAATGGGACTCATTTTGAAACATTGAAAGAGAGACACWTGGGCCTCTGGATATTTTTTCCTGGATACAACTTTGATAAGCCTATTACATATTGCCAAGCTAAGAGTCAAAACACAATTCCAATACACCTTTTAAAGCTACAGACTATGCCCTTTGATCTAAATCTCTAGGTTAAACTGCCTTTAGAGATAATATTTAAGCTTTTGTTAACATCCTGTTAACCCAGTTCCCCAGGAAAAAAAAAAAAAAACAACCCAAAACATAAAACACAGACCAAAGAAGAATGGATTGATAAATTTGCTTCAGTAAGCATCAATCTATTTTTCAAGAGGAAAAAAAATTGTATAAGTTGTACTACAAGAGATCTGTCAGGGAAAAAAAGAGTTTTTCTCTATCACAGGAAGAGTTAGCAATGAGATTAAAAGTAGAAATACAGGGCCATGTTTTAAAGCTAATATTGCATAGGAAAAACAAGATTTGAAATGTTACAGAAAGGAGATACTAGAGTYACTAAAAATAAACATGACAACAAAAATCACCAAGAACACCTGAAAATGCATTCATCAGATTTCTCTCAATAAGGCTAGTGCTCAAAATAGAAATATTGCTTCCATTTTTTCATGCCAAAATGTTTTGGTATCATTTTTGCTTCTGTTTAAATTTAAATCATCGGTTAAGAAGACACTGAAGAGCTGGCTCTTTTCTCTGTGCTGTGAGCACAGCTTTGATGAGAGTGGATTTGTCACGAGCTGTTGGGGACCTCAGAGCAAAGCCTCCAGCTGCCACAGCAGGGTGTGGTGCCAGGCTGAACCTGCTGGGCAGGAGAAATGGAAAGCAGCYTGAAATCTGCTCAGTTCCATTGAGAAACTGGGCAAAGCAACTCTGCTCAGTCTGTGCAGAATACAGGGTTTATCCCACTTGAAGAATTTCCCTTTTCTGAGGTTACACTTCTTTGGGAGAAGACAGCTGGTGGTTGTTAAACCTTGAGTTCCACAAAAGAAAACTGAAATCCATCTCATAAAAGAGAAGGGGAATCATCTMCTACTTTCAAGTAGCTATAAACCAGTGTGTGTTAGCAACTCACTAAGCCATTAAATAAACTTGTTCCTGGGCTTGAATTCCTCAAGGTCCCATTTAAGAGAAATTAGGAGCTTTTTATATGCAGAAAACTCCAAAGTGCATAGTAAAATAATGTCTCAAAAATTATAGAAATTCAGAAGCAGTTGGTTGACTAAAAAAGCTTTGCCAACAATGTGTTTATAAATTTATTGGTTGTTATTAGRAAGTACCAGAGCTATTACAAAAGTATACAAATGTATTAATAAATYACAGCAATTGCATAGTGTTTTACATCTTTACAGTGCCATGCAGAAGTGTAGCACACAAACATTTCATTATTAGATTTTATTGCTTAGTTAGATGCTTTTCCTCCCACTTTCCTCCTTGCAACTGGATAGTCCCTCAGACTCATTCTCCTTTTTCCAGCTCACATTAGGCCACTTAGGTAAATAGGAAAGACATTTTCAGGCCAGGGCAGAAGTTTCTTTATAAAATAGGGWACTTCAAAATCTTAAAAACTACAAATCCATTTCAGAGTGAAAATTATTAAATTTTCATTTGAGAAAAAAAAAATTCCTCCAAACCTCTTCTACTAATGCCCAGACTAAGTTCCTTCAAAATTTTTTTTCAAGTAAATCTTTATTCTCATGACATGCAAAGAGCAGCTTTTTCACTATAACTCTTCTGAAGTATTCTGTTTAATACACTGTATTGAAAAATATGAGAAGGTGTCTATTGACAAGAAAGGAAAATTACACTGCTTAGCCTTTATTTACCATAGACATTCTCTCAGACAGATGAATAGTAGGGGTTACATTCACTCAAGAAATATGTTTGCTGTGACTGGAATTCTCAGAGAATCTTAGGTCCATACAAGCATGTTCTGGAAAAGATGAGCCTTGTCTTGTCCATGTTCTTAACCACATAAACAAAGCTTGTTTTGAAATCATTTTACATGAAAAATCATCAGTTTCTCAGAAACTAACAGGAATCAAAKAACTCTTGACTCCAACCAGATGAGACATTTGGATTTGGCTCCATATGGGATTGCTCAATGGCAGCAAAGAAGAGGCAGCACAAACCTGGAGGAGAGCTCACTGATGTTCTCAACCAGTTTGAGACAGAATAGGGTCAGAGCAGAGACCTCTGACAAAGTGAATCTGGCTAAGAAAGCAGGAGACCTCCTAAGGGATCAGCATGAATGAATCTAGCCAAATAAGGGGTTTTCTTCCCAACTCTTTTGCTCTTTCCAATGCAAATTCTTGGCAAACAAAACAATACAAACCCAAATAGAATCATTTAAGAACAGCTGTGACATGTTTTGGTTTTTTTTTAACCTAGACTACAAGCTGAAATATAAGGGCTCTTTAGTATAAAGAACAACCAATATGAGATGAAATGCTGACAACAGAGATTTTTATATTCAATGGAAAAAAACATACATATTCTATAAGTCTCACTGCAATTTAAGTAGTTTGACTGTACCCTCTGGATTTGTAAYTGTGATTGTGGAAGCAGCTCCAAATTTCACAACTAGCTGCTTTGAAATCAAATGATGAAAATGTTTGGGTTTGGTTGTTTGTTTTTTTATTTACATCAGAACTTCCCTGYRTACAGCCCACRCAGGCMCATCAACATATGAAATGTAAAAYGTAAAATAAACCTCCACAAACTAMAACACTGGGATAGCCTTAATTACATATCMCCACCACCCCTCTTTTTCTCAGAAAACTCTGAGATACTGAAAGATAGACCAATATAGCTACAAGCTTGAACTCTATACAAATTTCATCAGAACTGAGAATTCATTCTATTCTTTGAAATAAGATTCCTGTGGAGTGTAATGGCATCATTTCAAAGAACATGAGAAAATAGGATTCCATCTCCCATTTTATTGTAAATTGCACACATGTAAAACCAGATTATATTCTCACAAACAGACCTATCTAGATAAATCTTTTTTGAATTTGTGGAGAGTAAACTGGAGCATTGGAGACTTCTCAGCTAYACGGAACTCCCTCAAAACCTCTCCTGAGATTCCAGACATAGACTATAAATGCCCTCACTTTTTTTTTGTTATGTGTGTTTGATCAGTTTGGCTTTGATGATCCAAATGCTACAAAGCTTCCTGTCACATACTGGTAACAGCAGAAGTGGTTTTGAGTAGAAAAAATATCTTTTCACAGCTGCAGCAGCATCCAAAGTTTTTTTAACTGGTTGTAGATGCTTTCCCCCTAAGGCAGTAGCAGCTTATGGGCAATGTCCCTTGCCTTCCCAGTCTCTAACCCAACAGCAAATATTTGCAGTACTCCACTGATCTGAGTCCAAATATGAAGAAAACAAACCAATTCCCTTCAGTTAATAAATGGTAATGCAATCAATYCCATCATCCTTTTTATCTCATGGAAAAATGCACTGAATAAGCCTTATGCCTTTACTACAAAGTGCCCAAGTTCATGATTGTCATATAACAAATTCCCTTTCCTGCTTCTAGCTAGGAGGTATCTACTTATTGCAATTTAAGTGAACTTRCTCTGCCTGTCTGCTGCTACATCAATCTTCCAGCTAAATTGTACTTCTGCTTAATTTGAAGAACTCCACAGGTGCTAGGGTAAGGAAGGCTTATTCATTCTAGAGAGACAAAATTGTCTGAGAAATTGTGGAAGACACTAGAAAATGTTAAATGCTATCAAAAGAGTAAAGTGGAGGGTGGGGTAGGAGGAAGACTAAAAATAAAGGATGATAGAAAACCACATAAGGAGTAGAGAGCTGAAAAAGAGACCCAGAACTCCTTAAATCAATGCTTAGCCTCTGAGAAAACAGCACAGTGCTTCTCTAAATGACTTGTTCCTTAAGGATTCCAGTTCCTGCCCAGGGAGCTGTGCAGTGCTTTTCTAACACTTTTCCATGCAGTCTTTCTCTTCCAAGTGCCACCTGCCCAAGGCTTCATATTTTCACATTTCCAAGCCTCTGCTTAGGTGCACACATTTGAAGAGGGCTGAAGGGAGAAGAAATCACTATCAAGTAATGAAAATATAAAAGCTACACCTCTAAGGTGACAGGTCATGCTTTGCTAAACACCAGAATATATTTAAATGGCAGATGCTTTTAGCTCATACTAGAATCTACTTGCTTTACTTTTAGCCATACCAGACCATAGCTACTGATTTTTGGAGTGYTTAGGCAGATAATGTGGCTGACAAGCTGAATATTAATCTAGACAACTAAATGACAAATACAATGGGAACATCCAAGTCTGAGTTGATGTCTCAGGCTGTGTATCTCTGATTTTGGAATGAATGCCCTAAGCTGAATAAACAATTTATGTCTGCACTACTCCCAATCAGAGACATCAAAACTCATTAATCCTTGTTAAGCAAAAAGAACCCTTTCTGTCAATTCCTTGCTTGTGTTGAGCAGCAAGTTCAGCAAAAGCATTATTGAGCATCCATGCACCTGTGCAATAGATTATTGTAGGAATTCCACTGCCTCTTGCAAAAGGCAGTAACTTACAGGACAGCTGAGGTCAAGGGAAAAGCATAAGAGAAAAACATTAGAAATCCCTTTGGAAAATATTAGATTTGTTTTCTCCTGCTTAGAGTTTTAGTAAATGCTTATCTTGCTTATATTATCTTGATAAATGGTTACCTATATACTATTCTTGATTCATGCAGTAGTGTTTTTTTAAACTCAGGCACATGCAACATACATGTTTTATCTGATAAACTCTAGGCTGACTAATTGGACTGATGTGGCCCCAATCCAGAGCTTTTCCATGATCTTCCTGAATCCTGCTTCTTTTATATTTAATTKAGCATAAAGTCTAGCACTGCATCTCAGCTGTCAGCAGCAAGGAAGAGCTGCAAGACAGAAAAAGGCAACCCCTTCACCCACCTGTGTGACAGCTCCTGGTGCCAAGCTAAAGCAGCTTTTCCAGCACTGCCTGGCAATGCAGGGAGAGCTTAGGTGGGGCAAACTGCTCACTCTGAGCTGGAACGGGAATATTGACAGCCCATACAAAACCAGGAGCAGGCTTAGTGTCTCAGTGGGGACCTTGAGCAGGGCTCTGTGAGGGCTGTGTCAGCACTCCCACACAAAGCACCCACACAGCTTCTCACAGCCAAATCACTTCACTGGGAATYAAAGAAGGAAGAGACATTCAGAAGATCAGTAATATTTAATAATGTGAGCAATGGCTTTCACAAGCCAGTTCTTAGTGGGATTTTTAGCCTGAATTTCTGATGAATTTTGTGTTATTCCATCACCTCCTCTGGCCTCCTTTTTGACCATAGCAAAGTGCAAAATATTAAAAATTACAAATTTTGTGGGAGAGTGAGTAACACCAGCTCATGTTTGGATGCAAATTTAGTTGAACATGAAGACACCAGAATTACACATCTCTCTCATCAGTACCATTATGCAGAGAAAGAAGTGAAAAGTTTTCCGACAAAGGATTCAATGAAGCAAACAAAAACAGAAGTGCTCATTCAGCCACTAAGAACATTTAAGAGAGAAAAAATACCAAAGTGTCAAAAATTTTGAAATTACAAGCTTATCTACTGCTCTTTGTTTTCCATAGCAAAACCCTGTATGATGAAAGCTGTCTCACAAAGCACATCCATGGAGGCAGTGAGCAGAGCAGCACACTTGACTGCAGCGAGGCAGCCCCGGGAGCAGCACATTTGTCACTGCTTGCAGGGAGAGCTGAGAGCCCCTTGGTCACACATGGCAGGGCACAAGGAGAGCAGCAGTGCTCTTGTCACCTCTGGGAGCAGCCCAGAGTGTGCCCAGGCTCCCTCCCAGCAGCTCAGCTGGCAGGTAAACCCTGAGGTTTGTTCGTGCCTGTACAATGCAGATACTCAATCCCAAAGTGAGAATAATTGGATTAAAGCTAAATGGAATTTGGAATGTATCTATAATCCTTCTATTGCCAGCAGGAATTACCAAGGCACTCACARAGACTACTGCTCTACTAATTGCTATGACATTGTCCAAGAACTGAAGGTAAAAACATTGGTAATGCTGATAAGAAGCATACAAACCACTTGAGATTTAACTCATAGTAAAGAGTGGCAGTCTAAATCTCTTACTATCATGTAATTTCCTATTGTTTAGATTTTTCTTTTGATAGAATATGCTCATTAATGTTCACAAGGTTTACAGTCAAGGTTTATGAACTTATTTTCTYAGTTTCAACTTGTGATTTTTATTGCTTCATTTAATTAAAAAGTGACCTTTTTTTCTATCATAAAAGATAAGAACTGGGAAATACAGGAAAATACATAGAGAATAAAAAGGGTTATTTCAACCTGTCATGAACAATGTCTAGTAAAAGCCTAAATTTTATTGTAAAATTTTTTTAAAGTACTTTAATGTGTTTCAGTGGCTAATGGATGCAGAGGTGAACAACCAATGCTGTACTTCTCAAGCACAATGAGGCACTTACATGGGAAGAATTTTTGCAATGGAAAGACAATTACTTTTTTTATATCCTCCTTGGAGCAATAAGGTTACTCTAACAATCTTGAACACAGAAACCACTTGTTTTATCCCTTATTCCCTATTGAATTTAATTTTCTACATTCTGGCTTAAAGTAGCTTAAGAGGAAGGAATTTCACATACAAGTTTTCAAGCAAATTACTTCTTCTGTGAAAAGAAATTTTCGTAATGCTAGTAGTAAACATCTTTGTTCATAAAAGCTTTTCTGGTCTCTACTTTTAAGTAAAAAGTAGTTGGAATTATAGGAAACTTCTGAAAATGTAGATTTTCCATAATACTTTGCAGTGAAGTATGCATTATTATCTATTATGCATTTGTGCTGCATTCATCTTTGATATAAAACCAAATCACATATATATATATGTTCCTTCTCTCCCTGCATTTATATTTTTGACAGAAGATGAATGACCCCTTTCTCTCTAGTTCCATCTTTTATTTTTAATATTAAAGAAAATACATTAAAAAGCATGGTTGCATCTATTATTGGCTGTTTTCCTCCCTGTGAGATAGAAAATCATTGGCACTCACATCTGGAGTGTCACAGGAGGAAATTAAAGCTYCATAGTGAAAAAAACACAGGGAATTCACTTTTTCAGCCACCCAGATGAAAAGATTTTTCAATGCAATCAGTTATTGGAAATAGAGAGTTTGGAATATGGATAATTTCTAGTCAATTTCTAGCAAGAAATAGGAAACATGCATATAGGGTATTGAGAAAAAAACTGTGRGTTTAGCTCTCTGATATCTAATTCTCCTGAATTAGGCCTCCTGAGGCTGCTCTATTTGGAATGTTTTTTTCAGTTTTGAATGACAAAGAAAGTTATTCCAGGGCTATAACTGAGGACAAAACCCTGTCCTCTAAACATTTATGCTTATAAATATGCTAATCTTGCTATCATTTTGCCTTAAAAAGCAGCAGCCTTTCCTTTACAGCTCCTGACACGCTTTGATGTGCTGCCCATTTAACTGGTTTAGATGGTATTTTAAACCAGAATTTAAGAGCATCAGACAACACTGTCACTGCCTTCAAAAAGAAGCTGTTGTTGCTGTAACCAAAGTTTAATAACCATGTGGGAGGGAGATGAGTTCAAAGCAGAGATGGGAAACCTGGGACCTCAGAAACATCTGGTGCCTTTTGCACAGGTTATGGGAGTTAAATTGCACAGCACTTCAGAGAAACGATTCTATTTGCTTCAATATCCAAAGATAATGCAAGCCACAGAGGATGACAGGAAGGTCAGGGATCCTGATAAATCAGGTATTTAGAACAGTCTATCTCTGCCTACAGTACCCATCAAAAACTTACCAGAGCTCTTGGGCAGAAAAAGACAAGATGTTTTTCCAAGTGTAAGGATCACTTGCACTAAATACCCCTGACAAGCAAATTTATTCCAGCATGAATATTTACAATACCTGCCTGTGTGAGAGCAACCAGTTTTAAGAAGAGGTAAATAAATCTTCAACTTAGTAAATGATATAGCTGGGAAGTTTTTTATTTCTTCAGTGTGAACCAAATCTGATCCAGGGACTAATAGGGGGAAAGAGATCCTTTCCATTGAGTTCAGGCAATTTTGGATTAGGGTCTTGATTCATTATTTTTTTTTTTATTTTTAAATAATATCCAGTATTTAGAATTTTCTATGGTGCTTGGGAAGTATGATTCAAATGTATCACAGAAAAACCAGTCTCCTCTCTTCAGAGATAATGGCTAAAAAACTCCAAACACCTTTCCCCAAGTTACTCCTCTGTTACCAAAAACAATGAAAAAAACAAATTTTGTTAACTCAGATTACTCAAACCCAGCTTTGCATCTTGATCTTTGTTTCTAAAGAGAGAAAATCAGTAACACCTGGTGCTTTCTATTCCTACTATTGTGCMTTCTCTCCTACTAAAGCAAGTCAGAGTTGATAAGAAAAGCAGATAATACAGAGAAAAGTGAGAAGTTCTTCATATTTCTCTCACTCTCAGGTTGGAGGGTTTATTATTTTCATGCAGCCTCCTMCCCCATTCGTGGGCCTCTCTTACAGGAACAAACATTCAGCCTYAGGCTCTCAAATAGGCCTCCAGAGAAGGAGTGATTCTCACATTTGTTCCTTTCTCCCAACAGACAAAAGCCTTTTTATTTTCTGATCATTCTTTATAGCAGTACTTGCATAACATTGCATTTTTGTCTCGCTGACTGTCAGCTAGCACCAAGAAGCATCCTTCTTTTTCCTGGCCACTTCTAAAGCCAAATGGATTATGCTCAGCCTCTCCAAATTAGCCCCTCAAACCGTATTGGTTGATTCCTTTGTTTCTAAGCTTTCATCTACAGGGAAATTTCACTTTGGGAATTTAGTCCAGCTGACTGAGCCAAGTATTCTTCATCATTAATTTATATTTCTGTTTCTGATTAAAAAACCACCACAGAAATCAGGTCTTCATAGGATGAATCCTCCCTAAGCCCCAGAGCACTGAATGCCATGTGGTTTTATCACATCCTGACACTAACAGTCCTTTGAGGTGCATTTTACTGGGGAATAAAACCTGGTTAATTTTCTAGGTCTGATTACAATTCTGGACTGGRACCTTCACTTATGAAAGACTTGTCTAGAGGGAATCGAAAATCTTTTGGATTCAATTCTTTCAGAATTGAAAATCTTGTGAAAGAAACAATTTTAACAATTTTCTAAAAAACTTAAAACTACATTTTCATAAATAAAGTTGTTACAATATATGAGCTACAGTATGAAGAACTTGAGAAATGGATCCTTCCCAACTCTTCATTTTTTTTGCCGTTTTCAGTCACCTGGGACTTCRGAACTGTTTGAAAATAAAATTAATATTTCATTATTGCCCAAACTGCTATCTGGAASTAGAAAAAATAATTTGCCACATAATAAATCTAGATCTATTTTTTTTCCTATTTCATAGACATTTAACAGCTTAAGCTCACAGAGAAGAAAACCTTCTGTGGCTTCCCTAAACGAGGGAGGTTTAGGTTGGTTTTTGGAAAAGGTTCCTCACCCAGAGGGTTGTTGGGCACTGCACAGGCTGCCCAGGGAAGTGGTCAGAGCACCAAGCATGCCAGAGCTCCACAAACATTTGGCAGGGCTCTCAGGCACAGGGTGTCATCCCTGGGGTGTCCTGTGCAGGGCCAGGAGTTGGACTCCATGACCCTTGTGGGTCCTTCCCAACCCAGCACAACACAGGAAATAAAGAAATAAAATGAAACCATCACATTAAATTCTTCAGGATGCTATCATRGTTTCAAATACCCAGAAGTTGTAAAAAAAAACAACAGCAATTTTTCTCATTATAATACCACAAATGCCGCATAAAAGTTCATATTAGTCCTCTGGTGCAGGCATGGGAATGCAAGCACTTTATTATAGATGCAGTTCTTACTGCTCACAAAGCCCACATTCCATGCCAGGGCTGGGAACTGGATGCCATGGCAGCCAAGGATTTATTCTCACACATACAATAGTTTGCACACAACATGATTAATAAGGTACAAGGAGGACTGATGTAGATCCAAATGGATATCTACTTTATTTTTTTGCTTCTTCCTATTTTCGAACCTAAAAGTACCATATGTTTAAAGTTATTTTAACTGTTGAAGACTTYTGTTTGTTTATTTAAAAGTTAAATGAATTATAATTTAGGTTTCTTTCACTTTTACTTTACAGTTGCAGTTCACAAACCGCATTGCCACTTGGAGTTCCTTCAGTAATCCGTGAAGACTGTAACAGAAAGAGCAAAATAGGATCTAAGAGAAATTGGCTTTAACCCTAATTTAATCAATGGCTCATTCAATGAAACACCACCAAGACACATCCAGCTCAGATGGAAAAAAGGGTTCACCAAACAGAGCGAGCCTGGGGAATTTCTCACAACAGAAAAAGGGTTACAGAAATATGTGGTGAACTAGAGAAATTTTTTTAATTAAAAGCCTGAAAGAGTTTTCCAGAATAAGCCAGGGTTTATTCATGTGTTTCAAGTATGCTACTGGACAAGAATAGCTGCAGATTCTTTGTCCTTACTGTGTTCTTTGTTGTTATCCTTAAATTTGATCTTGCATTGATCAATGTAAGGCATGGCAGTGACCAAAGGCATCAGGATGCTTCAAGGACAGACTTTATGGAAATAGAGSGAGATAACATGTAATACATTTTATTCACATCACTGTATATTCTTTACATTTTTTCCAGTCAASAATTTCCATTCACACACCCCTGGCTGTAGGGAAAAGCAAAACCCTGTGACCAAACTCCTTGTTTTCTAAATATGAATGGCACTTGTGAAACCACAACTGTAACTGGTTTCTCTTTTTTTTTTTTGTTATTGTGCAGAAATGCATTTGATTCCTGACACTTTAGAATGTAGTAAATTGTAAGAAACATTTCTCCATTTTGTGTTACATCACATGAGCCTGCTCCTACAAGGATGAGTCACTGTGTTCACTGCAGTTCAAACACTTCCATCAAAACTGCTCAAAACAGGGCAGATGTACTTTTCTGTTAGCCAGATTCAAACATGTTCAGGGTAGGTTTGTATTGGACTTTCCTTAGGCCATGCTTTTTAATCCTTTGAAAATRTATTCACTGTCTTTTCCAAGCATTTTCAGCCAGCTGATATTACACTGGCATTTTGCCTTCTCATGATGCCATATGCCAATTTCCAGAAACCATCATGCAAATGACAAGAATTTAAATAATTTGTTACWTCCTAAAAGCTGTAAGTCCCTTCTGTATGGCACTGTCATACAACTGCCAGCTTGGCTGCCAGCTTGTTCTTGTTGATTTAGGAAGTTAGAAAAAAAGGTAAAACATGGAAGCTAAAGAATTAGAATGATAACAAGTAAAATGAGATTATTACAATGACTGAAATTGAAAGGTAATACAAATTTTTTGTCCATCACAGGCAGAGTAGGATTTAACCTTGAAAAATAAGTGAACACTTACACAGAAAGCAAAGGTTTCTATATTTACAAGGGCTGAAACCATACCATAGGCAAATAAAACAAAGCTAATTTTCACAAAATCTCACAAGACTATCCACAATCCTATTTTGACAGTCCAAACTATTCCAAAAACTTTTAATCTAGTACATTTTCAGGAGTTTCTCTCCCCTGCCCCCTTCCAATATTAAAAAACTAAGTTGCTTTTTTTTTTTTAATAATTAAATATCTATGTAACTAAACATCAAAATTAAGATCTATTCACAGTTCTTATCCTGAYCCTCAAATACATTTAGCCACACATAAGAAAAAAATAAAACCAGCTTGTCTAGTATGGCAATGAATACCATAAGGGAAATCACATATAAAAGAGGAAAGAAAAAGCCATGAAATAAAGAAAATCCAAATCTTGGCACAGCTGCTCCTGCAATGGACAGCAACAGWGGAAGCCATGAGGAATTTTATCCTGCTAAATGCCAGCATATTTCACTCACTTGTACATACAAACACCAGGCCTATTCTAAAGCAGCAAGCAAAGCATGAAATATAAAAATTGATCATATCTAGAGCAGCAAATTCAGAGTGGTGACTCTGCCCTATTCTCCCCATCATTACCTCCTGCAGAACACGTATTATCCATTTTAAAATAGTAACAGTATGAATATATCAAATCATTCACCCTCTTTGAACATTCTATGACCATTTCTGAGGGGAAAAATCAAACCGCTCTGAATGGCCTGGCCCCAGTTCACTGCTCCATGCATCCCACACAAGGAGGTGCTTAAGGTGAGATGGATTGGATACATTTGTTAAATAATATCCTAAAGCACACAAGGCAGCAATGTCAGAGAGGTAATATTTTTTTTTAAAGAAAGTTGCATAGTAAGCCCAAGACCTTTATGAAATGGAAGTTAAGCTCCTACCAAAAATATATCTGCTGTCCAAAACCCAAAACAACATAAATGGAGGATTTCCTGTGGGCTGTTTACTGATCCCAGATTTGCTCTAACAGTTCATCTCCCTGAAAGGCTCTTAGAGCAGCAGTAAGGGCAAAGCAGCTCTCTCTACATATTGACTCTGGGATAATGATACAAATTCAGCTGATAAATGGTAACACTTAACTTGCTATTGTCTGCATYCACCGGAGACTTAGTAATAGCTCTGAATACTTGCAGTAAATCACCAGTTTAACTGGGGCACTGCTTCACATTGATCTTGGTGGGTTACTTTTGAGTTTTCATTTTTTAAATAAGCCTCTCATTTTGTAGCTAAACAGATAAATCATTGTTCACTGATATCAAGAAGCAGGTCACTGTAAATGACCTGACATGAAAATAGGAGGGAAATAGCCTTAATTACACCATTTATCCCGAGATATTGTTCACTCCTGTCCTTGTGCAGTTCCTGCCATGTGTTCTTGAGAGCAGCCAGCATTATTTCATAGTTTAGTTACTTTATTAGGTGCTTTCAAGCATYAATTGGTGAAGATATAGGTACAACTACAAAATTCTGCCCAGTCTTCAAAAACTATTCTCTAAAGAGGAAAAATCAAGAGTGTGTGACCTTTTCAAAGCATGTAAGCAAAAAGACACCAATAATAAACATTTGTATGACTTGGTAATAGGAATAGGATGTTAAGGATTAAAAACTCAGTTATCTTGATACTCTGATATCAGCACTTATCTAATCAAAGAACTCAGATYACTCACCCTGCTGAATTCTGTAAGGGTTACTTCTTGTCTGGCTAACATCTATCAGCAGAATAGATAAAGCAAATTTTGTATCAGACCCAAGTATTTCTAAATTCTAAGTCTCAATCACTGAGGAGTTAAGGTCAGCTCCAGTGACTCTGTGTTTTGATTCCATAAGTGTCATAGTATAGACAGCATGGCAACAGTTCAATCCTAAATTGYCACTGAAGCAATGACAGTATAAAATTCATTTATGACTGAAGAACAGTAGAGATGCCAAGTGCCCATTTAGCACATTAGTTATCCAAAAAATGGTGGTGTCYATCTAGGCTTGAATGCATTTCCTTAAGTGGCCTKACGATTTGAGGGAATTGAATTTTAATTACTTTCTGATAGAAGATTATGAAACGTATTTAGGCACAGAAYTTAAGTATATGTTTTAATATTTTCCTTTCACTAAGAAAATCAGTAAAAAGAGAATTGAAGGAATACTTTSCAAATAGTCTACCAATTTCAGGAATCACAATTTGAGTTACTAGGTTAGTGTATCCTGAAGGAACTTGAACATTTGTACAAAAATCCAGCAAGTATTACCTGAAACATAAATAGCTGCTGCCTAGATTAGAGTAACCCAGCCTAAAGTAAAAAAAAGAGCTGTTGGGCACCAACCRATGACTTTCTCTGATGAAAGATGCCACCTGAATTCAAGGTGAATAAATRCAGCTGGAAACTATTGCTTAGTCAAGTAAGATAACTCTGCAGTTCATAGGACAGGAACCCAGTGCAATTCATTAGTCACATTGCAAAATAATTGATTCCACACAATTCCATTTCTAACAATGGAACAGTTTGAGGATGAGGACATTCACCTTTTGGATCAAATAGAAAGCAGACTGTGTTCCAGCATGCTAAAGAGGTTAGAGAGTGAGTAATAATTACAGAGAACTGAAAGAGACTGAAAATATTTTCTCTGAGCTGTTTTAGGTGTAAACCAAAAACCAGGGTTTGGGTTTTAGAATGATCAGCAAAGATAGCAATTACTTGTTTCTTCCCAGTGGCTAAGTMGTTTAAGAGCTCTTCTTGAGATGCAAGCCTGTGCAGAACTCTGTCCTCAGTCCAAGAGAATCACAGCTGAAATCCTTCATTTTCTAGTATTTTCCTAAATAGTAAATCACAGGACACAGTACTGAGCACCAGTCCCCATCACCGAGGAGTTTCCATTCCTCATCACAGGTGTGAAATCAAGAAAGAAAATCACTCCATCTGCATCCCCTGGCAAAGGCATAGCCAGAGGATAAAAATCCTGAGTAAAGTGGAATCCTTCAGCAAGAGAGTTCACATAACCAACCAGACACTTGTCCTACCACACTGAAATTTTACTAGTGGAAACAACATCCAATTCTATGAAGTAGCAYCAAAGTCTTTATTGACTGTCCAACTATGAGTCCCTGGAGCTATTAATGCTTTTTTTCTATCCACCATGCTTATTTCAAAAAACACCTCCTTTTGGAACAAAGTCAATATGTAAATAAAAGCATTATGCAGATTGTTAAAGGTGCATTGCTTTATGAGTTCTTGTTGGGTTTTCTYGTGGAATCTAAACTGCAGTGAACAGAATTRTCTTGGGAATTATGGATTAATATGTGTATTTTGTTTCTGACACCTTTATTGAAGTTGATAACAGCAGCACATGCTAGCTTTTCATTTCAACACCTTGTTACAGTAATTCTCCTGATTTATTTTGCTAACTGTGCCTTCAGATGTTGACTCAGACCGTTTTCTCTTTTCATTACCAAATACAGCAAGGAAAGGGAAATAATTCAAAAATAGAATATCATGCTGTTAAGATAGTTCCATCACAGGAAACATTCCTGATGAATTCTTTTCTACCTCACTTCTGCAATCAAAACATAACCAACAGTGTAGCTCAGTTTCAAGGACCAAACCTGATTCCTAAAGTTTCAGAGGCTGTGAGGGACTCTTTGCCTCCATGTTTTGCTTTTTGCATTACATAGAGAACAGAAAGCCCTGACCCTGAAGTGCTCAGCTGTACCTACTTACAGATTCACCACTGAATGCAGTATATATTGCAAAATTTAATCATGTATCAGAAAAAGCCAGCASTGCTTCTCATGCCAAAATACTTCCCCACAAAATTGTGTTTCAGATTAAAAAAAAAGTCATTATCTTTGGGCAATGACATCTTCCCTAGCTGAATTGTGCCTCTCCTACAAAACCAAGCTGCTTCAGTGTCAGGATTACACAGAGGCAGAAGTGCATAAAACACTGCTCCTGGTAAAATAGTCAGTGGAACAGTCATGCCTCTAGTCTGGCTGCAAGAAAAGCAGGAAAATGCCAAGTGAATATGTTCAGTAGATAAAATTTCATGTGTTAACAGTGTTTCAAAATGCATAGAATTAATATGTGAATTAATGACTTTCTGGCAAGCTGAAATAGCTGTYGCTGAAAAGWWKTYWTCAYGYGTAACATGATGAAACATGACAGAGRGAAAGTTAAAAACTCACTGTTCAGGTAGGTAAAGGTCATTCCTGGCACACTGCAGTCGTGCAGTTACACTTCAGAACTGTAAGACAAAAACATTAACTCTGGATGCTAATGTACAAAAGGTTTAGAGAAAAACTCCTAATGCTCAGTTTTCCAGGGTATTTAAAAAAACTAAAACAATATCAAAATTTATTTATGAAAACTAAACCAAATTATTTTTGTCAGGTAAATATACTGAATTTTAAAATTGTTCTTAGAATATGAGGAGAAATATTGATAGAAGTACAATCTACCTAGTATTTAAACAAAGACATTTTTGTGGGGAGGCTGGGGAGGGCTCTCATTTGCAAAGTGCCAGGGAGACATTTGGGAAGCAGTTCACCCTGTGCTTCCCTGTCCTGTGAGCAGCTTTGTGTCCCAGGACAAAGCAATGGGAGCTGGATAGGTTTACGCAAAACCTGCCACCACCTAAAAGAGATGTCTGGATCCTTGGTTATTACAGAATATTGGTTATAGAGGGACAGCTGCTGGATAAGATTGCTCTCACCTATTAGATATTGAAATGCCTTAGCTTCAGCCTGCTAAAATGGCTTTAATCTGGATGGACTTTGAATCAGAATTAAATACTTACATAAAGAAACATTCTGATCCTATCTAGTTTATAGCCTTCTAACAGAAGAAAAGAACTAAGAAACATCCTCAGAACTATAAAAAAGAAGCATTCTCACAGTACATTGTGAAAACTTTCATGCAAAAACTGTCCCATGAGTACAYTGTTCCACCAGTTTGAYATTTCTGTTCATTTGCAGCTGATGAATTCTCACCAGAAATACATTTCMGCATTTAAAGACTGGGGGGAGTTTTGAGACTTAATTTTTCATACATCAAATCATGGCTCTGATGTGTACCTAAAAACATAAAAGAGAATTGAGGGGGAGTGGGGGGTGATATTTAATAATCCACAGCACATCTGTAGATCATCTAAAGAGAAAAAKAATTGGTTTTGAGATAAAGAAAGCAGGAAAAAGGATTGCATATGATGATTCACAATAGTAATGGACAAATGAATTTATAGATTCTACTAATGTGACCTGGATGAGATTTACACAATATACTAAAAGAAGAGGAACAGAAGTTGGTTTTGCAGTCTTCCTCAAGTTGGGCAGTTTAGGGGTGAAAGGCTTTCCTTCTGGCCTTGGGCCACGACCACTGAAAATTCTTGCAACCAACTGATGGCTCATGGCTGCTGCAAAGGAGCCCAAGAGCCCCAGCCCCGATGCTGATGAGCAGGAGCTGCTGCACACAGCAGACATCCAGAGGGAACCCAAAGGCAGCAGGGGCTCAGGAGCTGACACCTGTGTGGTCTGGGGGCATTAATGCCTGTGAGCTGGCACCCTGCTCACCCGGGCTGCAGTGTCACTGTGTACAAGGGTGGCACTGCTTCTGCAGCCTCTGCTGTGCTACAGCTGCCRCTGGTGGCACACTCAGGGTCAGCAGATTCCTGTCCTGCACCAGAACAGCAGCAATCTTTGGGAACAAGGTCACCAGGCAGTTCAATGCCAGATTTAACCACCCATCTTAAAATTGTTCGGTTAAGAAATTATTGTATTTTAGCTCCTTGCTGACTTTCATAAGAACTGGAAGGACTCAGGAAAGATAAAAATGTGCAGACATAAATAAGAGACTGGMTGTATTTGTTACAGCTGAGAATTTATGGTACACTAGGATAATTTCATTTGCAAAGAATATTGACAGAGACTTCCACGGAATTAATATTTCAAATCATTTCCTTGTTCCATCAGCACTTCTCTGCATTTGCCACTCTCCCACATTTAATGTAGTAGTGCCAGTCTGTAGGAAAAGCTGCAGCTAATTTGTCTAGTGACCCTAATGAATGAAACAAATTATTCTATTTACTTGAGCAGCATTCTGATTCAACAGCAATTTTCTCAGCACAGCARTTTCACTGCAGTTCCAGTTCAGAGAAATATTTTCAGCCAATGTTTAGTTATTCTCACAAATGTTATACACTGTTAGTCATACACCAGCCGTCCGTATCTTAAAGCACTCCAATTTGTATTAAGAATTGAGTATAATACAGGGAAAGTCAGGGAAAAAATAGCAGAAAATATTACTGAAAAATCCAGGACAGTCTATAAACTGAATAAGATTCCATAGGGTTAGCTTGGATATTATTTGAAATAAAATGTTAAGACTRTTGCACATTGTTTATATTTGACATTTGAGTATTTTCTGCAGTGATGTGCAGATAACACTCGTTTGTCCAAAATTGTATCATTACAAAACAAGACAAAGAATAATGAATAAAAGCCTTATTTTTTTACTCAGTTTATCATCATGAAAGCAGAAACAGCATTGCTAGATTAGAAATGATCTATAGGGGAACACATTTGTGAGATAGATTTAATTGTATAAGCACATTAAAGGATAAAYTCAAGGTTAACTGCTTGAAAGTCCTCATTAGAAAGAGTTTGTGGTAAATAGGTATCATAAAGTCACTGTTAGAAATTTGTTGTTGCTTTTGTGCTGAACTAGATTTCTGATATTGTTGGGTACCTCTCATAATTCAGTATTTGACTGTTCTCTCTGCAATCTGATTAAGGTTTAAAAATTTAGGAATGATTAATGATTGGGATGTAAAATTTATACTTAACAAATCCCAGCTCTTTCACAAGATTGTTATTTGTATAAAACCTTTACATACATAACTTTGTTCCAATTTCAATATACAGGCTTTTTTTCTCCCCAAAGTCTTTTTTAATCAAATAATCAYAGGCTGAAATAAACAGAGCTTAAAYRGTGTTTCAAAACCACCTGTGCTTAGAATGAATAAAATTATCCCCAAATTAAATTAAAACAAAATTCATATGCAAGTATAGTCATGCGCATGCAGCATGTATAGGAACAGAAAAAAGCCTTTTACCAAGATATCACTGCTGCTAAGCTGAAGCATGCAGGGCTTTTATGATATCAYATTCTCTCCCACACTTCAGCCCTGCCCTCCACATCCCTTCAGGCTACACAAAAACACCACCCTAATTCWGAGAGATGACACTCTACAAAACATTGTTCTGATTCCTACAGTTAGTTTGTCCCTTTATTCATCTGACACCAAATTCTAGTGCCAACCTAGATGATGAGCATGTATGAATAGCTGAAAATGACTCGTGGGATGGGGAAATATGAGCAATAAGTAAGGGGGAAATTCCAATTTCAKCTACTTCTAAATGACAGGTATTTGCAAGGTTGCCCTTGAGGGTATATTCATCTCCTTTAGACATACTGACTAGCATCACAGRCCACTGCCAACGTTTGTTACTGGACAAAAGACTATCATTGAAAGCTTTACATACTGCTGAAATTGTAGKTTCTGCCTCATCATTGTTTGACAACTCTGACAGAGGTTTTAGAGAGGGCTTTGAAATCAAGCTTTCAGTGGATTGGTCATGTCATATATACAGATGGATCCCTGAGAGCTGGCAAACATACAGCAGTCCCCTAACACATGGACATATTTAACCCAGGAACCTCAAAGCATTAGTAGTTGCTTAATACAACCCTGATGTTAATTATTAAGCTGTCACAACAGCAAAACAATACTTTTCCACTAAAACAGCTGTAACATTTACTCTGAAAGCATTTGCACATGCAAAGATCATTTGTATAGACCAATATGTTCATCAGGTTCATACCTGGAGTAATCATAAAATATCATTTGCAAGGTGTTGTTAGACATCACCTTGCTATGCTAAGATCCAACTCCAGACTCACCTGTGTGTTGTCAGGACCACTTCAGGGCAGGTGGTCACAAGGAGACACAAGGGGCTCAATATGCAGATCCTGCAAATCCTTTAAACTTTTGATGCAAAAGACATGCAACAAAAATCTCCAGATACGTAACACCCCTTAAACAGTTTTATCCCACTAAATTGTGGGGCTAGAGACAAATAATGGCATTTTGGGAATTAGGCASGGAAGACCCTCTTTAGGAATCTCTGTTTAGGGCAGATATTTGGAGCAGGATTTATCCTTGCTTGCCATTGACCAATTAAAACACTTGCATTTTGGAATTCTGAAACTTTCTCTTGTTCTTCTAAGAATAWGTTAAAGCACTTCTAATAAAAGATAATTGAAAATCTATCAACTCACTAACCAATTTCTTCTAACTACTTGGAATCAATGTTATTCTTATATTTCTTCAAATGTTTAAGAGTGTGACTAAGTCTGGGGAATAACACAGCAATACTACTAAAATGCTTCAATTTGAAAGAGTTATGGAAACTCCATCCAATATTATTGATAGTAATATGACAATTAATTTGAACAGCAGAGAGTAATCCAATTTGTGCTCTAAAGAAAAACTATTTGCACAATACAGATATTCATGTTTTTAAAAGAGCTGATGCCAGGAGAATTTAAAATTAAACWATCTTACTATATTACTGGTATATCACACCATTTAATGAGATTTATTATCAGATTTTCATCCCAGAATGCTAAGTCAAATATTGGTTTAGGCACCTTACTCATATCTTATTAATACATACTATTTGACACTAAGTATTTAATTTCACTTTCTTCCCCCAGACACAAATTTCCAATGATCCTTTGCCAGGAACCTCAGTTATTGCCATTCTCAACAAAGGCAGCTAATATAAACAGAATTAAATATTTATTTGCATTTGATTTCATTTATTCTATATTTCTATTTTTTGGTAGGTTGTAGTACATATTTAAATATGTCACAGTGACTGCATCACAGCCACTGGAAAACACTTAATTGTTTTTTCCCTTTCTTACTAAAGTATGCYTTATGTAGCACACATCACTAACCTTTTTATTKGCTTTAGTAAATCAAACACAAACACTTTTAGACAATAACTTAGGAATGGAAAGGTGAACTTGATTACCTTATATATATGAGACTGAAGCATTGCAAATCTTGTGCAGCTCTACAGCACAGAAGAAGCTCTTGTGTACATGCAAGCTCTTCACCTAGAAAGCACAAGACAAAGCAACACAATAAAAAACGATTTTGCAGTCCACTTTTACAGTTTTAAGTTACTACATTTAAATAGTTCCAAAGTTCTGTCACAGAATTGTTGTCTGTTGTGCCTTTATCACAAACAGCTGTGACCCACATTAGGGCTCCAAGTGAAGGAAACGTTGGAGAGTTTAAAAAATCAGCTGAGAAACTAAGGAYTGTTATCAGGAGCAACAGCCAGCATCACAATGGGCCATTACCYATTGATAGGAAAGAATAAAAATCAGACATTTTCAATCAACCTGTTAACCATTTTAGAAAAAGTTTGTGTGGTAATCAAGGCAAATATCCAGAGCTCTCYTCTTAGTCTGTACCAATTTCTGTACCAGAATCAGGACAGGAACAGGTGTGAACGTCCTGCTATGCTGTATATTAAAAAGTCAGCAAACCTGGCAAAAAAAACAACCCAAYGCACTGAAAGCATATTTTTGGTCCACAGGAATTAATTCCCTTCACCTGTGAGCTTGCAATTAAAGAAAATAACTTTGCRGGTTTTCCCCTCTCAGAGGAGATCCATTTTCTTGCAATTCCCCACATAATTAGATGGTAAAAATATTTTTTTCAACCAAAGAACCTATTTTTAGTTCACGGGCTTGCAGAGCTGACTTGGAATATTTTTTTAAGTTGCCCATGTGACATTTTCCATTTTGGACATTTAGATCTAGTGAATTCTGTAAACACACCTCTCATTTTTTTTCTTTCTAATCATACCCATCATAGACTGTGCAGTTTTTAATTATTTTAAGAATTATGGAAAATTCTGTTATTTGCTTTTCTAATTCATTGCTATTACCTAAAACAGTCTATTTGGAAAATTTTTCATTTGGTATTCAGTTCGCCCCAGATGGAGTCTCTCATTTTACCCATTGTTGTTTCCTCATCAATGTGTTCTCTGCARTGATGGACTGCTCAGGCTGATCACTGACTCTATGAAAGCTGCTGACTGCACACTCCTAGAGGTCCCTGCCACTTAGAAAAGGATCCAGGCTTCCAACCCTATAAAATTTTCTTAGATAACYACAAAAACATGCCAGCAAAGTACTTCCCCACTTTGCAGATGCAAAAACTGAAACCAAATTTGAAATACTTGATCTMGTCACAACAACAGACTTTTTAAAAGATTCATATCCAAACCTGCTTTTAAATCTAGTCAACTAGCTGAATTTCATAATGTCAAATATTGAATTTATAGTTAGCAAATATGTTCTGTGATGAGATATGTTCAAGATGAGAAATAATGTGCACTGAGGCCATGGGACTTCCCCCACGGATGCAGCCAGTTCTTCATTATCCARCAGCTGAAGATTCTAATGCATATCTGACTATTTTTTCATTATTTCATCTTCTCTCCYTATGATCTCAATCTGGTGCCCACTGAATTCAAAGGAAGCAGATCAATGGCTTCCTGAGGCTTTCCATCAGCTGCAGAACTGAGATAAGGCTCGTTTCACAGAGCAGGCAAATGTCACAGCAGGGAGAGGGGCAGCAGCACCCCAGCCCTGGCAGCCCTGCAGGGGAGGAGGTGTGATGGGCTGGCTGAGGGGTCCTGCTGCCTTCAGCCCTTCCCAGGGTGAGTCAAATGCCAGAGCTCTCCTGCCCATCCCTAATTGCCCTCCAGCAGGGCTTTTCCAGCCCTGTCTGCCTCCAGAGGAAGGAACTGATGCCTTGTGCAGGCTGACCTAGAACAGAGGCTGGATGGAGTTAAAGAATAAAGCAGGGATTTATTAAAAGGCCTCAATGGATGCACCTTGGGCAGCACAAGAGCCCAGCCAGGGCTACACCCAAGATGAACCAAAATGGTCACAAAATGGACACCTGGTCATGGGGTCTCTCACTTTTATAAGTTCTGGTCCATTTGCATATTGGAGCTAACTGTCCAATTACAGCTTTAGCCCATACAGTCCCATCCTTGTTTTTCTCTTTTCAGTCCACATTGTTTATGCTCTTGGGCCTGAGATTTGGATCATTTGTCCTTGGTCCCCAGCTAGAGAAGGAATTGTTTTGTGTCTCTACTCTGTGAAGAGAGCTCACCATCCCCTAATATTACACACTAAAGCAGCACAGGATCTGAAAAATATGAAAGCTAAAACCTGAGGCATCAGAAAGATTGCTCCATATTCTGAATACAACCTTACCCTCATTAGAGTATTTTGCACCATTTAATACTCCTCACAGCACTTCTAACAACTGCCCTTCAGTGCCTACTATAAGGAGCAAGCCTACTGCTACTTGTAAGAGTATCACATATCAAATAGTATCCTATGCACAGCAGCCTTTTATCAGAGCTGAGAAACAACATATCGAGACAATGRCATTAATAACCCTAAAACCAAAGTATTAGATTGAAAGAGCTACTTCATTCACCCAGGAATAACATACTGGTGCTGTACATATGTACTGTGTATAATTAAATGAATATTTTGCCTAATCTATTTAATCAAAGTGCTGACTTTATATATAAAGCAAAATCAGAACTCAATACCTTCTCCCCCAGAGTRCTGAGCAAAAGAGCAGTTGTTATACATATTCATACAGCTGAGAATAGGCAATTCTTCCAGTTCAAAACTGGAAACCTTCCTTTCTTGCCCTTTGGGCACACAGCTGAGATAAATAATGTGCATAGAAACAGAAACCACTGTTTCCAGTCTTGAAAGATCTATCCATTTCAAAAAGGAAAAGTTGGTGGCACACCAGCAAGGAAACCCAAACAATCACCCCCTGATGTTGTACTTTAGCATAAATCACAGATTTTAAAAAGGAATTTGATAGCTAAGGTTAAACTGTCAGTCTTGATTCCAAAAATACAGAAATTTATTGAATAGATTGATAAATAGCACTAGAATCTATAACCCTAAGGACAATAAGCTTTTTGAAATATCAAAAGAAATCTAATTCAGCRTGTGTTTGACAGAATTAGCCTTTCAATAGAAATTACTGAAGTTCAGTTTGAAACAAATACTGACACATATACAAGCTAATTGCACAATATTCATGTTCAAAACTTCTTTTAGAAATGGAAAATCTCATACATTTTCATGCTTTACAACATGATTTAAATTAAATTCTAACATAACACTCTCCTTTATTGGTTTAAAATGTTTCTTGGACAAGTCTGATAACTGCTATTAATTAAACATTTAAAGAAAGGTAAACCCTTATTAAAATTTAGTCAAAATTGAAGCTTCAATTCACATTTCTTTCACAATTACTTAAGTGATCTCAGTGGAGCTCCCTAAATTTACAATGTTTAATTAAGATTAATTCTAGACTCTAACTAGTGCAAAATGTACAGTCTAGAGAGAAACAAAAAGTTTCTATTTGTCTAACAGAGAGAGCACAGAAAACTACTCACTCTGCTTGCTCTTGGATTTGATCCTTGYTCCTTACTCTCATCAAAGAGAGACTTCCTCTAAAGGCAGGGGATAAAACTCCTTCCTCACTRAGGTCAGTGAAGCCAGAGTTTTTAATGAAATGCTTTTCTCACAACTGATGAAGTCCCCAGGCAGCGCAMAGATAAAAARGGAATAATCAGTTTCAACTGCATCTTTACTGCTTTTGGTCCACAACTAAACATAAAAACATTTTACAAAAGCAGTAAGTTCCACTGTAAAATTAAGTAATAAGTTTATTCTGGCCAAAGTCARAAGCAGGATAAATTGCTCAGTGTAGACAGGCCTGTAACACTAACACTGTTTATTCTGGAACCTTCCTAACATCCATGGCCTTTAACAGGACCTGGGGCTTTTCATTGACCATACACAACTGGGTTAAATTTTTGCCAATTGCCCTTTTTATCAAGTCTCTGGTAACATAAGGGTTATTCCATAATCTCTTTGGATTTCATTAAAAACATTTCTTGGAGTGGTCTGACACATTCCATCTCCTAGCAACTGAATTAACAATTAATTAAGTAACTTAAAAGACTGTCCTRTAAGGCCATAACTGGGACAGGGGGAAACATTGGTATTCTGCAGTGGCACCCAGGAACTCTTGGTCCTTTCCCTGATGGTGACATTCCTGCAAAGGCAGTACCTGGCACAGTGGCTTCCTGGCATGTGTGCAGTGCCGGAAATAACGTGACAGGATTGCTCTGCTCTCCCTCCTTTGCTGCAGCTATGACAAAGGGGCTGCTGCTGTGGATGCAAATGAGSCCACAAGGACAAGCAGCACCACTTAACCTCACTGAAAAACTTCTCATGCTTCCCTGCATAATGTCCTGTTTGCCTCAGGAGCGAATCAGGCTCATTGCAAAACACAGCATCACTGAGCACAGCTGAAAATTTTGTTGGCTTGGGAAGGAACAGCTGTGGTTGTGACCCAGGTGTCACTGCTTMGACACACCCAGGCAAGCAGAGCAAGAGAACAAAAGCTGGAAAATTTCAAGTATAGCCTGTACTATTGCTAGTGTAATTAAAGCAGCAGTACAGCAAACTGAGGCACAAACTGCACGAGTCCCTTGAATTGCCTGTCACATTAGACACTCCAGAGAAGAAACTTGATAAAGCTCAAGGACATGAAAGGGTACATTCTACAAAGGCCACCTAAACCTCATTGACATAATATCACATTCCATGTACTGCACACAAGAAACAAAGCATCAATAATCTCTAATCCACACAAAGGACTTACTGTGAAAGCACTTTTTGGCAGACTAGTTTGACAAAACCAGGCTGCATAGKCAACTTTTTCAAAGCCATGTAGGAGATATGGATTTTCATTTCTATTTAGATAAATGTACTAAACTTAYTGAAGTTTTGCTTAACTGGGAAAAAAAATCATATCCACCTGCTACAAAACAGGACATAATGTCAGAAAAGATTTGGGTGACAAAATCACCACTTAGAGTATTTCTTCCCTCAGAACAATGCTATAGCTATTCTATACCCCCTAAATTAGGCAATAAGATGTTTGACCTTGACAAGAATTAGCTGGAGCATAGAGTAACATTTTTGAAATAAAAATGTACAGCAACAGCCTGAGACATGGTTCAGAAAAGAGAGCCTGGCAGGCAGTCCCAAAGGTGCAGCACTACTCAGTGCCAGCAGCAAAGTGATGTGGCAGAAACTGGGAAACATCACAGCAGAAAATGTAAAAGTTAATTTAAAAAGGGTTGGATTACTCTGTCTCCAATACACCAAATCCATGCCTGCTCTCATGAAGTAACCTTTAAAAGAAGGTTTGGTAGATATCAGTCTCCCTGTGCAAGAAGCAACAAATAGTGCTGCAAAATAAGATACTGGTAGTGGAGAGAGATGAAAACTCAACTTCCCAGCCTACCCCTCAGGGCTACCAAAATGCAGCAGCTTCACAGGACCATCACTCAAAGAGTTACACTCCCCTGGAAACTCCAAAGTCAGCAGGGCCAAGATAAGACTTGGAGTGGTGCAAACTCCACAACCAGACTATTTAGAGTCCAAACAAAATAGGCACAGGGTTCTCTTGGAGGAAGCCCTTCTGCATTGAAGACTTAAAAAGGATGAACAAAAAGAACCCTCAGGCCACCTCTGTCTTTGATGCTGARCAAAGAGTGGCATGCATAAATTTGTGATGTATTTGCCCTTGTTTCTTATTGAAGTTGCTTAATGATAACAGTAAATTTCAGCGTCTCATCTGCTAGAAAAATGCTGATCATTTCTGTATTTATTTCCTAAATTGAATCCAGAAGTTGTGAAAGATGCAAGATTGATTTCACTGTGTTTGCCAGCTGCTGAGAAGACAGCAGGACTTCAGCCAACCCAGAGGACTAATTCCACTGCTTATTACTCTAGATAAACACCCAGAGCAGAGCCCTCTGCTCTCCCAGCCATAAGTCAATCACAAGAGTCAGAAGGCACTTTGCTCTTTGCTAGACTAATAGCCTGGCAATTATAAGCACACTTCATTTCTTGCTAGACATCCCATTTTTTTTCCATGAATGCACCTTGTTCAGAGTGCAGCCCAGCAGCTTTCACATCTTCATTTCCATTCCTAGGAAGGCAAACAGGAATCCTTGCAGAGGTGTTTTGTTTAAAGGGTTTTTCCATAGGGAAAACCTGCCCATCACTGCCTGTGTGCACATCTTTCTATCATCATTTTTAATGGGCTGCATCAACTCTGCCTGGTTTTCTGCACCTGATTAACTGCTTTACAGACTATGACACCTTAACACCAACCACAGACAATGAAATACAGCCAGTGCACAGCCATGATGGAGTGAACAGCTTGATCTTTTAGTGGCATGGATGTTTTCTGTGTGAACCTTGAAAAAATGCAGAGATTTTAGAAYGATGTCTCCCAGAAATATTTACCTAAGAGGGTAGAAAACAGCAATTTGGTTACACCAAGGGCTTTCCAGGGCATCATYGGTATTTACAGGGCAGTCCATGGCCCAAGAAGATGGTTTCTGAATGAGTCACATCACAACAATAATGAATTGAGATGTAAATTCTGGTAACCAGGCAAGATTTCTTCAACAATCTTATTGGTGCCTTTAAGCCTCAGCTGCCTGCAAAGTTCAGCTGTATTTTAATGGGGTCTGTTAAAAACTTTTGCAGATTCAACAAAACTGGAAAAAATATTTACTTTAGACAAGTGGGAAATATAGAATGACCAAAGAGACATAAATGTCAAATAACTCAGTATAAGAACCATGTTAAAAGAAATCACGTGTCGAGATAATAATCTGAAAATATATAAATAATGCAAAGGTATTTCTATATTTTAGGCATATAGATGGCATAAGTAGGATCTTCTGAACRATCTTAAAAAGCATCAATAGTTACTGAGGTATACAGGTAAAAACTTAAATTTCTCTACTTACACTTTCTGGATTTTTTTTTGTTTAATATTCAAAGCTTTGTTAATTTGAGTTTTATAGTCAGACTTCTCACCTTTTTTCTTCTTCAAGACCAGCTAACCTGATATTTTATGCRCTGTGGGCTGTCTGGCAAGAAACTGAACATTTTTGTCTACTTCAGTCACATAATCTAGGTCAGTGGCTCAAGATCCAAGGAAATATTACAGGTGCTCTMTTATTTCCCTCTCACTCCACTATATAAAACTGAAAGCATAGTAAATTCTGATTTCTGAGCTCAGAAACGGCACGTACCAATTACCTGTCCAAACACAGATGGCAAAAAACTGATGGCCCTAAATAAAATCTCAGCCATCCACCAGAGGYAGCAGAGTTGGAAAGCAAAGCATTGCTTTGGCAGTGACAGGAGTCACCAGAAACACAGCCCAACAGCCACAACTAACAAACTTTWTTTTGGTTCTGCCACCCTTGAAAATGCCTGTTTCCAAGTGGTTTCTTCCCTCTGTTAACTAAAGATAAAGTATGATTAGTCCCATGGATAGATAAATGCATTTGTACCCAACCTCTCTCCTCCTCTTGGCCTCCTGTTTCCCTGTTTGGTAGYAATGTGATGATGATGCTACACAGCACTTGGATACCTTGATCTGTCTCCCTAGCTAAATTCAAAACCAAGTGAAGGAATTTGTTTGTTCATTTTGCTGAGCAACAGGGAAAGGGTGAATCTCCTCCAAGCAGAAATTAAACTTTGCAACTCATAATTAAATTGCTGCAGGAGAGTCTTAGCAACAAAAAGGCTCAGCTTATAAAAAAAGCTTTCTGTTTGTAGGTATCACAGGAGTCTGACTGGAAAGATTCGAACATGTTTCTCTTTACTCTAAAGTAGTAAGCTTTAATTAACAATTATTTCTTGGCTTAGAGCAGCCTGTACAAGCTGTGGCAAAACATTACTCTCCCATTTTGTTTTACAAGCATTTACTTTCGTTCAAGTAACACCTATTTGAAAGTGCTTCTGCAAAACTGAACTCTATTTTCCAATACTGAAAGGTAACAGTTACATTAAGGAAAATTAATAAGCAAGCATGCTGTTACTGTGTGAATGTCAACAGGTCTTTGGTTGAATTCCTACCTCAACTTTACCTACTTATGTGTGGAGGGGTGTATATATATAAATACACAAAAGAAATATTTTCCTGGTATCCCATTAGAACCCAGTCCAGCTGTGGTTCTACTGAAAACTCATCTCGCAGATCAACTCCAAGTTAGTAAAATATTTAGGCTAACCAGGTCTGCTAGAAATCTCATTAATCCACAGAAATGAAAAACATCCTCCTGAATTAGCACCCAACTTTGCAAGCACAATCTAATGCAAGACTGAGTTTCAAAGGATGCATGTTTATCAAGACATCTTTTCAGTGAGTTGCTAACTAGGTTTCTGCCATCTTTCACATAAAAAATGTTATTTTAATTATGAATTATCTTCTGATTTAACATTTYCCTTTAATTGGCAAATATTTGTAGCAATTAACTCCTCCAGATTGCCTCAGACAGTGTGAGTCATGTCTTCCCTTGGGGATTTAACAATTACATAACTCTGCTCATCCATACCACCACATATAACACCTGGATGTCAAGTTGCTGGAAGTGTTTCTATCCTTATAAATAATGCAACATCCTAATGCTGCTAATTATGACATGTACATAATTTACTGCTCCCTAGGGGCAACAGAAATTTCTCTCTTCTACAGAAGGCATAATATTAGTTTTTCTAGTGGCATTTTTGAGGGGAATTATCTCAGAGCAGGAAGGTGGCTGGAATTCTCTTCCTGCTTATGTTACMCTTCCATGAATAGAGTGGGAATTTTCAGTAATTGTCTGATTTAGAACAATATTCAAAACTCCCACTCCTAAGTAAACATTTGTGCTTCCAAGTGAATTGGTTTGCAAAGAATTTTCAAGGGCATATCTGGCAATTACTGCCTTTGACACCCCAAATTCACCAAGAGAATTTTAGTAGAATAAAGCATAATGGTTATGGTCAGGTTTTTGGTTTTGAGTCTTGTTTTTCCTTTTTAGTTGTCCAAATATTGGTGTACATTGAAGCAGATCTGAGGAGAGGCTTCAAAGATCTAGATGACAAATTAAGTTTAAGAGATTCATGACAGGACAAAAAAAAATTAACATAGTAGGCTCCTGTTGGTATTATGCAGTTTGAGAGGAGTAGACACAGTAAGTTGCAAGGAATTAGCAGTTTAAKATTTTCATTAACCAGTAAGAAACTGAGGCATGTTTAGTTTTCAATATGCAGCCTGAAAAATGTGAAAAAATCCAATTCTTGATAAATAATTGTTTAACTTATTTCTCATCCACTACAAAAGGCTTCAAGTCTTCCTTACTCTTAGAAATCCTGACTGCATATTGACTATGTGCTCTTTATTAAGAGGATTCATCTTGTCTCCTTTGTTTCCTCGGAACATGATTTCATGGATAACCAGTCTGACTGCAAAACTGAATTGTTAGCACCATGTTATAACTGATCTGTGAAAAACCCCACTGCATTAGAAAATCTGCTCTCACAAGATTCATCACAGCCTATTTGTTGGGCTTTGCCCCTTCCAGCATCAAAGCATGTTTGAGTATATGGACAGCAATTAACACATTTGCTGTTTTGGGGGGAATTTAGCTTTTAGTAGGAAAAAATTCCATGCAGAAATGTGTCTGAACTTAGTAGCAAGTGACCAGCAGAGCACACATCAAGCTGGGTTTGCTTGTCCTGCTTCATCCTGCTCAACACCTAGATCTTGTTTAATTTAAGCAGTGTATATTCAAGTTATTTTACAAACTTGACTTTTACCCTAATATTATAACACATATAAGATATGATATTTAGTATTGGCAGTTAAATGCCAAAATAAACTCTTATTTTAAAAACTTTAGATGAATACATAATGTAAAATAATAATAATATAAAGTTTTCTAGAATCCAAATAGGCACATTTCCAATAAGCTAATATGACAATCCAGCACTTCTTTGGTTAGAAAATCTRCTGCAGTAAAAAATTCTGCAAGTATTTCATGCCAGCTTTTCCTTAGAGAAAGGTGAGAAACCAAGACAAAGAACTGCTTGAAATTAAATTAATTTTTAAAAAAATCAAGGTTTACAAAATTGTCTTTTTTTTTCCCCTCAGCAAATTAGTATCACCTCCTCTGAACCCTGAGGAGCTTTTTGAATACATGCTTACTTTTGGAAAATGTCACTGCTATTGAATTCCTGTTTCAGCTAAATGGGAACATTTTCACCAAATTAGTCTAATTTTCTCGGTTTTACCAGAAAAATCTGACTTTCCCCCTTTATTTCCTGAGAATTTCATCAATTTAGTTTTTTAGGAATGGGGTTGGGGAAGTAACAGAGATAAAGTGAGGATGAGACAAAGATCATCATCAAAGCTTTTTAAAAAAAGTTTCAGTCCTTATAAAATTYACTGAAAAATAAATGGCTTTTAAAGAGCTTTTACAGCATAAATCTCACAATATTTGCAGTTCTAAACACCCAAACAAAGATSGTATTTCATCTTAGCTAAGCTGCTTTTATATACATACTTACATTTTTCTGAAGGTTGATGGGTTTAGCAGCCTATTGTCTCTCATCAATAACTATTAGAAAATATGCTCTTTTCAGGGCATGTGAAGTTTTCTTCCAAGCTAAGAATTCTCTGTTTTAGTCAGATTTTCTGTAGTGAAAGCACTCTTACCACACCCTCTACATATTTAAGTTTCTGTACTTTCCAAGCCACAGAGTAGAGGTTTATTTACCTCAAATACTGTTTCTCCTATGTGAAATCCACAGRTGGATCCCCACTCTTTAGTCAATTTTTTGCTACTGATTTCTACAAGAGAACTACATTTCAAACACCAAGTAAGCTCTTCAACTAGCAATTAAACTGAAAGAGATTTAAGGACTTAAACATATATAAAAATTCCTTCTGTCTCTTGCTCAAAAGATCTACAGGACACTTGATTTATTTCTGACAGTATCATGGTAATGCCATTAGGCACAAAATACAGCAAAAATGGGAGGGAGCTCACCTATGGTCCAAACAAAAYTGTCTCAATGTTTAAAATCAAAATTAATGCACTAATCATTTATGGCTCACAGGTATGGAGACCTTGAAATTACTTCAATAAAGAAATGTTGAAGACAGTCTTAATTATAAAATGTGTCAAGAAGAAATTTTAAGAGCAGTAGGAAAGGTCAAGACAATTTTATTGGATTTTTCTCACTGATTGTTGTTAGACAGAAATAAAGTGATTCAGCACACCAACACTGCTGTTTGTACATCCTTTCACATACCAAGAGATCACAAGTTGCTAATGAAAAGGAATCTTTAGAGCCCTTCATTCAGAATTATCATCTACCACAAGCATGACTGTCCATTTGGRCAGGTTTTACCATTGCTTCCATTAAATCTCCTTTCCCCATGCTAAAKGAAATCGATGTCAATCAATTATTGTGCCTGACCAGAATCAGGAGACTGAGGGCAGAACTGCTTCTYCATTTCTGGGATTAGTAGAGCACCACTCCAAGTCCTCTCCTGACAGATCATTTATAAGTATTTCCCTTTGCAATTATATTCCCAGCTTGTTCAGTGAAATTGATTTTCAGCTAAATAATTACTTCAGACAAAGTCACAGATTTCTCCACTCTGACTGATACAGAGAGGCAGCTGAACGAGAGGCATTAATAAATTTGTGAACTACTTTGAACAAATTACACATATTGTTRCAAGGGAGATTTACAGCAATAGCAGATCTAATTAAGTGCTTCATAAAGCAAAACATGGGGCAGATGTCAAACTGATAAATCAGGTTTTATTAGGTGTTTATTATTCTGATGAGTTTTTACTTCTGTTAAGAAATATTTTCACCCTACATGACAATATTGAGCTATCCAATGGTTTCTAACATTTGAGCAAGATGAAATCTGTAAACCTCTCATTTTGCAATTCTGTGCTGAATGAATTGAAATTCAGTTAAACATAATTCTTAACTCAGAAGTAATATCAGAAAATGGTGTTATTTATGTTTCAGCTGGTCCTACTCCATGCATAAGCATGATAACTGTCTTTTCTAAAAGCAGGATAGCATCTATGGAGTATATTTACAGGCAAAAYCTTTTACCTAGAAGCACAGAGAAAAGTTAGAGAATACATCTAGAGAAACGTGGTTTTATAATTATTTGATGAGTGAGCAGGTCAGCATTTCACACCTCTAGTAYTTACCATATTTTAATAGTATATAAYTTTATATATTTATAAAATATTTCTATGTGTATTCATGTACCATGGAGAGGATCAAAGAAGAATCTCAAACTTTTTTGTAATCTTTGCACACCACTGWAAGAAGGACAGAGGCATACTGGACTTGGATAATAAAACAAAGAAAATTATGGAGAGGCTAATTAAGGTCTTAACTGAATAAGATTGTTCATTTATATGACAGCAAAACTGTSATTTGATAGCCATTCACAAAAGCCTGCAGCAGGTAAACATACATTAGGAGAAGATTACAAAAAGTGCCTTAGGAGGGGATGGATTGGAATAAAGTAATGAAGTAAGAAAACAGAAAATATATCTTATCAGAATAAGAAAAATATATGAYTACAAACTCTTCAGAATAACTTTCTCACCTAGAAAGACTTAATTTTTCAGTGCTGGAGAGCTGACTTCACCTGTAAAGGTAATACTATTCCTTTCCAGCTCAATGGCAAACCTAAGGAATATATTTTTCTGAGGTTACTTACTGGTAAAGTCAGCATTGCAATTCCTTTGCATTACCTTTAAAATGTGCCTCCCACTGAGAGTCTGTGACTTTCCATTCAGGAAAACCTTCAGAGAGAGTACCCAAGAAAATGACTGCTGGCTCGAGAACAAGAAAAAATTTAAAAGAATTTCACGATCCAAATAATATTGTAGGAACAAGAGTTTGCATTCAGGGTAAAGATGCCTTGTAAAAGAACAAAGTCAATAGGACTATAAACCCATTTCTCCATTGATTTGGAGCAGACACAGAGAGAAAGGAAGATTCTGAAAGCATCACAAAAGCAGAAGTCAGCAGATCTTACAAAGACAAATATAAGTTTTAAGTAGAACACCACTGATCTGTATCATTGATTTTTCTGCCAGCATCTGCATATCCCAAAGGGCAGCCCAAGCATGAGGCAAAAGCATGCTAAATAAAGGACAGGATGAGTTGGGTGCTGAGCTCAGCCTTGTAATGGGGAAATGAAGCCCAGACACCTTGTTCTATCAGAAATAGGTAAGAAAGATTTGATGTTTTCATCACTAAAATGTTCACTCTGTAGAGCAGCACAGCAGCCCCAGTGTGCTGCTGATCAAGACTCCAGTCAGGCTGGAAATACTTGGGCAATGTCAGTGAGGCAATGTCACCTGTCTGTGCCAAGAGCCACACCCAGGTTTGTCCCAGGGGATCATCCCTCCTGCTGCTGGCTTCCCTTCCAGTGCAAAGGGCAGCTCCATGCCCTGGGAGCCTGCTWCAGGCCATGGAGAGGCCCTGACTTTCTACAGAGCCTGCATAATACATGCAAATCAGTACCTGCATTAATCAACAGTAATTACGTGGTGTAAATGAAACCAAGGCTCTAGCAGCTGCACTGCCACGTGGGTGGGTGTCCTGTCAGGCTCTGTCACCTGTGCCGGTCGCATTGGGCTGCGTGGGCAGGGCAACCACCCACAGCAGATGGAAATTCAGCATTATGTTTCCATTCTATTACCTACATTGAAGCTTTCTAGGGCTGCAAATAAAGGGAAACTCGGTAAGACTTGGATCAGAAAGTGCAATAAATGAAACCATGTTTCATATGCCTGTTTCCTCTGGATCACCTCTCACTGTTTTGCTTTCAGGCTGTGGTAGAATATGTCTTTTCTGCCCCATTTCATCTTTACTCTAAAGGCACAAGTTCTACATAGTTCTTACCTGGGCAAACTTTGGGTTTTTCGCCTTCCAGCTGGGCTGGAGTGGAAAAGCTGGCACTGGATGCATCACAGCTGCAATGGGGCCCAATTCAGGACAGTCACAGCTGAGTTTTGTGTTAATCAATGACACTTTGGGGCTCCAATTTTAAAAAATAAAAGGCTGCTTATCTTGCACAGTTATGCTTCCTATTGCCTATGTCTTCTACTGTCTACATGAAGGTGATTGAAGGGAAGGTTTTGGGGCTGGGCATAATCTACAGACATACTGGAGCTCTGCCACTAGAAATCTGAAGGTCACACAGAGATCCACACAAGATCCCTTAAGTTATTTAATCAAGCAAAGGCCATTTCCCCTAATTTTAAAACAGAGAAATAGATTTTTTTTATTTGTATTCCAAGCTGATTGAAGCTAAAAATATTTTTATTGAAAGTGATTTATTGGACAAAAATCAGAACTCCAGCCACATAAAGGCATAAAACATGAACTTTACAGTAAAGASAATAAGCCATTTAAAATTCTTACTCCATAGAATTCAGTAACATTTAGAAGGATTGAAAAAGATTTAGACTAGCTCATTACTTTGACTTCTGGCCTAAGTAATTCTGATTCCATAGTTCRACAAATTAGGTCAATGAAAAGTAATTCCAGTGAGTTTTGAATCAAATCTATTATAACAAAAGGCACTAAAAMCTCTATATGAATGGCATAAGAATTTTAAGCAAAGAGAAATACTGTGACCTAATATTGAAAGCCACAGTACAGGACATGGTCTCTCAAAGAAAAAAAAAAACAAACCAACAACTTTACTCATTTAAAAGAATTCCAAAAAACCCCACAAACTTCTCCTCTAAACATCAGGATATTTTGTGGTTTTTACTTCACATTATAAAATTTAGAGAAGATATATTTCTCTAATTTTTGACCAGGATGCAAAATAATTTTTAAAGTTATTAAATACTTTCCAACAGTCTTTTACCTCATGACCTTGCAGGATTCGGTCTCCCACCAGTAAACAACTCTAAAAATAACTTAGTCCTCTGATACTTCCACACCTTCCAGAAATGCCTAGAAGGCAGCAAAGAAACCCAGCTCCTTGTGCTGACTTCTCATAAAGCACCCAGGTTATTTCTGTGTATTGTGCAGTTATTGTTTCTATTTTACTCTGAAGAATAAGAAAAAAACTTTTATTTTCACCTCAGAAAGCATTAGAGCCATTTGTTCTAAATCTGTAAGGTTTTGCTGTCAGTGGTAAAGAGTTATAAGGCTTCAATGGTATCTCTCCTCCCCTGAGTCTGACAGTGTCAGATCTGCTGTGCCTTACAAAATCACGGGAAAGAAAATCTGGAAGTGACAGKTTGCACTGAAACCAGATGATAACTCTTAGYAGCACATATTCCCKTCTCAAAAAGRATTTTGMAGGGCTTCTCATAACGATMTTCAGAAGACTTTATTTTTGTTGATGGTCATCTGGAAACCAGGACTGAGTTCCAGACAGGAACTTTACGGCACAGCAGCTCCAGGTTTCMTGAAATCAAATGTTCACTGGGTTCYCAGRCAATTTTCARTTTGTGGAGGAGGCAGCTCACATTAAGGGACTTGTGAAGGGGCAAATGTTAATCTCATTTTACCCATCTTTTCACTCAGGAAATTATTTCTCYTTTGGCAATCAGCAGTGCCAAACAGATATGGATGACTAATGATGAAGGTCATTTGCTGAACATTGTTCCTTTCTGAAGGAGACATTCATTTCTCAGCTGCCATGGACAAAATCAGGAAATTTTGTACAGCGGGCAGAATTTGAAAAAACAATGGATTTTTCTTTTTATAAAGACAGTTCCTTCTTTTTAATCTGGAATTGCAAATGTACAGTCACAAACATTTCCACAAACTTAAGTACAAGCACAAGTAATGAATTAAMACTTAATMGATTAGCTGTCATTGATTTAATTCWTCAGTTAYATTGATTTATTTGGTGAAASCACYTCAGTCTATTTTACTTCTTTCTTGATAAGAAAGGAAGTTTTAYATAGGTATCAAATGATCATTAATAAAATTATTCTAGGGAAATTTTTACAGCTGTGTCCTCATATAAAATTGCACTTGTAGTTCAGTGAACTCCAATCATTCTAATTACCTCAGTGAGAAGCTGGTTTGGAAATACAATTTGCCTACAGTCAAGGAATCAAGTATGACAAACCTAAGGTAGAATTAGTAATTCCAGTGTTGGGATTTATCCCCAACCAGCCACTAAGCCCTGCACAGCTGCTCACTCCCTGCCCTGGCAGGATGGGGGAGACAATTAGAAGSGTAAAAGCAAGAAAACTCATGGGTTGAGGTAAGAACAGCTTAATAATTGAAATAATAATTAAGAAAACACCAAAACCCCAAACCAGTAAATTGTAATGAAAAGGAAAAAATAAAAAGACAGAAATAAAATCCAAGAAAGGCAAGTGATGCAAATAAAAACCCAACTATTTGGCTGATGCCCAGCCAGCCCCCAGGCAGCAGCCCACGTTCCCCACAGCTGATACACTGAGCATGAGGCCATATGGTCTGGGATGTCCCTTGGGTCAGCTGTCCAGCTGTGTCCCCTCCCAGCTCCTTGTGCACCTCCAGGCTCCTTGCTGGCAGCACTAAGGGCCCTGACTGTGCAATCCCAGCTCAGCAATAACCCAAACACTGCTGCATTATCAAAACCGTTGCCAGCATAACTGCAAACCACAGCTCCACACCAGCTACTGTGAAGAAAATTAACTCTATKTCAGCCAAAACYAGCACAGCAAATCAGTTTATTCTTTACTAAGAGGCGCTGCAASTTTTGAAAGGTAGCACTGTGCCTTTACACCCAGGCACAGAGACTCAGAAAAGGCTTAGCCATTCTATTTAATTATAAGCTTCATTTTTGTTAATGGCGTCCTCTTCTCAGATGCTTAATAGGAAGCTTTTTTTTGCAACTTGCAAAGTGTACAGTACACAAAAAAGAGAAGAGACTTCCACTGTAATCATACAACAGTCTTACACACAGTTAAAATTATTTTTTTCAAATAAGAATGCTTTTTTTTTTTCAAATAAGAATAAAACATGACAGATGTTTTAAAGCAGCCTGTTACAGCTGCTAGACACGGTGTATCACAGGTTGTCACCTTCCCAGCTCAAAGGGAGAGACAGACAGAGCACTTTGGGACCCTGACCTGGGCTCCTCACAGCAGAGCATGCCCCACAGCCCTGTAACTGCAGCTCTTCCAGGCCTCTGGGTGTGCTCCAGTGATTGCTTTGGCCCCAGCTTCCCCACAGATTTTTGTTTGCAGTGCACAGACACAGTGCTGGCTCTGCATGGCTGTGCGCTCACAGTTTGCACATGGCTGGGACCCCTATCCCAAACAGGCCACAGCTGTTTCTTCTCTGCCTCATCCAATGCAAAATGGAAAAGAAAAAAACCACACTAAAGTGGTTTTGATCATAAAGCAGCTATGCATCACAACTATGATGAAAACWATCTGGTTGTCAGTTGTTTCAGTGTTTACTCAGAAAATAAAGCACAACAAAAGAGCTGTGAATCAATTCAGTCTCAATTTATGGTTACACACTGTCCTTTTCCCAGAATGGATTGCACTGCCATAAGCTAACCCACAAGCACATAAAATAATCACAGAGCTCTATTTGCCCCGGCTTATACTTCTGTGGAACTATTGAAGTAGCAACATATTATCCCACAGGAAAGMCATTATCAAAGATTAGAAAAATGCCTCAAAAAAGCAGATTTCTATGCTAAGGCTGCTGTGATTTACCAGTAACCACTCAGTGAGAAGATTCCTCATATTTTATCACTGTGAAACAGAAAAATACCTTTTGAGCCTGTGCAACACCTTTAAATTTTCCAAATACTAAAACAAAACAACCAACACTAAATTTTCTAACCATTGCATGCAAATAGAAAATTAAAATGATTGATTGATTTATTTAAAAAATGAATAATTTCATATTTTCCTGATACAGTTCATTCAACAGATCGTACCTAAGATGGTTTATAAATTTAGTATTAAATGCAATAATTATAATACAATTACCTTTTTCTATAAATACACACCTAAATATTGGTTTAACAATGTAATATCAATGTCCAGGAAAAACTTCAGAGTGAAAAAGAACYATTTTGGATATTTGAAAAACCCCATTGTTTGTGCATGTCCAGTGATTCAGAAAGGAATCCTGTGTGCATAGATAACCATCAGATAACTCTACAGACCTGGGGTTTTAGGCTGAGAGAGTAGAGAAAACAAAGAAAAATGCGAGACATGGAGTCTCCCAACTTGTTTTGGCACCTATTTCTGGATTCCTGCTTCTAAAATACAGAACATTTACTTGGAACTTTCTAGTTCCCACACAGATTTTAAGTACAATTTTCTCTTTCATCATCTGCTGGAGTTGACAAATCCTGACATCTCACCCTGTAATTAACATTTGGATCTAGCTTGCCTTGTGCTTTTTTGCTTTGCTGAATTGACAGCTTTTGAACCAGCTCTGCAGGGTAGCTCGATGCTCTAGGGCAGAGAACACAGACAAAGAAAAAGTAACAGAATTAACAAAACAGGAATAAGGTGGGAGAAATACAGTAGTGGTRGCGAGAGCATGGGAGAAAGGAAAAAGAGCTGTTCCATCAAATCAGGTGGCTGCTAGTCCCACTTTGGTTCACAGTAGAGGACAGAAAACACTTCATGGTGCTGATGTCCAGAAGTGAATTTAAAAAGAGTGATGAAGCATCCTCCTCCACAGAAGCTATAAATTCTGCTCATCCCTGAAACAGCTGCATTGCTATTCATGTAAAGGCTCTAAGTAGTAAAGTGCAAGTTTGACAGAAGCAGCTTGGTGAATATTTTGATGAGGCRGGGACTAGAAAAATTGAATGCCATGAACTACAGCAGCTAATTCCAATTTCAACTAGATCCTAGCTCTCATTAAAATACAAACTGACAAAATAATTTGGTGCTGCTGTGACACATTGAGATTGAGGTTGAGAGTGTTAAAATGGCTGGAGYACCCTAGCAGTAAAATTTACAATTAAATCTAAAGCAAGATTTGGGGGGGKGGGGGGGAGGAGAAGGGGAAGTGCCTTTTGCTTTGGAAAAAGAAAAACATCTCAGAGGGGGAATGGCTTCAGTGATAACCCCTCAAATGAGCAAGAAGAAGCTGATAACACTCTTAACTCAGTATTTCACTCTATGGTGACCCACCACACACCACAGTCCCTGCCAGGGAATTCTACCAGGGAATTTTAATTGGCAACCAAGGCCAGTGTGCTGCCTGGAGCAAGTCACCAAAAAATATCTCTTTTCACAACTCTTAATATCAACTTATTAAACAGAAATAGTTAAATACTTATTTTGATAAATAATTTCTGYTCAGATCTACAGTATCTGAAGAAGCAGTTTATATTTACATTCCTTTCCTAGGTATAAATTTTGGTGGAAATATCASCAAGCAAAGCAGTGGAGGGGGTCACTGGTGGTGCCCAGCCAGACACTGAGGTGTGGCACAGGAGCCCCATCTGAGGCAGAGAACAAACCATTTTCAACTCTTGCTGAAGGTCTCAGGTCTATGCTCACAACCAAATATTCTCTTTGTATTTACACTGTCTCTATTACAGTATCCTTATATCATAATTAAGTGTTAAACCATATATTTCACATTAAAGCCATAACAAAGCATKTCCACTTTGAGAAGTATTTAAACTTAAAGAAAGCTCTTGCTTATTTTGTTCAGGTTCTGYTTACTTTCAAGCATTTCAGTAACACTTCTGACAGAAAACAAGACTTAGCATCTGAAGCAGGCATTTCTTCTGGATTGTTYGCAAAAATTTGTAGATCCTAGCAGACCATAATGTTAAAGCATAACATTCATTTGGTGAAAGCATGACAAAACTGACATATTACACTTCATTACAAATTTATTTAAAACATTCCCTTTAGTTGTGCTTAATCTAATAATTCATTTTAATGGTCCAGTTATTMATAGCAATGCCAGCTGAACCACTAAAGGCAGAAGATGGACACACAGGACACATCAGCATGGGCTTCCTTGGAGGTGCTGTGCCAGCAAAGTGCACAGAACCTGCAGCACCAGCATTACACAGAGCAGCTCTGTCAGGGCTTACCTGTACAGCCTGCATTTTATGGCCTGTTTAGGTTCTGGGGACAGTCTCATCCACATGCCCTGTGTGACTGAGTCTCACTGTAGGCAAACTTAGAAATTTTCAAACAATCAGTAGAAAGATAGTAAGAAGCACAATAAGGGAAATTACAACAGGCAAAACCTTGCTGCCATTCAGAGCAGTCCCTGAAACCTTTCTCACTTTATTTGTTAAACATCTGACTAGTTCTGTTGCTATTATACTGTACGACCAACTTAAATTTATCTCTGTCAGATTTTAAACAGCACCTGGAGTGCAATTATATGCCTCATGATACCTTAGCAGCAAGAAGGGAATTCATTTGACATTTCCAACTTGTCCTTCTGGGATGTTACAAGGGCAGGGTGTTACAAGGAAAASKGAAYAAACAAAAAAACCCCAACCAAACAAAAAAAGAACTTTAACACTAATAGTATAAAGTTCAAGAATTTAACACAGTTCACCATTAATACATAATCATAAAGCAAGCACATAATYACATATAATCAAGAATATTTTATTGTATAGCCTGAACACTAGGTAAAAAGTTTAGTTAAGATTGAATATTTTATTTTATTTATGCCAGACATCTTGATTGTATGAGCAAAGGGATGGAAAGGAAGACAATCTACCCAGCTTCAAGAAACCAAATGGACTATCACACCCTTTGTGATCTTTGAGAGAAAAACAGAAGTGTATCAACAAAAATCACTGTTTTCAAAACCCAGCATATAAACAATGACTTTTTGGGCATTGGTTCATTTTTAAATTGTTTCCCCTCTACCTCTGAGTTACAAGAAATCTTTTCAATTTCAAAATTGCAGAAAAATTAATCACCCTGCCAGCTCTAGACAAAGCCACACAAAGAACAGATTCAGAAAGTCTTTAGATAAGCAAGAAAAAGCAACTGAACACWTTTATTGATCAAAAGAGGGCCAGTGGAACAAAGGTGCACACAATGTCTAGTTAATAATAGAACAACTAGTAATTATAAAAGAATGAATACTGGCCCCAAAAGCCCCAGCTGGTGAAAAGGCTGTGTCATGGCACAGCTCATGCCATGGAAATCAGGTTTAAAAAGGAGAGCTTTTGATCTAAATTGCAATATTATTCAGTGACAATACCAACAAAAGCTGAACKGTTCCTCTCATGCCTGGTGGTAGTTTGAGTTCTGCAGAAACTTTCAGGAGGCAATGAGGAGGCACAAGCTAAGCAAAAAGCTTTGGTGACACATTTCAACACATGCTGAACTTGAGGCAGAATCCCAAAAATTAACCTCATTAATGAAGAGTGCTGCAAAGTTCACAAGTGATGCAAGAGCACAGATGTTGGGCTCCAATAGTCTTGAAGCTCAGTGTGAAAACTCTACTTATCTGTTTAAAAAACCCTCCACAATACTGATGGCCTCCACTGCCAATATGTCAAAGCCCTTAACCTGCATCAGTAATTACGTATTAAAATAAAGGATAAGAAACCATCTTGTGGAATAACATATACAGAGTTTGTAAGAGAATAATTAGATAYTCCATTTGTATCATCTTGTAGCTTCAAATCATACAAGGTACCTTCCAGGAGTAGGATTTATCATCTACCTACACTGGTCTTTGAAAGGAGAGGAAAAAGGACTTTTTTCCTTCTAAAGACCACAGTACCTAAAGGAGAACTGCAGCTGGGGGAGTCTTAGGCAAAGAACCAGAGAGGAATGACTCTGTAGGGGGCTGGATTGCTTACACAGTTATATTAACAATGGCAAGMAGACAAACCCACCCTGACAGTGCATCAGGTATTCACTGCCTGTTCAAGCAAGAGCCCAGCTCCTGCAGAAAACATCCCAGAAATGTTACAAACAYYGAGTGCTCAGAACAATTACATCAAYTCCCCTTGTGGGGAACACAGTGCTTTTAGCCATCAATACTGAAWGCAGTGCTGGAAGCTTTGTAAATCTCCTCTGCCTTGCCTTATCCCTGGCACTAATTAATCTCAGTGGGATTTTGTAAAATGGTGGGAAGAGTAACTGTAAAATCACATTTAACAACCATTTCCAAACTGGCACGAGCTACTTGCCCAGCCATTACAATTTCAGAAACCCCAACTGCATTAAAAACCCCTCAATGCAAACTGATGGCACCAGGATGTCACACCATGGAAACCAAGCCTCTCCAAACCCCAGAGGGGCTCCATGTAACAGGATGGGGGTAAAGGGAAATTGTTTGGGGTCTTTTTGGTTGGTGGGGTGCTTTTCTTGACAGATCTCYTTTCAAGCAGGTGTTCAATGTTTCCTTTTGAAATAGGGTAGAGTATTACACCTGTACTACAGCAGGACTGTGGAATAGAAGAGGAAGAGTGATGATAGATGGGCAGATAATGCCCATGATTTGACGGTTTTTAACTGACAATTTAAAAATTATTTTCATTTTTTAATAAACATTGCCTCAAATTACTGTCACAAGAGGCRTTAACTCACTTTAGGGATAATTCTCATGACCACAGCTAGAGTAAGCATTAGTTAAGCAACCACTTTACATTATTTAAATCATAACACAAACAACATCAATACATAAACATATAATTTAAATATTTGTACAGGAAAAGAAATATAAAATCTTATTCCAGCTCTTTTTAGAGCACACATAACCAAATATATTATCTTTTGATGGAAAACCCTATTAGTAAATTAAGAGACTTTTTTCAGCCTTCTTATTACTTCAGAACAGGTAAGTTACTGGGAGGTGATGAACTTGCATGATCAGATTACTTCAGATCATGCAAGTTCATCACCATAAAATATGGTACAGTCACATCTACAGCAGAAAAAAAAGGAAAAATCTAAAAGAACTTGGTGCAAAAAGGCCAGAAACACAGGGGGCAGATATTGATGAATTGCATAAAAATTACCTTTTCCAGTTTCCTCATCTTAAAATTTGACAYTGGAGAACACTGTATAGCTGCAAATCATGCATAAAGTTAAACACAGAGACAGGGAGTCTCAGGAGTCTGTAAATTACAAGCAGTGAACAAAAAGCAGACTATAGTGGGATTCTCCTCAGGCATAACCTCAATTTTGCTAGCATTTTAAAGGACAGWTTGAATTATCACTTCAGAGGTTCAGCTTTGGCTATAATAAAGGCTAATGAATTTTTTCATCCTGATACATGTGTGTCATACCTTCAGTATCTCTGCATGTATTTACAAATAAATATTGGCAGAACCTGAACATAAAATCTAWTTACAAAAATCTGCAAAGTCAGTTTTAAATAATGAAACAAAAAATCTTCAAATAGATTTAAAAAGGAGGTCAAAATAGGCAGCATTCACAAACATTAACAGTATATGGCATGACCTTGATTTCACTTCAATACAAATTGTCTCAATGMAAATTGAGAAAACACTTTAGTCTGTTGGCAACAGTTTAAGTAATACCAACTATTTGCTTTCATTTGTTACTTGAAATATATTTGGGTAGAGGCAAATACATATATATATATTTAAATCAGAGCTTCTGAAATACTGCAAAATTGAGCTTTTGATTTAAAATGCTTTAAAAGCACTTKAGCAGCCCCAGCTCTGCCTGAGTAGCTTTGCCAGTGCTGACAAACAGCATGGATGGCACCTTTCCAAAACCTAAGCAACAATTCTGCTATTTTATGTAATCAAAATGGTGGTATTTATAAAAACATAAATACTCAGCCTTACAGTTAAGTATCTTCTCTTTCCTCCTGTTACTGTGGGATTTACAGTGGCTCAGAAGTGTAAGGTGGTCTCTGTTTAGGAGGAATGTCAGATTCGGCATTGCAACACCTGCCTTCAAATCTTTACACTGCAATTCATACATRCAACAGAAGCCTAGGRAAAACAAATGCTTTTCAGCACCTTYTTTCACTGGTTAAACTGACATATATATGTTTTAATAGCAAATAAAAAAAGATTAACCACTTAAATCTCTTGATACACACACACACATCAAGGTCCCTGTCATTATAATTGTTATTCTGCAAGGTTATCACATTCCTGTTGCATTTTTGTTTATAGAGAGGCCAAGTCTCCCCCAACTCAGGTTTGTAGTTGCATGGCAAAGAATTCTTGTATTATGGGTCTTTATAGCAAGACAAAGATCCCCTCCTGTGCTTCACATCATAATTCACTTACACTACATAGAGCTCTCAGTGCCTTATCTACTTCAATTACAATGTCAGAATCCAATTTTTTGGGTCTTGTGATTCTATTAATGACATTTAAATTAGCATCTGCTTGCAGTTACCCCTGACWGAAATTTCTGAGTGACAATAGTATTTTTGCTTTCTTTGTATAAGAAACAATGCCACCATGACAAGCTTTACTGCTTTTCCATGTTTCAAACTTCATACCCATGATACTACGGGCAAGATAAGGAAAAACTGATTTAATTTCATGCATGCTATAAATATACAGTTCTCTTTCCAAAGAGCCTTATTCCAAGTGATAAAATCCCATACAAGAAGCATTTGAATAGATAATGCAACATGGCTCTGTGGAGGGATTTCTATGGATTTTTTTCAACACCCACCTTTTCTATATATCTTCTGTGAAAGTCACAACCCTGAATTTTGGAAAAATTCAAYGGAAATCAATGAAATTCGATAGGAAAGTCAAAATATTGCACAAATCAGCTCTCCATCACACAGTCTGATCCTAGCAATAAAGCCAACTACCCACCCCCGGTAGAGTATTTGAGGGAGAGAGCTGCACAGTTATTGTCCACTGGTAATTAGCTGAATCTCAGTGCTACACACCACAAAAACACATCCACTTCATCATCTAATTTTACCAGGCTACAGGAAAGCCWACTCAGTCAATAGTGATGCACATGAGTTATAAAGTGTGTAATTAATTTTTTTCTTCATGGCTATAAATCTTCTGGTTTCAAAGAACCAGAAGCTACTCTTGTCAATGGGACAAATGACAGATATGGTTGTGACAAAAATCGTAAGTTAAAGATTAAAAATCTCCACCAGCAACTCAAGCATTCTTTCAAACTTGTCCAATCTTATGCATTTTCAAAACCATTCAATATAATTTTGTAATCAATGGTATTTGTCCAAATTCCCCTAGAGATAAAGCTATGCTAAAAAGTACTTGTTTTCTACTGCATCTTCCCAGGCCATCACACATCATTTCTATTGCTCTCCTGAGTCCCCTTGCACTGTCTTCACCAATATAAAACAAATGGAAATAAGCCACATCAAAATCTATACTTAGTCCACTGAAGTAATAAATAGCCTTTACATTCTTCTGGATGTTTTTTCATTATACCTGCTGTTGGRGAAAATCTTTGTCATACAAATTTATGGGCACATTAGGTATAATAATTCTGTTTTGTATTTTATCTCTGCAGAAGCACTATTAGAAGCTGTTCTAGTCATCTGAGTACAATAAAACAGTTATGCTTTTAATACATCTTATTTGCCTATGAATTGCTTTTAGCAAGATAACCACAGGCTCCTTTTTATCAGCATATTAACATTTAATGTGTGTTTGGACTCAGGGTCTGTGTGTTTGTTTTAAAGCAAGATTATGACATTAAGATTTCTGAACTCTCCATTAGTGTCAGCACGGAGCAGTTAAAACATGACTGACATGAGATTGTGTCAGTCACAGCCCTACCTAAGTTTCCTTTTTCTGCAAGACATTCACTGAAAGACTTAGACCAGGTGCTGCTTGCTTCTGCTTGCTCTGAAGAAAGTAATTTCTAAAGCTCAAAGGGAAATATCTCCACGTGCAAGCATCACTAATAGTATCCTAAAAGTGTTCTTTTATTTCAGCCAAGGTCCAACAGGAGCAAAGACCTGCTGTTTACAGCTTAAAACTAGGTTAACTTTAAACTGGGATCTTTAGCCTGGAGGAAGGAGATGAAGAGCCCAGGCTGGCAGATCTAGGTTAGCAGTCTTCTACAGGGGGCTGCCTGTTAAAAGAGGAGCAAGGTGTGTTCTCTCCACCACTGTTGGCAGGGTGCATGTGCTCACAGGGGAAGTACATTTAGCTCACAAAATAAGTGTGCAGCAGGGTAAATAACTAGGATAAATACATGCAGYAGTACCCAGTTCTGGAGGGACACCAGCAGCCAATGTATTCTCAAGGTAGCAAAGCACTTACATGCTGAGATTTACTGTGTCAAGCATTTCCAAGAAATGCAAGTTGACTTGAGGCACACAGTTTAGCTCCGTTTCAGAGGAAGGCAGCAGAGCTGGGAAATTGCAAGTGGTTCAGTCTAAATTGACTTAAATTCAAACAATTTGCATATACTGACTGCATTCCTTTTYAATGGGCAATCACAGCTCCTACCAATTGATTGTGCAGAGTATACACACACGAAGCTAAAATTTGCTGAAAACAGTCCTTAKGGAAAACATGATATAAAATATGGAATGTATATTAGTAAGAAGATGTATAAACTAGTTAAACTTTGGGAAGTCAGTATAGTATAAACTTTGGGAAGACTGACTAAGTTAGGCCTAAGCAGTCTCAGAACAGAACTTTGACAGGCTAGGTATTTTCTGTACTTGAGATAGTGCTACAACATGAGCTAAAAAGAACATTTCAGCTGGATGAACGAGACTTGAAAATAAATCCAGTCATAACCAAACTCATTTTGTCTCATGTTGCCTTCCAAAGATTTAATATGCACTGCCTGTTCCAGTTATAAAAATTAGGAAGTTTAACTTCATTAAGGTAAAGATACAACAGTTTGCAAACAGACAGTAATTATGAACCTGTCAAACAAAACTGATTTGAATAGAAGTGAACTACTCAGCCTTTCTAATCCTAATTTTGGTASACAAGTACAACATATCATTACAAAACATCACATCAGTAAACATATGACCAGAGAAAAACAGCTGAATACATTAGGGCAACTGAAAACAATTCCATTCAAATAAAATTTTTTGTGCAAATCTGGACCTGGAGACATGAGAATTAGAACATGGGTGACATGCAATCCTATTCATTTCCTCTAATTTTTTTTTTATATGTCTACACTGATTAAAGTGAGTATTTGCTGAAATTGCTGTACTGGAACAATAATGGAACAAGCACAAAATCCCATTCTGATTTGTCACATCTTTAAAAGCCGAATTTTTCTATGACGTTACWGTAGAAATTTAAAAACCATCAGGGAAAGGCAGTGGAAAAATATTTGTTTTCACAAGTAATGGATTTCATGCTTTTCTTCTATTTTAAAAGACCTTTAGTTCTTCATCAATGACAGTTACATTTAAGAAAATAAGCTCATTCCTCAAATGTGCATTTCTAGTCTAATAGCAGAAGCCAACATCCTGATTAATATTACATGAACATTTCCATTATCAGCTCAAGCTGACTGAAAAAACGAATGCCTTCATAATGTCTATTTGCAAGTTCAGTGTGCTCCCTTTTTTTTCCTATAACCACTTTTCCTTAATCCMAAGATTTCAGTGTTTCCCTTCCAGGGCCTGCCCAAGAGCAGATCAGTGCATGCAGACATGAAGGTTCTGTCCCTTGCTGGAGAGCTCTGATCACCTGCAGGAACAAGAGACTGAGACTGCCAGAGCTGCTCTGCATGAAGCTGCACAAGAATATTTGCTAAAGTCTGACCCCTATGATCAGCCCTTAGTATCCTGATACTTTCCTCTTCCTCCAATTTTATTAGATCTCAGATAATAGATTCTATTGATGAATGACTCCTTTATTTATTTGAATACTAACCTCTTAGTCACTCTGAGCTCAGCTCAAGTTGTAAAATGTCTCCAAAGATGTTCTATATATTGCAGAAATACATTCAGTTTCTCATAGAAGGTCTAAATAAAATTCTGATTTATACAACTGAAATGAGCAACAAAACTCCACACAGAAGTAAAGCTATTTGCTGCATTTCTGATACAAAAGTGTTTTCTACTGAATARTCTACAGCATTGAGTGAATTTGTGAATTACAACTTCTATTAATTCATCKTCTTAACTAATTTTTCATTTACATCAAAGTCCTGTCCTTTTTTTGTACTTTTCCCAGAATGGGAGAAAATGGAACAATCAGTCTTGAAGTACTAGTGGTAAAATTAATATCTTCCTTGCACATGTATTTCTTAATAGCTTTTTTATCCWGCAATGATATAAAATATTTTACTTTTACTGCACTTCTCAATTTTATTACTGATGCCCTGAAACATTTTTTGAATGAAAAGCCCACTTTTTTGTGCAAGAAAAATCTACCAATATGCCTATGCTGTTTGCAGACCYCATCTTTTCTCCTTCATCCATGTAAATTGAGGGAAATTCTTTCATTTAGCTTGTTTTAACCTGTTTCTAAAGGCTCTAATTTTGCTTTTCCTATCTTTATGAGAAGCCTGATGATGCTCATTCCCAAACAATGAAGTGATGTTATATGTGGTAAATTGTCAAAGGAACAAATTGTTATTTTAAGTCTGTAAGCACTGAAAGTACACGTGTTGCAGGCTTCACGCAGCAATGTGCCAGGCATTTTACATGCAGCAGACAGCAACACACCTCACTTGGTACTATTTTTCATGTTCTTTGATTTTTTGAAAATTAGGACCAAAATTGTGTCTGTCTTTCATTGCCTCTGGTAGCTTTGGATGTGCCAAGGAGCTGCAGAGATTCCTGACAGTGACTGATGGAAGTGCTGAGCACCTCTGACAGTCAGACCAYGCACCTATTACTTTTCTGTTGTTTTTCCTGCCACAGCATGTTTTTATGGCTTTCATCTTTGCACAGCTCATCTCTTCATAGTTTAATGATGCATTTCCTGTATTTCTCATGAGAGTTAAAGTTCYACACTCAATCTCTTCCCATTTTGCCTTCAAACTTCTGACTAGAGTGTCTTCTTCATGGATTTTCCTACATTCTTAAAAAGTACAGCTTCTACAGAAAATATTTCTCATGTTTAGAGATATGAGTTGCAGCAGTTGAATTAGAGGCAGGTCAACATGACCTGTTCCAACCAATAAAAATTCCAGACTCCAACAGACTGGTAAAACCCTCTCCCTGCAAGCTCAGGTCTCAGGACTGCAGATGGAGGACAGCTCAGCGTGAGCTCCTTCAAGGGGAGCTGCACCAACTCTGTCACTACAGATAAAACAGACTTGCTAGTCCTGCACCTGCTCAGCAAAGAGAAAATTCACTGAATAATTCCTCTTTCACACTTTCCAGCCAGCTTTAAGAGGACAAATATTTGCTGGAAGATTTGAGAACTGCAGCAATGCTGAAGGGATGGAAGAGACAGCCAAAAGCAGGCACAAGAAGCAGCAGGCAAAGGTTCATCCAAAGCACAGGACTTCACTGCTCTCTGTATGTGATGAATCCACTCCTGGTGTTGCAGTCAAAACTGCAGGGTCTGCCTAAAATCCGAGTTCCTGCCTTGAAACAGTTTAAGATATTTATGCACAGCCTCCCTATTCTTCTCTCAGTAGAAATGCAGGAGCCAATATTAGTACTTTCAATACAATGAGTTAAACAAGTGCTTAAAAACTTGGCCTTTGAGTATTCAAGGTTTCCTACCAAAAAAAAAAAAAACAAAAAACCCACCCAAAAAAGCAAAACAAAACACCAAAAAACAACCCACTTTCAGCCATTATGAACACAGATAGAGAAATCAACTTTCTTTATATGCCAAGGGCCTCATTAATAAGCAACAGAAGCATTATAAAAATGGCATGAGCAGTTTCAAAGACTGGGGAATCACACAGATGAAGGCTGAAATGGTGTTAAGTTGACAAAAAACAAGCCACYTCCAACAGGCCCATTCCAATCGCATCATGTCCTGAAAACATCAAACTGARTGCAACTGAGAAGTGAGAAAATGATAGCAGCATTTTCAGAGTYGAAATCCAATTTTTCCACATGAGGTGAAACTAAACTGGGAATAAAATGAAGTCATGGCTGAAAGAGGCAATTTGTAAAGCAACATTATTGCTGGTACATTCAAAGTTGATTTTTTTTCTGTAAAAAACCTAAAATATGCCAAATTGTTAAGGAACAAGTTAAATACATCTGAATACACCTGAAGTAACATTTTAATTAAAATTTTGACAATAGATGCTGCAACATGAAAGAATTATGACAGAGCCAGGTRCCTCCTGAGTCTCTGTACTTGCTCCAAGCCTTTGTTGAATACCTGCCACATGATCTTGCTGCAGTGCTAAAACCATAAGGACTAAAAATGATGCAGAGATAGTAACTCTAGAGCAAGTTTCATTCACGGTGAGGATGACAGCTGGATCACACCAAACTTTCCAGAGTAATGGAATGAGTCCAGCACTGTCACTGGCTGACTCCACACAGGCTATGCTGGCATCAAGGCACACAACTCTTGTGCTGCAGCTGGGATTTCATGAAGGTAACTGGGAAGTGTTAGGTTACATTGAAAGAAATTCAATAAAATGTTTCTCAGTCCAGAGATGACACAAATCAGCAACCCCATTATGGATTTCAATCAGCAAACAACCTGGAGATCCTACAAACAATTACAGCTATTAACACTTGCAGTAGCCAAACAAAACAGCACACAGTGAGGTTCTTTGAAGCAGCGCTGATGGACTTCATTTTTCAAGGCATTCCTCAATATTTTACTCAGCTTTTTCAGAATAAAATAATGCTGATTGAGGTCAGCCAGCATAAATTTAAAGTCACCCAGAACACTGTTCTAATGCCATAGAAGACATATGTATGATGTAGAAGGCTTTATTTGCCCATAACTTCAGAAAAAGACCTATACTTTTAGCATCCTCTTTGTGCATTTGAAGAAATTACAAGTTCCACACTTACTTGGGATGGAAAAGCTGAGTAACTAATTAGAATCAGTTTCACTTTCTATTCTTGACACCTRTTCAGTATTTTAGAGCACACAGTGTACTACTAAGTATGTCATTAAAGCTCATGGAATAATCAATATCAGAGTGATAAAGTCAAATCACCCTGGGTTCCTAGAAAAAATTGATAATAGAAATGAAACTTACAAAATGAATTGTTCTCTGTCATGAAACACAGAACCTAAAATAAGCAATCAAATTATGGCTATGTAACAAAAGTTATCCAAATTTGCTGGATTGTAGCATAAAAAAAGGTACCTAGAAAATGGCCTGGAACCTGAGAAGGAAGGACAAAACTAGAACAGGAAAAGGAAAACAAAAGCACAGCAAACATCTCACTGAAAAGTTAAAGTGCTTCCTCCTGCATGCTATTTTTGGAAGGGGCAAAGATGAGAAGATGAACATGGTATCCAAGTGAATAATCACGTATCCTACATCGAGACAAAGTGCCTGATCTTAAGAGCACTTGTGCTGATTAACTCCTGTGTACAACTGAAAGCAAGTGACAGTATTCTGCAGTCAGTGTCAATAAAATTGGGAAGGGAAAACTGCAGGCAATTGAGGCAATTAATCCTGGAATAACTCTGCTCATAGGCAATCCAAACTGAGTAACTTTTCAGCTCTATTTTACACTGCTTCTCATGTAAGTAAATGGAAAAGTAATAGACATGAATTAAACATTTTCATTTCACAGTGCTAAGCATTCACCCATCACCCATGAAGCTCATTCCTCATCCCCTGGGCATCAATTGCAGCAGTGCCTGCTTAATAAATGAGCACCAATTATGCAGAATTATTAAGAAATGTACTCAGCACATACTCCCCTCTTTCACATACATCCAAGAGTGCAGAGCAACAGTCTGGCATGCAAAGTATCATGGCATAGGCAATCACAACAAAGAAATGAACTTAAAGAAACAACAGTGCTAGTTACTATCCTTAGGACTGACTACACTGTTTGRGTTCTTTTTAAGAAATACAGTCTCRGAGGAAGAAAAATATCCTCARAAGTTGTGTGTTASAAAAAAATCTRTTAAATTACTGCTGCTCCAAYGTGTAACTTTTCCATAAARCAYGCAAACATGCATATAGTATCTTTTTTTCAGACAATTGTTATATGGAACTAGAAAATCAACATTTGGAATTAATTATTGTTAAACATTTTATAGTATTTCTTTGCACTACTTAAAATGAAAACAGTTTCAATTCTAAGACCTAACTAATAGGACAACTATACTATCCCCAACGCCACTGAACTACCCAAGCACATGCTGCACAGCAAAAAGATATGGAAAAGATAATAAAATGTTGACTCAGGAATGCTTTYTAATGAAGAAAACCTCTTGGCCTCCACTAGTCTTTAATTGTGTTCAAGCTTCCCCTCCATTGTTTTATTTCTGGATAATTTCCCACAACGAGCTTATAATGTTCTTCATTTAAATATTTAATATTTGCTGATCARTTGGCTAATCTACACCAAGACTGAATAAAGTTTCAGTTTTCAGTTGACATTGAATCAAGTCAATCAGACATCTTTTTAGCAGTAAATACAGATTTTATTCATCTGGTAAGCTATTACTCATTCCTGTAAGGAATACTTTTGTTTTAAGGAATTTTGAAAGGAGTGTTCAGGGGTCAAAAAAGCAATTCAAATTCTCRCTCTCCTGTATTTCTAAGAGTGTGCCATTTTACAAATGGAAAGGTTAATTCACACACATGCCTGTGCACTATGCAGGAATTGATCTAACAAAACCCATCTGAAGCAATTTACAGYAATTTACAAACTCAGATTCCAGAGCATCTAGTTATTACTCTCTTATAAAGCAGTGACTAACTCTAAAGCAGGAAGTTCCTGAATCACAAATCTCTGGAATGTTCCCTCTAGAAAGACTGGAAATTATTCTGTGCTTTTCTCCTCCTGCCTCTTCTCCAAACATCTGTTGCTGGCCCTTGTCAGAGAAAGGATATTGAGCAAAACAGACCCAGCAGGAGTCTTGTCATGTTATTTGTCATTCAGATTTATGATTGATTTATCTTCATGATTTATCTTCATTCAGACTTATGATTGATTAATTTTGATTCAATTTTACATATCTACACATAATCAAAGTTGTGAAAGACAAATTTCATTTTTACAATGACAATATTTTTGCTTTTGATGCCTTTTTCTGCTAATGCAGTGTATTTGCACATAAATGGAAATCTAAGTTCAAAACAAAGACTAGTCAAAATGGCTCATTAAAGACACTATCACTATTCAAATTCTATCTGATTTCCCTCTGAAGAGACACTCATCTCACAACTAATCAAAGGTGTTGGCACAATTTCATGATGCTTTCTTGTTCAATTGAATTATATTATCTCCAGAGTTTCTTCAACCAGAGGACTTTTAAATTTTTAAACAGGTCTTCATTTTCAATCATTCTAGCCTTCCTGAATTTATTCAGCTTTTCTCACTTTTTCATTTTTTTGTTTTTCAGCTGTCCCTACTCCAAACAAACATTTTCAAATCAGCATTTCCTGAGCAGAYCTCCACAAGATTGTCGGGTATTTAAACCACAGAGCCCTTTCCTGAAAAACCACAGTGTTACACATCCATTACTCAAAGAGCTGACAACACAGTACCACCTCTGGGAGGCTTTTGAGCTCTGAACTGTATCATTTCTATAGTATAAAAACACTGCAGTTACACTGCTACCATGGCCTGCAGGGGTTTGGTCAGAATTGATTTGACCATGACTATAGATGTGATATTATTTTGTAATGCTAATTTAAGAAACATTTTAAGGATTATAAGAAAGAAGAAACAGCACCACTTCCTATATGTTATTTCTGGGCACTCTTAGAATTTGCCTGTTGGAGAATTTAAAAAAAAATTCAGATCGGAGTGATATTTTCTAAGGTAATTAATAGCATTAATAAATCTATGCAGACAGCTATTACAGGCAGATAATGATGGCACATAAAGGGAAAGCTTTCTTCACACATCACAGCAAACAATGCTATTTGCTGCTCTCCTGCAGCACACTGCTGTGTCCCATATGGTATAATGGCACACAACTCTTCTGTTGCTTTCCTTACACTCCTTTCTTATTCCCCCTCCCAGGTTTTCCTATTTTTATCTGGCCAGGAGTTGCATTAGTGCCCTGAACACAGAGTGYCACAAGCAAACCAGGCTTTCTCTCACAGCAAATGCCCAAATACTCAGAAATTTACAGTTTTTAGTATTTTAAATTCAGAGAAACATTCAGCTGGAATTTAAATTCAGCTGGAAACATTTTCAAAGTCACAAGCTTTCAAAATACAATACTTGCTCATTTAGGCATCTCTTCATATGACTGCTGAGGAGGCTCATCAGGCAACAGGCTACACTGTAAATCCTATTGCTCTCAAGAGGACTGCAGTTCCATGACTAGTTTAGATGTCTCTTACACTGATTAAAATTAGCATTTAAAATACACACACAGGGAGTATTTTCTGAAAACTAATAGTCAGATTAAGGCTTTGTCTTGGTCTGCATTTCCAAGTTTTACTGATGAAGCTGCACCTGTTCAATTCAAACCACATATACTGCTCAGCAGGTTTTGACTTCATCAGAATTTCTGATATAGACAATTTCCCTACAGAAGTGTTATTTTGCCTGATTAGTATTTGGGATGTTCTGATGGCATTTGCTTCATCTACACAAGAGGAATAACATGGTTTGGCTCCAATTGCATCTGCAGCCATAGCTGCCTACATAAGATGGTCCAGCCTGTGCTTATCATTAGTCTGGCTCATAAAAGGTAATTAAATGGGTCCTTCCCGACCCATTTAGAATTTGTGCTGAGTTTCAGACAGGTAAACATAAGGCCAGACAATTTAAATTTAAGAAAAATGCAGTGGAATCATTCAAAACCTGCTACTGGGGCTTGCCAGCAGATATCCTGCACTGTGTCTACAGCACACTCCAGCTGCACTTTCAGTAGTGCAGACAGGGCTGTGCAAACAACTCCTATAGCAGAGGACATTCCAGAACAGGGATAAAATTACCCTGTAGGAGCCACAGCGTCCACTGGCTGAAAAAAGACAAGGSTATTATGCAGTTGGTACAGCACTGGGCATAGTGAGCCTGCTGTTCTCACACCTTCCAGTGTCTGCTAAATTCCAGCACACATCTCCTTTCCCTATCCGATTCCTGACAAGAGACCATAGGATAAAAATGACCCTGGGCAATTTTATTGACTTGTGGATTCCTGTGACAATGTTGCTCTAAGTGGCATCTTCATGTTTGTATTCATTTTTTACTTGGATCTTTCTGAATATTACTAAGAATTACTTCTCTCTCTTCATCATGTCTCTTTTGGCCAGTGCAAATCCAGGAAYCAGCAGGGGGTGGGGAGTGCAGCAGGAGGCTGAGTGAAACGCAGCAACATGAAGCATTCTGCAAAATCTTACAAGTGTGAATCGATTCAGACAATACYCTGATGAGCAAGAGAGATGTTATCCCCTTTTATGGGAGTCTGAGACMATTTAAGTGACTTTCCTAAAGCCAGAACTGACAGACTGGGGATTAGAGGTCCTGTCTCCCATTCTCTTCCATTTACTATTCTGATTTATACCTGCAAAAGGGATGCCTGACCCAAGAAATAGCATTAAAGAAAAACCCAAAGAAATTCTAGTGCCAGAATATAACATATGCTTTGCCTTGCAGAAGATGATAAAAAATGTTTAAGCATCAACTTAGATTTTAACAGGTGAAAATTTTGGGGTTTTTTTTGCAAAATGATGCAAAACAAAACCTCTGTCAAATATCTAAGTTCAGTATGAGAATCAGACCCAAATTTTTATAGAGATCTGAAAGATAAGACCTCATTGAAAGACTAGAAAATTATGTGAAAAATTGAAATTTGGATAGATTTTACAAGTTCTGAGAAGGCARTTTTGGATGTTTCTTGAAGCTGGTAGTCCCTGCATTGCTCAGCATTGGTTGTTTGCTATTGGCAATGTAAATCTTACCTGATATTAGTAGAGAAAACAAACATGCAAGTACCTGAAAAGACTGCAGCTGAGTTTCCTTGAACTATATTCAGGAAAAGCAGTGAAAGGGATCACGGTATCTGGTTTTTACCTACTCTACTTTGTAGTATCTTTTTTTATAATTTCTAAGTAACCTTTAAGTAAATGAATAATTCAGTTTCACAATAAAACAATGCTAAGTAACTTTTCCCAAGCCCTGTAAAATACTTTTTACATATTTGAGAAAGCAAATCAATGATACAACTTCACCATCCCAGAATAAAGTACATTAGTACTGAATGCAGTATGCTAAGCTAAMAATGATCTTATTTTCTGTTCCCATTTTACTCTCCCCTCTTCTCCACTGCCCCCAAATCCTTCTGGTTTTGTCTGACAAACTAAAGAACATCTCCTAAGAGAAGCCATGGCCTTAGAAAAACCAAGAAATTTTGCCAATAAAATTAAAAGAAAATAAAGAGAAAAATCCCAAATCTTACCTTCTGGAAGCTTCTAATTGACTTATTCCTAGACTCAGAACTTATTCTGGCATGGCCAGACCTCAGAAAAGAGGAGGGTGTGTCCCAACTAGGAACACAGCAGCATTCTCACAAAATTTGTACATTTACAGAGAGAAGGAATTAAGCAGCACATGGCTAAGAGGAAAAAGACTCAGAAGGAAAGAAAGTCTCCAGGGAAGAGCAAAACTAGAAATCAAACACACCTGTTGTGTTGCTCCTTCCCAGTATCCATGTCTGGAAATGAAAATTATTTTCCAAATAACTTAATTGAACTAAAAGCTTATGTGTTCTGCAACACTTGTCCTTAAAATCTCCGTTATTTTGTCAGACACTTCAAACTTATCTTTGGCAGCATTCTTGACATCTCTTCATCCTACCCAGTGAAGTGGTGCCTTCTCCAGCTGACCAGCCAAGGGCTGATGGCCACAGCAAGGAGCCACGTGGGGGCTGCAGCCTGCTACAAGTGACAGGAGAGAGGCTCTGGTGCAGGGGAAAAGTCCCAATCCCTGTTATCATAAASAATGGAAGATACCAAGATCCCTTTCTTCAAAAGCCTACAAGATTTACTCTAAATTGAGAAATTAAAAGGTGGAATATTGGAGTATTTTTGTAGCTGCTGATGCTCTAGCTCAACCTTCTTCCCAAAAGAAAGGAAGAAACATAAAAACTAATATAAGTTATGGTTCTTAACTGCCTTGGGAACAATTTGACCTGCAAAGAAAATGGCCTGCAATAAACCCAGAACCCACTGGGGACTGAAGAGCATTCCAAGGAGAGGAAATGAGCGATCCATTTTGCATTTACAAGCTACATCCTGAAGTAATCATTTGAAGGTTTTATTTGCATCTTTTGAACAAACCAGKCATTGATATAAAATGCTCTGCAGGAAAAAATGTTAAGTGCCTGCTAAGTTCAAGAGACAGGAGAAGGAAAAGGGGATTTTCCTCCATGAAATTAAACATGCCTTTGCTCCCCAAAGATGGGAGAGCTTCCAAGAGACCGGGTGTTACACAGACTGTTTCCRACTGAGTTGCTCTCTTGCCATAATAGCAAAATCACATGAAATTAWCTCTTCATATAAGAACTTGAAGTTGCATTCCCCTTACTCCTCAGAAAGCCAGATTCCAGTTGTTCCATGAGGTAACAGGCAATTTGCAATAAACATTCAGTCTGCTCCAAAGAACTGGCAGGCAGTGCATTTGGTGTTTAAGGAACACCACCAAATATTATGAAAGCAGCATCTGCCAACACTTTGTGTAGTGCAGTCTGTGTTCCAATACCCACATAGCTCATACACAATGTTCAGTGTCAGGCTCCACCATCAATTGGAAAATAACTTTTCTAAATTAATTCTTTCAAGCATGCTTTTCCCAGAACTTCTAAGCATGTTTGGTAAAAGAAAGACTTCTATTCTTTTTTTTAATAAGCAGAAAAAGCATTTTAAGTAGAGATAGTGATATGAAGGCAGGCAAACATTCTACAGAGCTACAGAACACATCACACAGGAATATAGTCCTGGACCAATAAGCCTAGCACATTTTTTTTAACTAAAAAGCAGTAAAAGAAACCAAAACACTCAATGAAAACTTCCTGAAATCATTGCAGAGACTAAAATGAAAATATTTCCTTTTTATTTTATGATGTTTCCAATTTTTTTTTTTACATGGAGTAGATGTTGAGGAAATGTGAAATTGAATGTAATTCTACTCATTAAAGAAAATTTGAGAGACAGACCTACAAGTTCAGCTGAGCACAGAAGATAAGACAGAGTAAGTGTGACGTTTTTTATACCTCACAATAAAAACACATGGCCTAGACACATACAATATGATGAGACAGAAGTTCCCCAATGCTCAAATTAGCAGTGTTTACACTGCCTGTGTGATTTTGCACTAACAGCACTGACTGACAACACTTCTGCTCTGATGAAACATTATTTCTTACTTGCAGAGATTAAAAACATCTTCAGTAATATTTCCACTTATCACAACTGTTATTAGTGCTGCATTAAGGCAAAGGACAGGGCATGAGGTGTGGCAGGACATCAGATCAATTCAGAGATCACTGTCCATGACAGAGCAATCAATATACAACATGCCAAAGAAGCTGCTTTTTATTTCCATAGCATGTGACATGCCTCCCTACAGGGAAATGTGCTCAAGCACAAACAGAAACRACCCTCTTTCTTTCATGCATTTATAAATTCCTTTCAAAGTGACAGTCAAGTCATTCCTATCATACTTCCTCTTCCTCAGTTCATCTTCAAACAATGTGCTGCTTGTAAACCACTCAGGGAATCACAGGGAATTAATTTTTTGGTGCATTAACATCTGCTCTTCCTTTCTTCAGTTTGATCCTAGCCTCAAACTACAGACTGTAGTGTCATTGCCACAGTGGGTTTATGAGTCATAAATTAAAAGGCTTCCCATTTCATGCTGAAAAAAAAATTACACAAGTTTGCTGTATTTCTGTATTCCCATGTATCAAGTTAAGGTTTCCCAAACRTATTCAAGGGAGCAGGTTTGCAATAAATAGTTTATAGGTTTTACGCTAGAGGAATCCTCTCTATTCTCCAAAATTTCTTTGGATTTCAGGAACCCAGCATTATTCTGGAAGTTATTTACTATTTTGTTCAAAAATTAACTAGGATTGCAAAATTGCATCAGTCACTGTCACAAGGCATTCAAATTCCTCTGCTAAGACTGGACTAGCAAGCCAGCTGCTTTTATTTCATACCAGTGCCTGGAAATACAGTTGTTGTAGGTCTGTTATTGTGCCTGCAGAAAAGCAGTCCAACAATCCCAAATACTTCAAACATAGCTGGGTAAAGTCTGTGGSAAAAGGCACCAGAAAGCCAAAACAGRAGATAACYTTTTGAAAACACTGCCCAAAAGTCATTTGATGCCCAGAAAGGGAAATAGCTAAAAAGGAGCAGCTCAGTAAGATACACCTGCAATAGAACTTTTGGGGTTTGGAGTTTTTTTTCAACTCTTGCTAATCCAGCCAGTGACCCAAACATCAGGCTAGGTTCCTTTAGTTTATTCATCACAGAGATGTTGTAGTYCRGCAGTCAGCAGCAGTGATCACAGACAGACTGARGAGAGAAGGAAAAGGGAAAATAGAAAAATACTAAAAGTAAAATTGTAGGGTGAATATCAGTTTTTCTATATAAATATTTGTCCACTAAGGTATGGGCAGATTTAAAAATAAATGCATAAAGAGACAACGTGCATTAAGCTGCTTTTTTGATTTCAAGACATCCTCACCATTATGAAGTGTACCCTTCACAGCCTGTTTTTGTAACCTAGCAAAGGCTGCACTTCAAGAGCCTCCAACAGCATTAATCAAGGAGGTTTCTTGAGCAGAAAGCTACTAGGTGTTCTTGGAGCCTAAGAAACATAAGTCAAAGGCAGAGACATCTTCACAGCACCATGCTTCCCTTTCATTTTATCCCACAGGCCCCCTGTTCATGTTGGTCACCTTAAAGGATGAATTGTTGCATAAAGAATAAACTGAACACTGAATAAGGAATTGTACAGCAAAGAGAGAAAAACCAAAACAGAAATACGCACACAAACCACCCCTCACTGAGGCAGAATTACATCCTGTGCTGACCAAATGTACAGAGGGTATTATCAACATCAAAACAATCAAGGACATGGTCTTTCTTTTCCAATTGCTCTTGTGGTTTTGTACTGACCTACATTTTTCTGTTAGGAATCCACCAATCTAACTAGCTTTCACCAAGCAGTCATAACTAATTTTCACATRTATGATATTTACTGCTAACCAGACTTAAGGCCATTGATCTTACATAAGGCAATTTTTTCTCAGAAAATCAATCTTAGTGAAATTTGCAGATCACATCTCAGAGGATCAACCACTCTGCATAATACTGCTACAGCCAGTACTTGTGATTGAACCATCCTGACATAGATGTCCACAATTTCTCTGCCCTCCTTCTTCTGCTAGATTTATTCACACAAGAGCCTCTAACATCCTTATTAATATATTGTAAATGGATAAATGGAAATTCATGGAAATGCATAAAATAGGAAACTGAAATCCCTGTTCTTACACCAAAGTACAAACCAAAACCTCAAACATAAACACTACATTCCTGTGTGAAACATTTAAGTAGAATGCCTAACATCAGCGACAAAAACATTTCCATAAAACTGCTTTGGTTATTTACGGAAGACTCAAGTCTTTGATCTGAAAAAGATGCACTTTCCCTGAGAAATGATTCACACATGGAACCATGTGTGAACACGTGGTGAACACAACTATTTGTGAACACAACTATTTGCTTCTCAATACAAAAACATAAATAGCACTGYTTTCTTTAAGAGTAACTGTGGGAAAACCCTTGAGGGACTCTCCTTGAAATAMAATAGGCACGGAGATAAACAGAATKAGCAAATGGCTTTGCTTTGGGGAAGTTAAATCACAGCTGGAAAAAGTTCCCTACAAAACCTCACATGTAAAGAGGCTTGCTGGATAAAGGTTTTTTTCTTTAGTGTAATCAGTGTGCAAATATTTGTGGAGGTTTTCACCCCCAATGTCTCTTAACTACACCCCTCTACTACCTGAGGAGTACCTATTACAATGGCACTTCCCTGCAAGGTGTCAGAGATCACAATCTCACACAGGACTGCTGGAACAGCAGCTGCATATTTTCCTCTCTYAGTTTAAACTGCAAGGAAATATAGACATAAATATATCCCACTGCACACAAAAATTATAACATTCATCTCATAGCACAACCATTAATAGCATAACCATTCTTATTTCAAYCACTCCAGCTGAGACTGTTATTTAGCTTTTTTAAACCCCTGCAACTCTTTCAATGTCCTTTTGATACACTGTATTAATCTACTCTTAAACAATTATTTTCATTTATTGATTATACAAACTGATACCATATTTGAGACAGTTTGCATTTCTGATCAAGAGCAGAAATGGGTTAGTACAAGAAAATACCATGTAACCATAAAAGAAATAAATARATGAAAGTTTATGCTTTACACACTACCAAATTTGTCAAAACAAAAAACTGAATGCTAGCAAGAGACATCTAAATTCTTCCAGATTTCACAATAGTCATCTTTGCCAAAAACCATGTTCTGTTAACTGCACAACAGCAAAAGGAGCATTTAAAAAGGCATTCCTGATGAACAATTTAAGACCAAAATAACAACTTGCTATTTTTATTGGTCTCCCCTATTGAAGGAARAAGAAAAAATAAAATCTCAACACCTATTTATACTGGCTAATTMTACTAATAGTGAAGAATGCACAGATACTTCGTGGGTCACCAGGCCAGAAAAAGTATTTAAAATACAGTGATGTGCGGGTAAGAGGGATAAATCAGTGTTAGGCAGCCAGCACTACCCAGTTCCTGGAAATGCTTGTGAGAAGAGAAGACCAGGCAGACAAGGGTCTGGTCTCTCCAAGAGCTCCAACRTTCTCACAAATTTCATTTTTCCAGTGAGTATCATGACAAGATGTCTGTTAGATTGAATCTTTCCATGGAGAAAAAATTAAGAATAATTTCTATTAAGCCATTCCATTTSTACAAACCACAGAAATTAACACAGTAGCTATATTCCATTTTCCACCTACCATTTACAGACTTTTATGAGCACATGAGGGTCAAGTGCACTCATAAGTGCAGTTTAATTACTTCCATATCAATATCCACACAAAAGTCATAGGRGATTCCAAGTCTTAAGTGTGTTTATGAGATAACTAAGAAAAAGAATAAGTGGTAATCAGAAGTAACACCAASGCTATAATTGTCAAATGCAAATGGAAAAACAAATGAAATTATACTATTTCTCTCTCTAGCCAGCAGTACATAGCAATTAATTCCTCTGTCCACGGGCTTCAGATATTATTTTATTCGATACACCCTCAGACAAAGGAGTTTCATCAGACTGCAAAATGCCTCCAAAGCAGTTCAAAGATACATATCCAGTCCTTGCCACAGGGACACATCCAGGATACTGCAGGAATTTCCATCCCATTCCAACCACAAGAGTCATGTGGCACAGAGTTTGTTCCTTCCCTGTGCTTCCCAGGATGAGCACTGCAGTTCCAGGGCTATSCACCAGCACCACAAAGCTACCTCAGGGCTGAGACAGGCCTCATCAATAAGCAAAACTTTAAGTTTTGCAACCATGGACGATGTGGTGGTACTTAGTATACAGTCCCATTTTCAATTCAAACAAGAGATGACCAATGCTAAGTCAACTTCTCCAAAATTTAAGGCTGTACTTTGGAACTCCATCTCCCCTTAGGTGAGCAAGAAAAATACCAAAYCTACAACAAAAATAACCTCTCAGCTTATCTCTGCTCTATTCCTTCTAAAGACCTTAATTTTTACAGCATGACATTGCCTGTAAAGGTGACAAGAGTTCAATCACACGTGGCTAAAGCTGTTTTTTGCTGAAGTTATGAAGCAGAGTGTGAAACAAGGCTGGTCATCAGCTACTGCTTAACCCCAAAACAATTCACACAAAACCCTGTGCACAAAGCAAAGATGTCAATGCTGTCTGCTAAATCCTGACCAAATTAGAACATCAGACAGCTAAAACTTTAGCTGCAATGCTTATTCTAAGGATTTATTTAAGCGTTCAGTTTGCTAGCTTTTTTTTATCCTGAAATCAGAGGCCATGACTTTAATCTCTAAAACAGGACAATAAGCATGAAAAAACCCCACCTGAGTGTACAGGAAGCTGAATTGAAAGAAATTAAAAYCATCCTGCTCAAACCTGATTTAGAGACCTGCCCTTTCCAGAGCTTTTAGAGCTTTCTCATGGTTCACATATCATAGGATCCAAACAGTATTCATGCTTACTTATCATTCACCTAGAACCATGCCATAGCATTTACAAAGATTTTTTTTCCCAAGCCCACTTTTATAATAATCACCAATGAGAAAATCTGGAATACCAGTGCAAAATTTTTAGGTTCCTACTGAGATTTAACTGTCTGAACTGTTTGCTTCAGAAGTTATTACAGCTATGACTTCAGCTGAGACCCACACTTGGGGAAAATGGGCTACATGAAAAAGTTTCTGTGGAGTCTACAAGATTCTTCTATTTTCAACACATTTTAAATGCTGAGTAACACACAATAAAAGCAAAAAATGGCAAATAATTGTCTAATGTTAATTTCTCAGGCAGATAGCATGCTGGCTTAATGACTTTCTCATTTGGTTGAGAYTTGAGGTGCATTTGCCCCATTCACAGAGAACATCAGCTCTCTCTATGCCACTGAACACACCTGACAGCTTGCTTTCACCTTCTCTATTAACAATAGCCTTGAAATTGGCTTCTTAAAATGGGATCATACTTCAAAGACTTTTCATTTATATTAGAAAGACAAGGAAAATTACTTTCAGTTAAATAAGTACTAGATAAAAYATGTAGTTACACTGGAATGAATAAGTATAATACTCAAAGTATATTTAGACCAGCAGTGATCTCATTTGGTTCAATATTTTAATGGGTTTGTATTAGAGTAAAACATGCTGAGGGGATAAGTTTGAATTGTTAATATAATTATTTACCTTGCAGGTAGTAAGACTTTTCACTRTGATGCTTTACAAGTATAGATCTTGCATTTAATATGGCTTTGTTATGTATTCAGTGCTACTACTGTAAGCAGTGATTTAAGTAGGCAAACTTAACTAAAATTTTTGCCACAAGCAGYAGTTAGTATTAGACACCAAAAATGCTAAAACTCACAGGTCCTACAGGTTAGTAGCCATATGAAAGCCTGTACAAATTAAGCAAAAAAACCGATGGAGTTGTTAAACTAAAGTGTTCAGTCCAATTTTACTCACGGAGTTTTTAAACTAGTGTTAAAGTGTTCACTCCATTTTTTCTATGTTAAGGGGGATTTTTTTGTACTGTGATACCATGGAAATTCACATTCATAAGCTTCCCTTATCTGGCTGTCCACAAAGCTTCCAATAAAATGCAACCATTAGAGACATGATAAGATCTGAAGCTGCTCCAGGCAAATTTTCAAATACTTTAGGAGGCTATTTGATGATTATCCATCCAACAAGTAGACTGAAAGCAAGAGAAAAACAGACTGGTAGTACATTCAGTGAARCAGATTTCTAGTTTAAGAAAAGAAGCCTCCCAGAATCCATGGATGCTCAATGTTTACTGAAGAAGCAGAGACCCCTGTAGATAAAAGTAATTACCATCTGCACAGTGCCAGCCCCTGTCACTCTTTTGTCTCACTTGGAGATGGTTTAGAGGAAAGCTGGCTGCTGTGTCCCTGCAGCTCAGAAGGGATGGCTGTGGAGGCTGATACCATCCAGGCACAAATGACTATTCCCTACTGGGATAATTCCCCTCMGTGGCTCTGGTGACTGTAACCGCAGTCAGGTCACACTGGGACAGCCCCATCAGGGCTGTCTGACTGATGGAGACAATGCTCTGAAATTCACTACATTTTAGGGCATTTCCCTCTGATTCTTAAGTRAACACAATTCTAAGGTTAATTATTTAATAGTTGACAGGAGAAAACAAGCTGTGTCCTTATTCCTCTCAACTAYGATTGCCACAGTGGGCAGCATTAAAGAAATATTATGTTTATATGGGAACATCAGGTGGCAAATACTTCCACAGACTTCAAAAAACTTAAATATCAAACTAGAGATCAGAGGTCTATTTAATCAGCTAAAAAGAATCTAAAGAGAAAAACAGCCTTTTTCTTCCCACACAGTAGCTGTCACATTCCTCATTTGGAATATCTACTGCTGTAAATGTAAGCTTTGTTAAGCAAAGCAGTAGTTGGTCTGAAAATTGTCAGCATGGCAGAAGATTAGGCATTATGTGTCAGAAACAGAGTTCATTGTTATCTGCTTATCTAGCAATCAGTAATTCCTTTTATCTACAGCACAAAACTATTCCTAACATGAACCTTCTGCTGTCACTTATAGCACAGTTAGCAGTATGGGAGTATTTTTCAATTAAGCCCTCTTCCTCTGATCTTACACATCTTAGTAGCCATAGGTGAAAGAAGATGGACTTGGCTCTTACTGTTGTCATTTTCTTAAATAAAAAAAAAATCAAGGAATAAAAATTATATAGACATGCAAAGAAAAATAAGGACTCTTCTTGAGGCAACTGCTTAATTACTTTTAATTGCAGTTGCCTAAAAATAACCTTAAGCCCCATATGGCACATAAAACTGGTCCAGGAGAATCAGCTTAAATCACCTACTCAGAAACTCAAAGACAGGTGTACAGCTTTCCCATTCCTAACAAAGGCTCTTAAGCAAGGATTGTGCCAGCGCTAAAGCTGTAAAATCTGTACACGTCTCCAGCACACAGGAGCACTTGGTGACACTTTATTTTACATGATCAATACTAACAGGGARGAAGGCAAAGGTCCCTGAGTTAAATTGTTCATAGCAGCCACAAAAGCAATGTTGACAGCTTTTTTTATTATTTTTTCCCCCATCAAATTTACATCTTGTACTTGGAGCTGTATATTTGCTGGCCAAAAGGCAGATTGCTGTCATCAGAATAACTTTGATTGTCAGCACTGTTGTTGTTTGGTTTCAAACCTGATAGAATTAGTTCTTCAGAATTTGCAAAGGTTAAGGGGCTTGTAACATTCCCAAGAGCCCATAACAGTTAAAAATTCCCAAGTTTGTTGGGTTATATTAACATGTATAACACTACACAGCATCTCTAGGCACCACAAGAGGATCAAGTACTAAGAAGGATTTTTTAAGGTAAATATTGAGAAGAATTTCTGACTACTYCAAAAAGAAGCACAGGAAAAAGAAAGGAAAAACCACAGAAATACAAGAATCCCAAAAAMCAGTCAAACATATGGCAAAATAACACTGGGAAGCTGGTCTTAAAGTTATCACGGGGAAGTAGCAGCCTAAAGTAGAATCCTGGTGCTGAGAGGTTAAGATACACAAAACCACAAAACAAGATGTAACAGCATGAAACCTGAAATTACTGTCYTTTTTAGAAATATTTCATTATGGTAATTCAATGACAAGGATATTTTTTGGCATTTGTTATATGAAACACTATTTAATTTCAATTAATGCAGATGAGATCGCCTATCTTTAACAACCATATTTTGGAACCCAAAATTCAGAAGTATTTCTATTTATTCTGATTTATTACATGTTTATACTGAATTTTAAAAATCGGCCTAAATACAAGTGTATATTAAAAGAGAAAAATAATAAAACAATTATGCTCTCTTGACAAAGAGCACTTTCTTGGATACTGTATCTGTTTAAAGATACAAATTAAAGATGTGACTCTGAAAAAGATTTTGTCAAACTTGTTAAAAACAGATTTGTCAGCTTACAAAAATACCTTCTGCTGTTCCTCACAGAAAGATGTAACAGGTACATTCAATAGGGCTTTGTTTTTAAAAAGTCTGCAGGATTCAGTAACTTCTACAGAACTGCCATKCTTTCTTAATTGCATAATTATTGCAATTCCAAGCATTTAGTTCAATGAGGTTCAGGAAAGATTCCACTATTTCCACAGAGGAAATGAGCACAGACTTTGCACCTAAAAATATTTAACTGAAGTAGTTTTACCAAGAGACACTTCCGTTTACTCAGTATAAAGAATAAGAAATTGTGTCACAATTTGAGAAAAGTAATTGAGGGATGGATGTGAGGGGTGGGCAAATCAAGTAAAGAAACCCATCTCTACTCTGCTGTAGAGCACATATTTAAAGRTAGTTTATCAACTGTTAGGAGCTTTTTCCACACCTTGGCTTTAGTTTCATCCATGCCCTTTAGGAAAAATAATACCTACATTCTTACATTCTTCACCTAACCACATCCTTATCTGAACATCACCATTGATTCCTCAAATATARGTAGAACACCATTAATTATTAAGTGTATGCTTAAGACAGCAAATAAATCAGGATTTATAGGCTCAGAGCGGATTAATCTTCACACAATCTCTGTGGATTAAGTTAAATCACATTAGAACCTAGGGACAGCATTTGGGAGGTTGTGTACAGRACTGCACAGTAAAGCATCTACATAAGAGAACTTATTTCTAGAAGGAAAGAAAAGGCAGCCCAATTTCTGGTGAGATACAAAAGAAAAAAACAATTTAGTCATAATAAGAAGGGACACTGCTCTTGGATTTTTTAGATTACCCTTGTTGGGATTTTAAAGCAGCACAAGTACCCAGCWATGCACACGCTCAGTTAAGAGGCATGACCAGGAACAGAGATAGACACCAAATGCCCTACATTTGAAGCAATATTAATTAATATTAACAAGTATTTAATAATATTAGCAATATTAATATGAACAAGTAGTTATTAATGGCATATAATTCATTGTAATCAGAGAGAAATACCTTCAAAAATTGAATGAGTGCTGGGTTGTGTGTGCATTTTACAAGGGGCCAATGCCAACTAGAGCCTTCATTCAGCTGGGCAGAGCAACCTCCCAAAATTCCTTGAAGTRCTTCTAAAACAGAAAGTCTGTTCTTGTCAGATCTGTAAAGTTACAATCACTCTCAAGTAACTTTCCAGAAAAAGAAGTCTCTTCGAAAACATACCCGAGGAAACTTGCCCAAACTACCAACTGATACATAATAACCCCATAGATGCAGCCAATCTACAAACCTATTAAATCCTTAGCAGGGGAAAACAATTTTACATATGTTTCTATTAAAAAATCTTTATTATTTCTATGATTATTTTCAACTTTATCATCAAAATCAAATGTTTTTTTCATTCATAAAGCAGAATTTCCTGTCAGGAAAATACCCTGAGTACTTGTTTATTTTAATTTTTATTAGAAGTATTGAATTATTCTGACATTTGTCTACATAGGTGTCTCTCTACTGCTAAATGGAATAAAGCAGTAAGCAGAAAAGMTGCTCTAACTCTTGCTGTAATGTCAGTGTAGGCAGTGACTGCAATTTGGGATGTAATATAGTGCCAAAAATTTAACTCACTTCTAAAATGCCTGACAGATAAATCAGGGCTTGGGCCATTTTAACTGTGATCACAGAAATTTATGGTCATGAAGTCTTGAAGCAAAATATAATTTATTTAATAAGGGATAAATTCATTCAGATAATTGTCATAATAATCAGCCCCTGAAGAGAAACCAAAGCTGAGGTTCAGTATCAGCTGACATTATATGAAGACAAACAGAGAAGCTGTTAGAATATCAACACCATATAAAGCATTTTTACTTATCTCCTAGTTAAGACAGAATGGATTCACATATGAGTAATAAGGGCTTGAACTCTGGTAAAATATATCTAMATAAGTGCTAAAAATGGCAAGAGGCTAGCTGTTCCTATCCAAGCTGCCTCTGAAAGCTCCACTTGATACTTCACAAAATATCCAGGATTTAAAATGGAAAAAATGTACCTTGTTCATGCTCATGTTTTCCTGCCAGAACATTCTTGTAGGAGCATAAATGTTTTACTTTGTTATGCTAGATAAGGCACAAGTGTGCTCACATACGTCCTCCTTTATGGAAGAGAAGTAGCACACTGCCATCTGTGAAATAGACTGAACACAAAAAGCAGCCTCCTCTGGCATCCAGCTGCAAAGATATATCAGACCAATTTCAGTCCCAGTAAATCTAGGCCATGTTTCACTTTTAGTGCCACCTTGCATGGTGTTTACTTCATGGCAGACTCTTCCTACATTTAATCCTCAAATTACCTCACTCTGTAGTTCTCATCCTGMAAATCCTGTAAATAGGGGTCAGCCTTACTGTAGCCAGGAAGTTACTTCTCATTTTCACCATGCTCAAAAAGCAAAATTGTGGGAAAAAGGATTAGTGTTTGCTGTTTCTGTGGGGAGGAGAACAGAAAGAAAGAGAGGAAAGGGAAGCAAGTAGAGCTTAGAGGAAAAACCAATTCCAGACAGAGGAGATAATCAAGCAAATAATTTAGATGAGAAACACGAACTAATTGTTTCCTCTGCCAATGTTGGAGGATTTGGGACTGAGGGAAGGCAAACTTATGCCATGCTTTTTCCTTTTTCAGTTTCAATCCAGTCACAAATCCTCATGGGCTACCCCAGCAAGAGGACAGATGCATTATTTAATGAGGTGCCAGCACGCTGCTGCTGGGAGGAGCAGGGAGCTCACACATGTGAGGGGTTCCCTTTCTGCTGCACAGCACAGCAAGCCCTTCTCAGATGTGCTCATCCCTGTGCCAGCCCTCTGCCTTTCCCTAATGTCCCCTGCCRGCATGGCAAAGGTGTGGTTGGTGCTTCAGTACCTGACCCTGGAGTGCCCCAGCTCAGCCAGCAGAGCTGCTGCCATGGCCTTGCCCAGGGACCTGAATTTGGGCAGCCCCTCCCCAGGGCACCCCAGAGATGGGCACTGCTGTCACACCAGTGTAAGGCTAGTCAGAAAATAAGAAGCCCGTTTCACATACAGAACAAACACCTTTTTAAAGCAGGAAAAAAGTCATTAAATGTGCAAGCATACAATTAAAACCCAACTTTTTATAATTTAGTAGTAAATATTACCAAGTATAAATAATGAATCAGCTGCAAACAGAAAAGACAAGAGGTTGTTCTAAGCTTTGACACATACCTCCTGCCAGCCACCAGCAGCAATGTACCCTTTTCTCCTAAAAACCTTCCAAAGACCCTTGAATTACCTTGCACCATCAAGGTCATGAAGGCACCAAGACAAACYAGTTGCTTCAATTAGTGCAGGTCTYAGCACTAGCATTACTCTGCTGTAATTTGTGTGCTTGAAAAATGAAATCMATTATTTTCCTTAACATACCTAATGGATGAGTAAGATCCTTTCAGCAAATTTCAGTAATATTTTATAAACTTTTCCTATTTTTAAGATATTGGCTKCTGGCAAAGCTTCCAGCTGGACAGACAGGCAATTCCCAATCCTGTGAGGACATTCTTAAGTACAAACACATCTTGGAAGTATTCTTACTGAAGGACTTACTATGCAGGAGGCTGAGCAAGAGGCAGCCTTATAAAACAGTGCTGGATCTCAGCTCTCCAAGTGTGCTGGTCTGGTATGCAAGCCTTGAAGTCAATCAGGAATCAGAGTAATGCAGAGAAAAATTACCTGAGTCTGGAAAATTTTGGCAAGAGGAGTTATATCTTAAAGCAGGAAGCCAACAGGTCTTAYTCTAAATTTACTTTTATTACACACATACAACCTTTTATTTATTTGATTCAATAAACCCTGAAGTCAGGCTTAGAGGAGGTTTTTGATGTGAACAACTCAGGCTGTGTATGCTTTGCATGACAAATATCAAGGTAAAAAAATAACATGCTGTAGAGAAATTGTTCCAGTATTCCAAAAACATCATTGCACTAGAGTAAGAGAGGTAYTGTTAAACTCTAAACAGAGGCATTCTGGTAGTTTATTTAATAGCACTTATTTAAATTGTTCACAAGTGTGCCAAATTAGTTTAAAGTATTCATACATTGAGTTTGTTGAAGATCAGCATTGTACAGCTGCTCATGGCTCACAGGCTGCAAAATTGGTAGGGAGCTATTAATGAAGTGGAGAGATTGCATGCAAGAGCCACATTAGTGCAGTGTGGCTGTACAGGCAGCCTTGTAACTCAATTTAATGCTTCCCAGAGAAAGCTTAAGCAGAACAGACAAAGCAGTTACAGCAGATTTTCAAACTCTTTTTCTATTATATTTCCATTCTAATTGGCAAAATACCCCAAGGTACCAAGCCCCCAGTGRCACAAAAACTGCCTGTTCTGTTAAAGCCTCCCCAATTGTGAATGACAGTTTTTCTTATATGCACCAAGTTGGTTGCTTGAGTTACACAAAAATAACATTACAATGACAGGAATTACAATTTGGAGACAGACTGACAGTGTGTAACCAGCAGTAAGACATAAGATATTTCAGTAATTCATGGAATATTATCAGWTATTGGAAGAGTATGTTATGATATACATCAAATGAGGGGGTTTAAGGTTAATGCCACAAGTCCTTGAGTGCCTCAAGTAAACTTTGTTATTTGTGAGGTGCTTAACATCTATTACCTGTAGGAGAAGGAAGGAGTTTTCCTTCTCCCTGACCTATAATCCCAGTTTGAACATTAAGAAGAATCCATGCATTTTTAAGTTAATTCACAGCCAAAGAACCTATTATGGCATTCAGGAAATAATGAAACTATAGTTCTTTGAATGCACTACCAAGCAATATCCTGTATTTGTGAATAGCTGGTATTCAAAGTGACTCATCAGAAAACCTTCATGTCCAATAGAGAAACATTGGGTTACATGTTCATTGCTTTATGAGRGTGTCATAATACAGAACTCTGTAAAAGAATTGGACTGAAGAAATAATACTTGAATTTTCTTGAACTGAGGATGCTTATCTTGCTGTAGCTCACTGATTCTCACTAAAGCACTATTTTAAAAGTTTTCAGAAAGCATTTAACAGCAAATAAATTCTTCCACTACGTATTCCAGCTCCAAAGTGTATTCAGTACTATTGAAGAGACACTGCAATGTGTTGAACAAAGTGTAGCACAGAGGTATAACAGGAAAGATCACAGGTGTCAGACTTTGTRAATTTCTTGGAGGAAAGGTTAACAATCAAAAATATAAAATATAAAAGTAAGGGAGAAAATAAAAAAAAAACACGGTGAAAAAATTAAACAACATGGTGGAAAGTAGCAAAAACCTCACAACTTCCAATACTGAATATGAACCAAGTACCACCTTTTCCTTTTTTAAGTACCCTCTCCTACAAATGCCTCYTTTTTTTTAGAGCTKCAGTTGATAGTTTTCAGCACACCAAGAACCAATTTTAAAACTTTAGAAGTGGGCAACAGACMGTGCATTCCAGTTTTGTGTGCAGATATAAATTATGAATCAAAACTACACTTGAGGAGAACTGGCATGTAGTTTACATTTTTGGAAATTTAAGTTTTGCTTCAGATTTTTCATCTCCACTCAGGAAAAAGTTATTCTTGGTCAGAATCAATAACATATTGAACATGGGAGGGAGGGAAAGAAACAAAACAAGAGCCCCATGTCAGAACAATTCCTACGATGAACATTTTTAAAATATTCACTTTCCAAACCCAGATAGTAAATAACAGCAGGAAATCCAAGAAAAAAAGTTTGGTTTACTTGAAAATGAGGGGCTTTTGCCTCAAAGAAGTCCACTGTTTTTTATTTGAGCTTCAGAAAAATAGTTTCCTGATTTATATTTTACACAAATCTATTAGTCCCTTATTATTATTATTATTATTAAAAAATTGAATTTTTTACTATTTTATGAATTTAGGTACTTTAGTATTGAGGAAAAAGAAATTTGCAGAACATACAAYTTAATCCAGAAGGTATTTTGGCTATTGTTGGCTTGCTGTATTAGAGTGGGCAAAGTTTCTCATACAGCAGCCACCTGCCCTTGCTGTGATGCCTACACACCAAGGGGACATAGATCATGTTGACAAGTTTCTACTTAAATATATAAACCTGCAGTAAGGTAAAGCATGCTGCTGAACAGTAACACCAAATGTGACACTTCAGGAGGGAAAATAATCACTCAGCTCTCTACTGATTCATGCAGCCACTGTGAAGGCAGTGCTAACGTTCAGCAGGCATGCAACATTCGAGCCAGGAAGGCTGAATATCACACCAGAAATCTCACAATGGGAGAACTAAGCTTTTCTCTAATGTGCAGTAATTGTAAGTATTCCAGAAACYAAACCAAACAAATAAAATCCCCAGCATTTCCTTGTTTTTCTAGCAAATCTCAGAGTAAGGAGAAGCCAGATTCAGAGGGATGGCTACAGCTATAGCTGAGAAGTGGCACTCTTGTAGCCTGAATTATAGAGGTGGTTCAAATTTGAACTCAAGATCAAACATCTGTGCACCCAGTACTCAGAAGCAGTCCAGAAGGCTGCGTACAATTTCAGGAGTTAGGTGCTCACTGCAGGAGGTGTCAGTGAAGTAGAYTCCATGTCAGCCTAGGACACCTTGGAACACAGAGAGGAAACTTAGCAAAAGAAGTCAATGCTGGGCAATGAAGCTTCCASTGGTGTCTATTAATGAAGGTACACAACCAGAAAGTAAGAAAAACATGGGTATTGGCAGCCCCCAGGACACTAAAAAAAAAAAAACCCACAAAAACATGGTGAGAAATTAATTATTAAATCTTCCCAACATTCTTCCATCTTTCAAGCACCCAGGCCAGGATTCTGAAATTTATGCGACATTGTATTCAGATGTAGGCTCTAGAGTACTGAGCAATAAACTTATAAATATTAGACTCAGAAATTTTCTGTTCCCATATTGGAAGTGAAAAATCTTAATTCAGACTCCAACAGTCACACAAAGGAGTATAAAAGCTAGGGATGACATGAAAAAACATGCTTTGAAACCCCCTCCCCTGCTGAATTAAAGAGCTGGGAAGTACAGGAATACAGTATAACCAGAAAAGCATTAAAAATATTTTTCAGTGTTTTGTTTGGTACTAACTCATATTGTTCTCAACTGTAGAGAATGAAAATGTGTTTGAGTGGGAGTAGAAATGACAGAACTGTGAGTGATATATTCTCTATCAAAGGAAATTAGTGGCAATTGTCCAAGAATTCAAGTGCAGAATATTTAGACCCATTTGTAGTCCACATTTATTAGACTGATTAGCTGTTACACACAACACCTATTAACTTTTTAAAGTCACATATTAGATATACAAAACTATGCAGATGCAAGTATGAAAAGCTTATGACACAGGATGGATACTTAGAACTTGCTGCTTGTCTGTCACTTGCTACCTTTTGTAAGGTAATCTGAAAATTCTCAAGTGCATGCAGCAGCAATACTGATAGAGWCTTCAAATTTGTGAGAAATCCCATTGCTTTCTTTCAAACATTCTGAGGAGGTCGTTTGTTTTGTTTCCAAGTAAGGCAGGAATTGAGTGCAAAGGTTGTGAGCTAAAATGAGACTATATAGTTGTGAATTAGCAGGGAAAGGTTACTAGAAATGTTTTAGAATTGAAGTAATTACTTATAGTCTGCCTAATATCCAATTCCCCCCTAATTTATTTTCTTGTTTCATGGAATAATGTGTAAATAGACACAAAACTGTGCTACACCAGTTTCACAGTCCTTTGTAGTTTCCCCCACACATTTTTATTGGAGGTACTTCAAATCTTGGTGGTTTGTTCTTACTGGATATCTCCAGAAATACTGAAAATTTTGGGACTAGGAGTTCAGTTTCCAGTTTCATGGAAGTTAACCTTCAGATTGCTGTATAGGATTGACAAGAATGTTTAGAGAGAGACTGAGAGAAAGCAGTAGTCCAAAATCCRAGGTGGAGGCTTTGATTGCTTCCTTTCTGGTCTCAGGCAGCATAATTTCAATACAGGCTGCCAGCGCTAGATTCTAGAAAGTCTCAAAAATAAAATGAGTAAAAAGTAGTCAGAACAGCTCCTTCCTTCCCTCCCCCCTCCTCTCCAAGATCCACATGGGAGCACATCCTGGGAATCAGGATCATTGATGTAGAAGGTACATCAGGAGTAATCAGGTCTAGTGGCCTGGCACAGTGCTGTTATTAATTATTGACTACTCACAGTGACCTTCAAGCAATACTTCAGAGAGAAAAGACAGTATGGGTCACACTAAACCTATCAACTCCTCCCAGAGAGGGTTCTCTGTTCCTGCACAGATATCTGTAGTGTATAGCTGCAGTAATGAAATAAAGTGAAGTTACATAGAGTTTGGAGTGAGCACTTGACCTGAAGACACAGCAACTCATCTTTTCTTGACATTATTCTCAAGTGAATTAAGAATTTAATTACAAATTTTCACTAAGTCWTTCCATGAGAAGCAATTCAGGAACTCTTTCCTCTGAGGATTATGAACACATAGATAAGCTAAAGAGTTACAGATAAAAGTGCTTCAAAATAGGAAAGAAGTTGTGATTTTTTGAGAGTCAATTAGAGGACATTAATAGCCCAAGGAACAGAAAATAGGAAAATCTGAAGAGTTGAAAAAGCACTGGAAATKATTCTGTTGAATTGCAGTAAAAAGAATGCTATAGGCTATTCAATAAAAGCACACAGGGAGTGATTCAGCTCAGTTCCTAAGTTATTCATAAATTACCTTAGCGCTCCCTTAGAAATCATAATATAGGGCTACATGGASCAAGGACAACATAATTCAGCAAACCTTCATCTGTGCTTAAATTGGAAATACTGCTTGCCTTACAAGAATAAAGTCATTCAAGTAGATTTCTCAAWGAGCTAACTTGGCTTCTCAAGCCAACTTTTTTGAAAAGGAGCAGAAAACCTACCTCACCCAGCCAACCACTACAACCATTTTTCAGGGCAGCAGAACACAAAACAAGRGCTCAAACTTTTCTGTATGCTGAGCTAATTAAAGGAGTAGATTGCATACTAAATCTGATAATTAAGCTGATATCAAAGCCCATAAAGCTACTAGCCTTGTTCTGATCTGTTAAAGCAGATCAAACCACAGTGAGGATAAAAAAAAAGAAGAGGTTTCTTGCTATGAAAACCTATATACTTAAACATGACATACCATGTTGTAGAAAAGCCTCCTACACAACTGAAGATTTAACTTCTAAAACTGCTTATAAATATTAATACAATATCATAATCCATTTAATTCTCAACATATTTCTAAATTTGCGACAAGGATTTCTCAAGTCAACTCTTTCATCTTCAAATATATGTTAAGATGTGAAGACCAGAGCAGTCACTTCAAACCCACCTGCAGCCTTGAAAAAAGACAGGGTGCAACCTACTGGAGAAGTTACAGTTAATTCCCCAGAAAGGTTCTTGATAAAACTTTARAGAATCAAAAATCAGGTTTAATCACATGTAGCCTTGAAACACTGATTAAATAGGGCCAGTCTTGGATATCTTTCCTTCTCTGAATACAAAWATAATACCTGAATTTGGGGGTCTTCAGGTAGAGTTTACACAGCTTCATTACAAACAAAACTAACTTAGGCATTACTTGAATTYGTGTCCCAATAACAAGAACTGTCTCCTAATTTACTTTCAGAATCTTTGTGACAGAGCACAAACTTGCTCAATTGCTTTGGAAAAAGAATGCTSCCCTACCCAGAAAGGATCAGGAAACATAGCAAGTGATGAGAAGTTGATGAAAATTAGGACCAAGAATTAACAGTGTTACTATCAACTAGTTCTATGTCTCCTATGTGATGTTATCCTAGTTATCATATTAAAAAAGGCCAACATTAATTAGAGCAATAATGACTTTCCCTGTTTTTCAATCCAAGAAATCAGCAGATGAACAATTTATATAACTTATTCTTTTACTTGGCTAAGGAATGTCACAGCAATTTACAAGAGACATCATTCCAAACTCTAGCCAGTAGTGTTTGCCTCCTTTARTAATTGAATAGTGAATTATTTGAATTATATACCTTTCTATATTAAGACCTAAGAGGTCTATAACTCCCAAATACTTGGTTAATTGTCTTTAGAGCTCTGGCACTCCWATTAAAACTTGAAATACACATTAAAATGCTGTTTTGGATGGGGATCATGGTGCTCTCTTCACACATACAAGACCCCAGCATAATCATATATTTAATACATATTAGTTCATAGAGGGAAGCAAGAGAAGTGCAGCACATTTCTTTCTTAGCAAATACACACAACACAAATTCCACATTATATATACAATCTTAACTTGCAGCATAAGTCTTCCTACTGTTCTGTTAGTGTAAAAGTCATGACTAATATGGTCATAAGAACAAAGCTGTTAAAATGTTCAAGATAAAAGATTAACGCACAAAGTAATTTCCTGCCACGCTACCTTCGTACTTCAGTTTGTAGGGGATTCATCTGAATAGATGCAGATTTGGGCACCAAGATGGTCCTGAATGTCGATGCAAATTAGCTGTAAATCTTTAACCAGCATCATTGACTTCTAAGTCTCAAGCACAGGCTGCCATTACATTCTGAACTGTGACAGTACCTCTAAAATACCTGTTTAAATGCCAGAGGCCAGGACAGTTAGCTTTGAAAACTGGCAATTCACTGATACCATTATCCCTCAAACAATGAAAAAAGTTCCGAATTCTTCATTGAAAAGTTCGTAAATATGACAATGTAAGGCAGATTTAAATTCACTAAACATCGTAAAACAACAGTGTAATGTCTAACAGAGAAATTAAGTATTCCAACACCTTCTGTTGGGTTTTGGCACATTTTTTGTTTGTTTGTTGTTTTTCTTTTAGTTTGGTGTGTTTTCTTTTTGTTTTTTCTTACCTTTAAAGCACCACCATAATATTATTGTCTTCTCTAAGGTTTCTTGACATGGGTAGGTTGTGAGTGGTCTATTACTTTGATTTCTGGGGTTTTTGTTTTGGGTTTTTTTTGGGTTTGTTTTGTTGTTTTGTTTGGTTTTCTACACTGTTTTACCAACATTCCTGTCCAGAGGAAATTTGAGAAATTTSCCTTGAACATTAAGCATTCAAATGCAGGGTAGGAAAGAGAAACAGACAGGGTCCTCAGTGTAGAAAGGAGGAAATTAGAAAGTTATTGAAAAAGTAGAACTAAACTTCTTCACTCAGACACATTACTAAGAACATACACCAGTTCTTCCACATAATGGTTTGATGGGCCCAGACATTTCAATTAWTCACATTGCTTGGCACAAATTGCCCACAGTTTTCATAAAACCTGCTAACTCTGTAATTTCACTGACTGGAAAGGCATAAACAAAAATAAAAGGAGACATGCCTCAGATAACTTAAATACAAAGCCAGGTGTTTGACACCTTCCTTTTTGGATAACAGTCATCTATTTCTGTATTACAGACATACACACACTAAAAAGTAAAATAAATGACAAGATGAAGGAAAAAACCCAAACCCCAAACCAACAACTCCCTAATTCTTGCAGGCTGTATTTAGAGTACCACAGCAAGTCCTCCAGCCATGTAGAGTGAGCAGCTATGGAGCTATGGCTGGAACATGTGAAGCAGAAATGGACCCAGCAGATTTCTGTTTCTCATTGGAGCAGTTTGTGCTACAAACACAACTGCACCACGATTACCAMTGCACTCAAATCAGCACGCAGCCACAGTAAATAGAGGTGGAATTTCTAAAATTCTATTTACTTTGAGATGTTGTCTAGTATTACCCAGTGAGGTTTTAGCACAAAACTACATATAACAGGCACAGATTGCAACACTCATACTAGATCATCAGSATTGCTTCTGAGGAGACAATTCCAYCCAAAAATCAGAGGCCCACTACTATAAGCTGGAAAAAACACATTTTGTGTCTGTAAGACTACCAAGTATCAACATCAAATGGGACTATTACATTAATACATCTTTATACTTGAGCTATTACATAGTAATTTGTGGGTTTGAGTTTTTGGTTTGGTGCTTTGGTTTTTTTAACTCAGATACAAAGACTGTATTAGTCACACTCACTATTCTTTTTTTCTGGGAAACATATCAGGGAAAATAGAAATGTAAGAACACTCCCTGGCATTCATCCCTTCCCARAGCATGACAGAAATTTCTGAACTTYAAGAAAATGTCTTTTGATCCACAGAGCAGCACTGAAAATCCTTTCTTTATTGGCACATTTATCAGAACAATGTTCTGGTTCTTCACATTCCTTGCTTTGTGCATTTACCAGAAAAAGAACAAGCCCCTTTAGAATGGCTTGAGTCTCCCAGATGCTTTGTTTAGACATCTGCAGTGCCCTGTGAAATCWATCTCACCCTGAACATGTCTATATTTAGACCCCTGAACTGCACAAATGTTTTACTGCAGCATTGCAGTTGCATAGAAATACAGGCCAAGGACCACCAAAGTTTTGTCCAGTTCATGCTCTGACAACACAGCCGCATTTCTTCTCACCACTTCTCTCCCTCTACTGCCCACTCTTGCTGCAAAGTGTGTTTTGGCATTCTTGGTGCCTTCTCCCTCCAGCATCTCTAATGGGGTAGCTGTTTACCACACTGCAGCTCATCAGGTGGCTGTCATTTCAGTACTGCTTTATGTGCTGCATACGTCAGATTTTTCATTTGCTGGCAGAAAGTCTGAGCAATGTGTCCTCAGCAAGGATTCACTTATTTCCCTCATTGCTTCCTGAAGAAGTTGCAAGACATGTATAATCATTCACAGGATTTCTTGCTCAGTGCTTTGGGCAAATGTGTCACATTGAGTTATTCTGCTCTCTGATAGATATTTGAACCTTAAAAAAATGTTTAAGCCAAGATCGACAGTTTGAAAGTAATAGATCTTTGGAGGACAGCAGCCTTGAAAAAGAATTACAGCCTACAGGAGACACAATAAAAGCCCAGGCAAATCTTGGGGCAACACTGTAAACATAAAATAATCATGAAAAAGATATCTAGTAGTAATTTTGTAGAAAAGGGAGATTTTGTCCCTCTCCAAAGTTGTTTTTCAGTACCAACTACCACAGAAAATTCCATTATAATTATTCAGAATTCTCACCACAGGTGCTGTCATGTTCCTACAACACAGGGGAAATTATGGGTGTAAGTGTGCTACTCTTACAGGAAAGAATGTAGGGTTGGGACACCAGTGGTTTGTCATAAAAACATCAGATATAAGGTTCTGCTCACTTCCTTTCCATAGGATAGTCATGTTGTTTGGTCTCCTTTTAATCCTTAAAAATTTATTACAGACAAAGGAAATCAGACAGATTATGAGTTTTGAGCCAAGATTTAAACTACAGAAAGTACAATTATATTGCATGTTAGCATAAGCATAGGAATTCTTACAACCTATTAGTTCAATTCCCCATTACTTCCTTCATAAATAAATGCTCACAATTAGTTTCTGTCTTTAATAAAAGAAGAATTTGTAAAACAGAGCAATGAAAATTAATCCTTACACACCTCTGTCAGCATAAGYCTTTTTATCTCCCTCAATGATGTCATTTAAACATTAAGTGCAGAAGGTTGAAGCATAGATTTTCTTCAAGATTACTTTACTAACAAAAATGAGATTCAGTGCCTTTCACTGAGGAAATAGAGCTGGGACATCAAAGTGAGCAGGACCACACTCACCAGCTCAGGACACTGACTGTATTCACCCACAGCTAGAGGAACACCACACAGACATCCTGATTTAACCAGCCTATTCTGGTCACACCAACTGTATTTTGTTTGCATAACTCTAGAAGAGATTCATTTGTTAGAATTTCTTGCACCTATGACTTAAGTATTGTCCTGTTAATTTCAAATTTAAGAGCCATAGTGTCCAAAACAAACAGAAGCTTCAGAAGAGGCAGTTAAAAAAATCCTTTAATAGGTCTCCTTATAATTACACCTTTATCTTTAATGCAAATGCATCAAGAACAGTTTAAGACCAAAATCCTTCTAAATAGCCCAAAAAACCCCACCTGAAGAGGATACCAGTGAATAGCCATTTGAATCACAAAACATGATCATAAATGAACCAGAGACATTCTGCAGTCGCCATTGCATCACCCCACTGTTTCAGAGAGTTGTGTTCTAATAATCTAAAGTCATCTGCAAGAAATTGTCAAACTGACTAGAAAATGTGAATTCAAATGTGATTCAAAGTGGAGCTCAGACTGGTAAAACTGAGTGGAGTTCCAAAGCCTGAAGTAAATGAAGATTTAGAACACATTCTTTCAAATAASCTTTAATTCAGGCCTATACTATCTACAACCACAGCTTTATTACTTCTCTCTCCTCTTTTTGATATTAGCTCACATATTTTGCCYTATATTAAATTTGCTGCTGCCATCTCAGGTGAGGACAGCGGCTTCCTAAAGGTGATGCAGCATTTAACACAATGAGTACTTGAGTGCCCTCACTTTAACAGCACACAAACTTTGCATGTTTAGGTAAACCCTGAGCAGGTACATTGTTTCAAATTCAAGTTTTTGCAGAAACACCAGTATTGGGCAATTATCCCTGCCCTCAATTTRTTCAATCTAACATGAAATCCATCAGGAGTTTCACACAAAGGCTAAAATCATGGCTTTTAGAATCTTATGGCCACATAGCTCAATCTAATTCCTACAGTTTCAAATTGCTTGAATGAACTTCSAAGTTGTGCTAAGTAATAATGTCTTGGGTCATTAACTTTAAAACTGCCAGCTTGCCCTCATGATTGCATTTACTTTAATTAATGTAAGGTAGTAATTAATGGCACACTTAACAGAAAGGACTGCTTTAGCACATTGCCAGTTTTTAACAAATAAAGCAATCTTAAAGTGTTTSAAGCAGAACTGGAAATAATCTGTTGCAGGTAGCAAGTACAAAGACAAAAAGGCTAAGCCAGTGTTTTGTGGGTTTTTTCCTAAATTTAGGTGCAGCAGGTTTAATTGTCATGCTAAAAACTTGTCCCACATTTTATCACATTTCTTTTGATTTTTGCAATACTAAATTTGATTTATAAAAAAAAACTTCAGCATGCATTCATTGCTCTATGTAAAATTATGAAACTGCTGGAGAGAGAAGTGCAGTTATTCTACCATAGCAATGAGGACATCAAAACAGAACTCATTAAATAACTGTGTACCAACCTACCCTGAACAGCTCTTTTACAAGAACAYTTGGTATTCAGACCACACTCTTCCCTCATGCATCTTTTGCAAGGTTTCAGCTTCTGCTGGAACTTTGACCAAGCCAAGCTTTATCCATGGGATGAGCGTCTTCAAAACCACTTCACACAATCTTTCATAAGTTTTTGAGGAGAAAAAAAAACCTAAAAAAGAAAATACTTCTACTAGCAGAAATAAATGTACACATATGAACAGCAGTATGGTATGTGGTAGAAAATTCATTTTCTAAATACTCTGCTCCACAAAAACAGTAATCCACATGATGACTTCCAACTTGAAGACTGCTGCTAAATTTTCCAAAGCCATGAGAAGTTTATTCTGTCAGCATAGCATTTAAACAAAGTATTTGAAGAGAATGCTCCTTGACAGACCTGGATCAATTATCTGAACTGGCAGATTGTACAACACCACATTGACACGTGACAAAATGTGATGCCAGAATGAGGCATCAAGTATAGCTGATATACAAAACAGTAGCACAAAAGGAAACTCATCAAGGGGAAAGCRCATTTCTTTGACTTTTCCTTCTCCATCCTGAAAGACAAAATGAGAGCATAGCCCTACTAAGGTCTGTATGACATTATCACAATAATCATTATCCCAAATGTTTTCACTGGCAGGAGGTGAGAGAATAAAGACCTAGGAAGCAGAAAAAATAATTCCAGATATAAGATTTCTTTTGGATGATTCAGAAAGAAATCTGTCTGCCAGCATTAAGAACAATTCACTTTGAGAGCCATCTGTGGGAAATAACTGCACCTGAAGTCTGGCAAAAAMCACATTTTTTTGTAAATGACTCATTAGTTCACTTTCTCCTTTGAGAATGAAAAAGCTTCCATTCCTGTATTTGGTGAGGAGGTTAAAATATTGGGAGAAAGCAAGAGAAAAATGGCAAAAACCAAAGGGACAACAAAGAACAYGTGGAAAAAAGTTGCACAGGGAGATGCACCACATGATCTCAAACCTTKGATTTTTGTATTTCCTTTCATAGAATTACTCCCTGCATCACAACAATATCACTTTTGAAGGAACAGAGCCAAACAAGTCAGACTAAATTAAAGTCAGGACAACTGAAGATTACCTTGTTAATAGACAGACAAGATACCAAGATTAAAAAAAACAGAACACAAATTATCTGTGTTCATCTATATGTACAGAAATACAATAAAATATTTAAGAGGAAAACTAACAACATGCAATGATTTAGAATACTTGAAGCTGGAATTAAGAAATGCTGAGCAATGAGCTGTAGCTTACTATCACATAGGAAAAAGTCTGAGTCTCAATTACTTAAGAGGTTTTATCTCTCTTCTAGAAGGTCTGCCACTGTTCCCACCTAAGAGATKCACTTTCCAAAGTGCTCCTTCAAATGTAATAGCAACTGGAGTGGCCAGTAAATAATGAACAATATCTGACTGAGCTCACCCAGTCAAGGGGCAGGATCTGTTTGCTGCACCATTGGTATCTCTATGTGCTATTTTACCTTGGTTTCTCACACACCTTTTACAGCTTTCATAGAGCAGTGTTAACCCAGCACTTTTTTAAAGTGGTTTCTTTAAAACTGCATGTTGGAAAGCCCCACCCATCATGTTGGTGCAATTTCAGAGGACACACTTGGGGATAGGTTTGTATGTATATGGCATCAAGCTCTGAATTAATGCTTCAGAACAGCTTTGTCAAACCTTTTCAAAAATGACATTTTTTTTCCTTTCCTTTGCACACAGACCTCCTACATGGAGCCGAAAACCCCAGAGCTTCTAGCTAAATCATCTGGAAATCACTTCACAGTTCAAACCACAGTGTAATCCTTCCCCTTGACAGGATGTATTTCAGGCAAAGTCTGATAACACACAAGGGCTTTCAATCCAGCAAATTCCAGGAAAATGTCCACAATACAGTCTCTAACTCTCTGTAGGCAATGCCCTTTAAAATTCAGTGTAACATAGTTTAAATAGATATTAAAATTAAAAAAAAAAACCACAAAAAAACCAAAACCCAAATTAAGCTAGTTTCATACTTCTGCTCCACAGACACTGAATTTAATTTGAGGAGTTGTACAACATGTGCTACATGCAGAGTGACAGAAGTCACCTAATTTCAGCATGCCCACATGTACAGACCTCAGTGATGCCCACAGAGGCTATTTCTCATGCCCAATCACCCTGAACATCAATGAACAGAGTCAGCTGTAATTAGTTCTTCACTGGCTTTGCAGCAAGGCTTGCATAGGTTTGTGTTTGGGGCTGCGCTTTTGTGGGTTGAAGCTTTTAAGAGTGAGCAGAATTGGAAATTGTTGGCAGGCTTACAGAAATAATACAGATGAAGTCTGACAGGAGTCAGAGTGCTAAGCTAAGACTTGCTGTAATTGAAACATCAGGCAATGGAGAGGCTGATTAAAATCAACATGTTMATCTGACTATTTTGGCCCTCCAGGACATGGTCCAGAGACCAAATTGCTAGAAATTAGTCATGCCTTGCTCATTACCCCAAAGGCACAGACTTRCATACAAGACTTTGAACACATAACTTGAAAAACTCACTGTTGCCCAAATGGGACATTTTAAAAGAAAAGGGGCATAAAGAACAAACACAAAAAAAACCAAATTCACCAAAAGATACAAAAAACCTCACCAGATTTAGACAGATAGTATTTCCTTTGTTCCTTTCAAAATGTTTTGACTGAACATCTGTTGATTTAATACATATCCWACCCATACCAGGATAAAAATGCATAATTGATCATTTTTGCCATCACTATACCCAGAAATAGTGTAGTCAGTAAATTTTGGAAAGTCATGAAGAAATTCTCATACAGATTAAATTACTGGAAACCAGGTACACAGCTTTTATCTCAATTGCATTATTTGTATAAATCCTAAAGTAAACTAAGTATATATAACATACACAAGGTGTTACATCATATGCATGAAATATCTACCTACATATATATGTATATGTTTATCAAAGCTGTAGTAGGAGGAAGAATGAATCCCTAAAACCTGGAAAAAATTCCATTATTTTACTTGAAAGGAATTGTTTTCTTGAATTTTTTAATTTTAATGTAAGCTCTGCATACATCAAGTGAAGTCCTAAATTAAGTATAACCAAAGATCCTTTTGTGATCACTAGATTACCAAGGGATGAAGTTAGAAGTTTTATTAAATCCAAAACTTTATATTATTAAATAATGAACTAAAATTCAGGGCTTAAAATTTCAGAGGAAAAAGAATTAAGGCAATAATGATTAATGAAGTTTTTGAAATTTCTAACATTGAGCTATGTTTAAAATGTAATATGAAACTACTGAACAGCTTTTGAGTTACATAATGCCAGATAATTATTTAGCCTCTTTCAAAGYGAAGCAAAGGTTATGTTTCCTAGACATTATTCCCCCCTCTTTGAGTCAGTAAAAAACCAATAAGGCCTCAAGTCTAGAGAGGTTTCATTTGTTTCCAGACTCATTATTTGTAGAGCCACTAACTTCCTGCAAGAATCTTTCCTTTAAAACAAACATYAATTTGTCAAGGGCAGACTAAAATAAACTTTCTCTGTGATGCACACAATAAAAAATTTCCTTTGTGAATACAAACTAATATCCTCAAAGCATGTTTCAGCTGAAACCAAACACTGAATGCTAAGATTTCCTATTCTTCCTCATAAATATTGAAAATTGTACACCAAAAAAGGTCTAATGAGAATTCTTTTCCTAGGTTTGCCTCTAGTATCCAAGATGTACCTGCACTAAGACCAAGTGCAATGCATCAATATCACATTAACACTAAATAAACAAAGCCAAACAGTCAAAAATTAGTTTTGACACTTCCCCCACAATTTTTAATTACTCTAGCAAGTCCTCTAGGAAGATTGGTACTCAGTTGCTGAAAGCAGAGCCGTTGCATGACAAACAGCACMTTACTTGTGACCAACAAAGCAGTCTTTACTGCTCCTGTCTCATGAATAAATATCATAACCAACCAGAGAAGTGGGCTACCATCAATATAATATGTTTATTATATATAATTCAAATGAGAAAGTTATGTTTCAATGATCCATGATATTTAAAATCATGGTGCTTGACTGCAACTATCAGCACCACAGCAGGATACACAGTATGAAGCAAGAAARCAATTTCATTTCCAAAGGGTTCTCTGGAAACCAATTTTGAAGTTTTGAAGTAGACAAAAAAAACCCCACTGAAAGACTGCTGTAATAGCATTTTGAGCCTATTCTACCCATATGCACAACATAACTTCAAATCTTAGTAGCCTGGAAAAGTGATACAATTATAATCCTAATATTGGGGGTTTATTTTTAATATCCTGAGCTGGGAGGGATCCACAAGATTTTCAGAAATTTCCTTTCCCTCACCATTAGCTCGGCCTTGCCAATAAGGAGGGACCTAGAAATAGTCTGTTGGTCAGGACAGAGAGCATTTTGCAAATTTTCATCTAAAACATTAAGAAAAGGGGTTTTTAGAGTGCTGGTCACTCCATTGTCACTCAGAGTCCAGCCCGTATTACAAATTATGTTTCTGAAGAAATAAAATTTGAACTGACGTGCACTCCACTGAAAAAAAAAAAAAAAGGAAATAACCCCCCCACATTGTGTCTGCTGTAGAAAGAAAACAAGCATCATGCCTGTTTTGAGACCAGAAGTTCATTGTAAAATGTTTTTAGTATACTTAATTGCAAAGATGGGTCAAAAGTTCAGCTACGGATTTAATATTTCATTAAGCTAGGGGACACTACCCACTCTGGTGACCTGCCACAGAGCACAGATTTAATGACTGAATTCCATCTTCTRAGAATTCTTGATTACAAGGTTACTTCTGATCTGCAGTCAGACTGAGATGATCTTTTGTTAAAGGTGTGACTTCACAACACACAAAATKGTCATTAGAGAAGGCAGCAGCTTTCTGTTCAATAAAGGAACATAATTTACATTGTAATTATTGAATCTGGAAAGAACACGTCTGAAGGAGAATCTGCAACACCATTTAAGACAAWTTTTGCAATATCACTAAACTGCTAAGTTTATGAAACCACTCTGATTAAGTGATAAGCATTTTCYTCTTGAACAGCATGATGCCAACCAAACAGGAAACTGGGGGTCAAATACATTGTCCTTCTCATTCCAGTAAGGCAATCTAAACCAATCAGGATTGCAAAGAATCTACAARTAAACAGAAATTACTTCTCAGAGAATTCTTCATAAACATCATGATGTATTCAAAGTCAGTTATTGTGATAACTTAGGAAGCAACAAGCTCGAAATGAGCAGTGTTTGATAACTTCTAATCAGAAGCAATCTAGAAAAAAGAAAAGGTTTACTTTTCCCTAAATTTTTGAAAGAGAGCTATGGAATTTGTAAGGACAGTACATTTCTTACATAAAAAAACAGATTCTGAGTTTTCAAGTATTCCTGTATAACAACAAACCCAAAAAACCCCAAAAACAAATGAAAATATACCAAGCTAAAATTTTGATACAAGCACAGTAGCTGAGTGAGTAGGCAATGTGACATACAGAATCATGAAACATCTGAAACTCTTTTATGGATCAAGCCATTAAATCAGAGGCTAGAACAAAACCATCCAGCAGGGTCCAAGTCTCCCTAGAACTAGGACAATCCAAGGAACAAGCAAGCAGGCTGCCTCCAGCAGCAGGAGAAGGGTTATTTCCATGATGTCTTTTCTTGCTAAAGAAATAAAGATACTACACACATCACTGTTTTTAAGACTCTACAGCTTTTAAGAAATCAAGCAATGTGTTTTATAGAGTGCATTTAACAACAGAAATAATTAATCATCACTGATGACAATGGGTTTATTTCAGGGTTTGGTGTTTTGTGTTCTGTTTCACTCAAGGCAGKTATTCCATCTGCTGAACAATGGAAGGCAGGAGGGGAAAGGTGTGAAAAAAAGGWAACCTTTCTGCTTCTCTTTTGAAAACTTTTTTAACCTCACTTGTGCTTTGTGCCTGGCTGAAGTCACTCCTCTACCCTCAGCAACCAACAGACCAYAACTACAGCAAATGTTACCTGGGCCAGCATCTGATGCCCAAAGACAGCTTTTGAAAATTCAAACATTTTCCCCTATGCACACTGTAAAGTTTTTTCTTATTTATCCCATAAGTGTAATCCTGTTTTCACCAGGTTCACCATTSCATCAATCCTAATAACAATTTTAATATATGAGAGTTATTTACGCTGAAAAGCAATTTCAGACTCTCTAGCCTCTAGGTTTAAAGCTAGAAGGCAATTTTCACTCAATATATTCCCTTAAAATCATGTCAAATTTTTTCCCCAAGAGTGCTTCTTTTGTACTTCTTGTTCATCTTAATGAGATTTGAACAAGTTATTTAAGAAGCTATAAATCCCAATTGAAGATTTGACTGGTTTTTAGGCAACCTACAATACTTTATTGTAGAGCTTTAAGTCTTAGATAATAATTTTCTACATATTATTTAAATAATTAACCTGTTGCAAGATGTGCTTTTTAAAAGGTAAGCCTCCAGAGCACAGCTATGAAATGAGTTTGGGACTAAGAGAATGCATAGTATTACATTTCTTTCATGTTGCAAGGCTTCCTCTTTTGCACAAGAAGTTATTACTACTTATTACTATGTACAAGTACACCACAAGCTAAATTTCTGTAGCATCTGTATTATAAACACTCTTATCTTCCACACTATTCCCTTCAGATAACGCTCTCTTGTTCTTTTCTTCAAAGAGCTGACTGTAGGCAGGGAGGAAAGGAGGAATTATCATCTCTGTGCAGGCAGCAATCAGGATGAGAGAAGCTTAGCTACCTGTTGGAATTGATACAAGAGCCAAGCCTTCCTCCAAAGCAATCTCTGCCTCAAGACTGGCATTTCTTTCAAGGCGGTCTAGGAGATGCCTAAAACACATCTTGAAATAACAAGGCAATCCACATCTGGATACAGACAGTAATGGGTCTTTCTGCAGAAGCAAAATTGTTTATTAAATCYAAACCCAGCCCAAATYCATTCACTTGGGAAGTTACCCAATAGTCAGACCTGATTATGAACAAAGATAAAAAAGCTACTGCTGAAGGGGTTCAAGTTTTATGTTTAAAACTGTTCTCTTGATTTTGGGAAAAGAAAATTAACTGGAAGTCCTCTAAAACAAGTACCTTTGAGAAGTTCAAGATATCACAAATATTACAATATTTATATCTACAATAAAGAACTCATATTTTCACTAATATCACAAGAACATTCCATGCTCCCTTTCGAATTACAAAATAAAGAAATAAATCACACATTAAGCRATCAAAAGTTAATCTCAGTCAATGATTAGACTATTTTTGCTTATCATGCTCTRTTCCCTGTTCTGCAGATTAAATATGGTTTTCCTACTTTTATGAGTATCATAATCTGGAAAGATGGCATGAGATGAAAGTAGGAGATAGAGCAAATAACAACTGTTGAGACAGAATATTTTCTAGATCAGAAAAGAAAAAAATGCACACCCCTGTTCTTCCATTTACCACTGCAGAATTTAAAAAAAAACCACACAAAAAAACCCACCCCAGTCCACTCCCCCCTACACAAATGGCATTTTATAATTTATACCTATTCTTTAAATATGCTGTAGATAAAGAATTAAGAATGGAACAAACCTCTCAGAACTCAGAATCAACAGCCCCACATTCCAGGTCTAACATTGACACTTGCTTTGAGTGCTCACACATAGCTGCWGCTACTTTTGCAAAACTTACTTCTAGAGATTCTGTAACATTTCAATATTAATAAAAAAATTGCCCCCTATTGTGTGAGATTATTGCTTTCCAATTTTCAGGCAGGAAGGAACTGGCAAGTGTTCACTGATTTACTGCACTGTTGCAGAAAGTTTATTTTGAATATATAACAATAAGCTTCACCACAAATTTGGTGCTTTATCTGTTTTGAATTTATATAATCTATTTCTGGTAAGGCTTAATTGAGCTAATATTCCACTTCTTGGAAGAGAAAATAGTGTGAAAGAAGTTAATAAACATACTGCAAATAACTGTTTATTCAAGCTATTTATTACTAGCAAATTCTACATCACTTATGCTTACACATCTTGTGTAAGCGTGGCATGAATTTCTCACAGCTCTTGACATAATTTTCTTAAATATGTTAGCAAACAATTCTGCTGGCAGGATTGGTTGTCCAAAACAYGAGTCAAAGCTTTTTTTAAAGAAGCAAATGAACATGAAGGTAAAATTGAAATTATTATACTAGGTGTTTGCACTGGATCATAAAAACACCCTCTCATTTTACAGTGAAAAAATTACTACATTTTGAGTGTTGGCTCTAAGTATGGAATTTAAAATATAGGGCTCTGCATGATCATTTGGCATTTTACCAACTGTGCAATGGAGATACCAATCCAATAAAACAAAATCCAAATACACCCTGTGCCATTAGCTCATRAATCAGTTGGAGGAAACATGAAATCAAACAAACTGAGCCAAGTTCAGATCCCATTAAGTTTTAGTTAACCTCTACCTCTGTGTTTACTATAGATTGTTTATCTCTATGGGAAATACACTCTATTGGGAAACCTTGTTTTATTCTCTCACCCCCTTTTAAGAGGGAGGAAACATCCATGACTTAAGGAGTTGTCTCACTTTCCAAGATGTTAAACGTTGGCTCCCACTGCACACTTCTTAACCTGAACAACTAAAATACCAATTCCAGAGGGCTGACCTGGAATTAATACTGACCTACATACTGCTCTTCTGCATCAATTTGGTTTTTGTTAAAGAGTACAAGATTAAATACACGCTCAGAGGGTTTGAAATCCCCTTCTCCAAATTTCCCATGCCCAACCCACAGCCAGAGCACTTCTTTGGAAGTGCCTCGAGGTTCTCACCATGTCAGATGCTCACCTGGCACCCAGGCTATGGGGGATTGATCAAAGGCCACTTACAAACATATTTGCAGAACCAAACTCATTACTTGGACATTTTTTATTACTTTTCACCCATTACTGTTAATGTTCTTCCATATCTTGCATGTTATTTTTTCTTACATCATTCACAGCAAAGCACTGAGCATCAGTTTCAAAGCATTTGTAATAACTTCTAGTTTTAGCCTGTGGTTTTTTTTGAGAAAGTAAGGCTTTTAGATCTGTTTTATCATATCCTATGCAATAGTCTGGAAGACTAACTTTTTACGTTGGATGTAAAAAAAAAAGAATAAAATCAATTTTTTATTTTAGCAAAAGAAATGTCTGAACTCCAAAAATGTAAGCTATCAACTACAGCTATGTAATAAGCCATCCCAACAGTATCATTCCAATAGAATATTTTTCAGATGTATTTAATGCCARAAGCTATTTTTTCCTGAATTTTCAGGATCCCTGCAGACCTTTAGTTCTTCTTCACATTCTCAAACACKAAGTTGATAATATTAATGACCATGCACAGATTTTTTGTGAACCATTCATGTCAATTGGTGCCATAAATGAGCTAAGAATGAGTTTCTCTAATCACATTACAAGGTAGCTTTGTTGTGTCGGATTTTTCTTAAAAGAAAAAGTGTACTTTTCCCACAACACACAGCTTGTATTCCTTTGTGACTGCTCCAGGAAAGGAAAAGAATGAGGAGCTGAACTTACTGCAGCTAATCAAATGAGTTAAGATTGGAAAATCCTTATCAAGCAAATCTTCAGGAAGCAAACTCAAAGAACACTAAGTGGCTTACTTTCTCACAGGCACATTGGGAAGGAGAAGGAGCAGGACAGAGCAAYCCCTTCTCTCACATAAGAATCATTAGCATTTACAAAGTCTAAGCCTTGAGGGGAAGAAAGCCTTCCAGACCCATTCGGCAAAGGAAACCTTTCAAACATCAACTGAGGGCAAATAAATGATGTGCCAAGTCTGGTGCAGAGAGAAAACCTGGATGCCAGAAAGTTTCCCTCCCCCTTCCTTGGAGGGCAGAAAGAGACAGATTGTTTATGCCTGCTCCTATCCTGAAGTTCCCAGAGAGCTCTTAACTCTTGATGGACCAACTCCAGGGTGCAATTCACCCTGAGCTGGACTGCTCTATCCAGCAAGCCCAGAGGYAAGGAACAGGCAAAACCACATTACTCTGACTCCCAGACCAAGTGTAAGATGAAAGAAAGGTTCTAATGTTGCAAACAACGAAACAAAGCCTTGAAAAATGAATTTATCCCAATACTAACCTTAGAACAATCAAGCAGGTAAACTTAGGGCTCACTGAAATCTTGCAGACATCTCTGAACTTATTAACACTGTAGCAGTCCATATCAAATTAGGCTTTATTTTTAGATTTCATTTTACTCTGCTATCACGCTCCAATTTCTCGGACAAAGCAGTGGGTACAAGAAGGAAAAAAAACCCTCCAAGTGTATTGAAATAACAAGAACACATATCTAGCTTATATTCCACTCTTCTGCTGGAAAAAACCCATGGAAATTGGGCAGAAATACTTTGGAAGAGGTGGAATTAGTTTCAGACTAAAGTGATTTCTGAGGATTCCTGAAGCTTAACATATACATTTACAATAGAATCGTGTCTGATGTTAGTTTCTACATAATTTGGTTAGTCTCTCAAAATAACAGAGCCTGTTAGCAGCCTTCACTTTGGAGCTCATTTAACAGTTCCCAGCACCACATTTCTTTTTTCCCTATTCTTGGTTCTGTCTGCCATGCCCCTTGTCTGCAGAGTACAGTCCAGTAAGTACAAACTTACTCTCAAAAGCCAGATGACAAGTAATTGTTGTCTGCACCCTTTTGAGTAGAATTATGCCATTTATGAAGTAGTCAGATCCTCTATGCAGTTAATCATGCCCAAAGGAATGATTGCTGGGTCTAAATGTTTGTATACCACAGTCCCACATATTCAGTATTTCAGTGGCACTACTATCAGTCTTAAACCAGCATCATCTATCTGGACAAAAAGCTCCATTTCATCTCATTTCTGCATTAACAGCACACAAAATGTAAGCTTGTTTCTACATTTTGGGGCAGAATAGAGGGATAAATAGCTTCTAGGCTTGCAGCCTGGAATTTGGAGGCAAGGATGTGTCTGATTACAGTTTTGTGTGTGCCCAGAGAAGTTAATGACCTTAATGCATATTATTTAAAACCCAATTCTCTGTCATTAAGTTTCCATTTACACAAACCTGGAACTGGCAGGAGTCTACATCCTCTAGTGAACATCTTATCTATCATTCAGCACAATAATTAATGCAAAAGTTCAAAAGAACACTYTTGCTCATCTGCTCTACCCATAATTTGACTAAAAGATTAAGACGTCACTTAATTYGCAGTTCTGCAAGAAGATATTTCTTCAAAACTGACCAGGCAGTTCACTGAAATAATTTTGAAGCATGTGGCTATATATTAAATCTGGTGATTAAGCTTTCAGACAGACCTTACTAGTAGCTTTTTTCCAGACTCAGAGCTTTCACCTTGCATAATAATCCTTGGCTTTCTTGAAAGCACTGAACCTTTGTTGCCAGCTAGCACGAGTTACAGTAGTTAACACCACACTTAATTGTGTAATTAATTTATYGTGACTAAATTTCCAGCTGAAAGCTCCGTGAGTCACACAGACCCTGCTCCACAGGTCTTTCCTCCAATTTCAATTGAAGCAAAACAAGCATTAAGCAGATTTGTTTTTAAAGCTCAGCATAACACCAACACAGAGCTACTCTAACAGCCTGAAAGCCCTTCCATGCTATTTCTGTAGCTCAGTGTGCAAGGACTGTTCTGTCACCAGCTTCCAAGCTGAASTTTTTTACAGCTTAATTTCTTGGCCCCATGTCCACAAAACAAGGGTCTTCTGATCAAGACTGTTCAGATTGCAAGCTTTTACCCAACACCTATAATCCTCATAGTATTTTACTTTCCATTATCAGCAATTCCCTCTTGCTCTGTAAGAGGACAAGCCCCTGCTCCCCACCTGCCTCTCCTGGGGCTCCAATGAGCCAACTTTGTTCACTTCCAGCGTGCTCAGCTCCTGAGTTTGAGAGGCTTTGCCATTACAGACCCYGTTGCACATGACAGGTAAGAAAGGCAGAGCAGGTGTCCCTGCAGGGCTGGTGTGTCACTCACCCTTTACATGACAATGACCTCAGCTGTCTCCAGTAGCACAACTAAAAAGGTACACCTTGCTTCAGCCACACAGAAATAAGTGCCAACAAAACACAGAATCTGAGGCCATTTAAACAAATCTCTAGCTGGAATTTTTTTTCTTTGAGGACAGATTACTACCAAGACAGTACCTAGTCTTCCAGGATATTAATTGTTTAATTTAATTCATTCAGTAATTCTGCTGAAGCAAGGACTGAGCTATTCTGCTTGCACCTACTTCCCCATCCGTGCCCCCTCCCCAAATTAGAATGTGGTAACATTGAGTATTAGCAGCCATATTCACACCCCCTTCTCAGGTTCATGCCCCTAAACCTTTATCCTTCAACAATCACTCAGTATTTAGTACAAAAGCAATTGCACCTGCTTTAATTTGACACACCTTCAAGCAAAGCAATTTCAGGGAAGCAAGAGAAACCACAAGAAGCAAAGAAAGGAATGTTTGGGTTGCTGTATAACAGGGTTATTGATGAACTATTTTCTTCATATAAACCATATACGTACTAGTCCATGGCTCTAATTTTTTCATCCAACCACRACTATTCCCATACCTGTCCTCTACAAATGTGTCAAATTCTGTCTCTGCTGCTGATCACACCTTCTTTTGAACCAGCTCAGATTATTCAACAAGATACAGAGCTAATCCTTCAGTGTATTCCTACTTGCCATCCATACCACTCYAGAAAGACCCTTAGCAGATTTCTTTCTAGCCATAGCAAAGAAGCCTCTGTCTAAAACAAACATGATGCACATGTAAACTTAATTTGAACAAAATTTAGTTCTGCTTTGCTTCCAGACATTATTAAATGTTCCAGAACACAGCTGCAGCATCCACCCCTCACATGATTGCAGCCTTACCATTGATAAGGCCTTTTTTCAGAATGTTTTTTAGATCTAGACATGCAGCTTTGAGTCTTCCAAATTCTCCTTTACCAAGTACTCAGCCACAATTCTCATTGTGTTCCCTCAGAGGAAAATGTTACCTGCATGCACTGAACYCATGAAATGTGGACATTAGACCAGAGGCTCATCCTAATTAATTTTGACTTCTATTTGGAAAAATAGAGCATTGAATAATCTCCAAACCCTTACATGTTGGTGATGCTGCCTGTGGACTAGCAGCACACATGCACTGTTCACCAAAAGGGACGCGTTTCTAACTTGTGTTTTAAGTTACATTTCCCTGCAAGATATGCAGCACCCTATAAAAAAACCAAACACAGCCTGAGAGTCTCACCTCAAAGGGGGCCTGAATTTCTACCTGAAAATACCTCGTTTTCCTTATTGGTCTGAGCTAGAAGGTATTGTAAGAAAGCACACAACCATGAATATCTAAAACCAGGTATTTCCTCAACTGATTATTCTTCTCTTAATTTTAACACCATCAAGAAGCAATAGTGACTACTTTTTATACTCCAGTTAAGCTGCATTTCTGACCATCTTTCTCCCCCCAGTTTAACCTTCACTGGAGGTTAAACTGGGGAGGTTCAACACTGAAGGTGTTGAAAAAAACCCTAGATTTTTCACATTCAAATAGTACCAAAAACATCTAAACAAATCTTGACCCAAACTACAAGATATTTTCCTACATAACTATTTAAAGATTTCTTCTAGAACAGTAAAAAGCATGTTCACCATGAACAGAAGTAGGATACAGCTGTACTCTTCTGTCCTAAATCAAAATTAAACAGGAATGATAATTCCTTCCCCATTATCAAACATATATTCATGTGCAAGACTATTAATTTAAAAAAAATAATTGCCCCACAGATAAGTGCTGTTGATAGCACAATTCCAATGACAAACCCCTAAGCAATCAGYGTGTTAAGATATCGTTATAGATGTTTTCATCAGCAGTACCAATGATTAGAAGTATCACAAGTTTAATATCCCTCTCAGATTGTTTACAYTTCACATAAGTATCATTTGTCTTTGGTGTTCTCATTTATACTTTAYTCATTGTACCCTGTGCAGTGCTGATTAACCCCACAGATGAGTCTGCTGTAGGATACTGCATAAAACCCTTAGCTATGGTTCAGCACAGTTACAACCTGTCTTGCATCAGTCCCCTTTGTCTGAGTTGTGATTGTTTTCTTTCATGCTGATTCTTAACTACCAAACCCTGGGTAAGTGCAGGAGMTCTGATTTTGCTCAGTTTTACCAGYTGAAATATATTRCTGAATSTCTCCTYCTAATTTGCATAATTCATTAAGATGGGGATAAATGGGTCATTCAAGGTCCAAGACTCTCCATCACAGACATCTTTCATTAATGCATTTTATAACCCTTAAAAAAACTTGTCTGCAAGTATTTCATTTTTCACATTTCACAGCTGGACTTCCTTCCTTTATTAATTTGCTGCTTTCCTGYCAAAGCCAGGCCTAGAACCTAGAAACATCTACACACATGCCTAGGTTACAACACTTCACCTCTCAAGTACAATTCAGATGTACATAAACCAGAAACAATTACCTCTGAAAGCAATATGAAAATATAACAAAATAATTTGGAGAAATCAAGACCAATGCAAGCTTTACTCTTTATATTACTCTGTATTGCTGGTTTTTGCATGAAAAAAAGTGCTTTACACTACTGTCTTGGCCTTCATGCCCTTTTTTGACTGCTTTTCTTCAGCCAGGGCAGCCTTCACTAATGACTCCATTGTAAAATGAAGCAGAAATGGAAACACCACACATCACCCAAATGATTCCGAATTAATCAAAATTAGGCTTTTCTTCTTGTATAAGTTATTTCTTTTGCAGTTCAGTTTGCTGCAGGATACTTATAAGCAAAACCTATAAGTAYAGTACTAACAATACTCAACTCTCTCAATAATTTTTGTTTATACAGTATTTTGAAATAAGGTGGATAGGAGAAGTGGGACTCAAAGCTAAGTCTGAAAGTTTAGAAGTTAAAAATAAAGAAAGCTTTGAAATCACAAAAATCCACTATCATCTAAGACCATCCCTTCTTTCCCTACCTTAAATATTTGTCCTTAAGGCACAAATCAGCAGCTACCACAGCATGGTCCACAGAAATTTGAAAATTCATAGGTGCTTCACAGGAAGCCAAAGAGGACAGATAATCACTCAAACCCTCCTCTTCCCTGCAGACATCCTCAGAGCACCAGCTCTGTCCCCATCAAGGCTGATAACTCAGCACTCCACAGCTACTTTATGAAAGTTATGTGTACAGATAAATAATGAACAAGCAGAATTTCTTGGGAAGAGGAAGTTTAAAGATACAAACAGGCAAAACCAACAGCTAAAACCATAATATAYTACTCATAAGTTATAAAAGGAATGATTACTATAGAGAATGTAGAAATTCAAAAAAAGTGTTGGGCCAGCAGCATTAGCAGAAACTCAGAGAACAGTAATAATGGAAAGAGACCAATCTTCCAATCACAAATTCTTGAGGCAAGACCTGGCAATAAGAAATGGCAGACTAAGAAAGATTGGCAAAGGGCACTACTCTAGTCTGGTTSCTTTGAAATGTGTAACAGCAAGAAAATGAGATTTCCTGCTGGGAATTTTAACTGTCAGCATGGAAAACAAATATGGTTGGGGTTTTTTATTTTAAATTATTTGACTTTTCTTTAGCTACAAGGCTAYCGGCTTGACCTAAAAAGGAGTCAAATGAAATTATTTAATGCAACACTCATGAGCTTCCAGGATTTCAAGTATTCTCATTTATAATCCAAGAGCAGCAAAGTTTAAGCAATCTTAGTTCAGAGATGAATAACCAAGATATACCAGCAAGACTTTACATGGTAAGGCTGGAGAATCCTCAATTAGTATTAAAACTCCTTAATGAAGCATATTAACACGTGAGTCTGCTCACTGGGTCCTTATCTGCACACATCTTAAAAGACTAAGCAATTCCACCAGTTTATACATCTAGTTTCTGACATTTTAGATATTTAAYAGCAGACAGACTTTGGTTCATGTGAGTTCCTGAGCAAATCTTTAATGCTACTGTAATAACAAATAAAAATGTGCACTTTATAGGTCTAGTTTACCTTTTTGATAAGTAATAACACTTCATGTGGGTATGTAGGGGATTTTGATGGAAAAGACACTCCAGTTCATACAGAAGGACATGGAAAGACTAATGAATATTCTACTTGTGTTTGGGTAAGGCTTATTAAGTTGCAGTATCACTATCCCAGGTAGAACCTGTCCTGCACCATATACTTTTATGATATTTAGACAGTAAGAACAATTATGTAGGTAGCACAGTGAGTCTTAAAAAGTCTAGAAGTCTGTCATAAATCTAGTCATTAAATAAATACTACTAAAGTAATGTATTTTCCTGCACCTTTTGCCTCCTTAGAAAGGAGCTGTTCACAATTACAACTACATTCTCAATTTGCTTAGGTCATATAACACCAAGGAAYATTTGTTTTCCTGAGCTAAATCTTTAATTATAAGAAACATTTCATTTTCTTCCTTGTCAAAGACAAAAAAAAAAAGATAGCAGTATAATCAGCAGCCTTCCCATTAATAACATAATAGGCAGAAGGAGATATTCACCATTTTTAAAAAGTGCAAATTTGCCCTCTTTTTCATCAGTATTTCCCAAGGTTTCCACAGCATCACCTCAACCATTCATAAACTATTCTAGCATTTCAYTATTGCTATACCCAAGACCTCCAACCACCACCACACCCTCCAGCCCTCTTAGCTGAAGTTGATGTGATTCCTTGCAGCTGAGATAATTAGCTAACCTGCACATTTGGTAMAGGTAGATAATGTCTTACCAGAAGGCACTAATTAATTTTACTGCAGCTATCACCACATTTTTTCTAGCTGGCAAGAATATAAGTACATTGAAAGGCTTCCTCCAAGGGATTTTGACAAACTCCTCAGTGGATAAACTGGGAGTGATTTGTCAGAGCTGGTGGCATATTTTATACCTCCTATGCTGATATTTCCCACTGGATTTGATAAATCCAGGTTTAGTCAGAGAAATCGGAGAACTGCTCAAAGCAAACTCCATGTAGCTTAAGCTGAGAGTTTGAGAGGAACCAAGCTGTCTTTGTGTCTGTTCAGAGCAAGATTAGGTTTAGGCTTGTGCAAATCACCTGAAGTACAAGGCTGCAGGACTTTTGACAGGGAGCTTTGGAATATGCTTACACATGTCCCATTCTTTCCCAATAGGACTCTGCTAGTGAGGGCTTTGACTCAAGGCTGATTTGACCAAAATCAAAACACAAACCCATGTCAGGCAGGTTTGTAACAATGCTCTATCTCTGATCACCACAACAGGAACATCTGCCTTTCCCTCAGCTCTGAGCAGAGCATGCCCCTCTAAAAAGATACATCTGCAAATGAAGCATAACTACAGCACATTTACACTAATATTCAAACAGCAGTAAACTCCTAGATATTGCTGAAACAATCAAGCATCAGCTGCAGCAGATCCAGTGAACCACCTGGTAAGTATTTTAGCTGCTAATCCAGCTCAAACTCTGTGGTCACTGGTGTGGTTATAGCTCCCAGCAGTCAGCACAAAAATGCCAGAGCTAAACCACACTGTTGTGTTCTTACTTGGATATAGCCTAAATAAACATGTGCTTGCCTCTGAGTTCTGTTCAAAGCCTTTTTGCACATCTCTAATCTGTCTCAGAGCCTTAATCAGGAATTAAACCTGATATCTCCATGTGACTTACCTCCTAGAGGCACAAAAGCATCAGTCTTAGTCATTGCCTCTTCAACATTTTTGATAAGTCAGTTTTTAAAGCCACTGAATAAAAGCATACTTCTTGCTTAATAGAGCAGGTAAATCTAGTAGACATATGCTTTAATGAGATAGTCAAGCTACAAAAGTAACATAGGCATCTAACTTTAGAGACAAYGTATATAGTATTACATATAATCTGCTGGTGAATTTTTGTGACTATTTTATGAACTAGAGAAAGGCTCCTTCTGTTTTTTTTATTATAATCAACTGTCAACCTCCTAACAATAGCAGTAGCCTCATTAGAAGTGAAACAATACATTCCAATGGCCAAAATCACCTAGAAAAATAAAGTAAGGAAGAATTTAAAAAAAACCACAAACAAAACACCCTACAAACAAACYAACAGCACCAAAAAGAAGCCAAAGAACACAAAGACAAAGCAAAACAAATAAAAACTCCAATATAAAAAAAACACTACTTAATTGAAAGGAAACACAAATTGCAAGTATCAACCTTAAGTGCTTCAAAATGTAAAAAACCTTCAAAGCCTATGTATTTCAAGTACYACAAAAATGCGCTTAATACCAGGAAAATCACTTTTTCTGGGCAAACTGAGCAAGCACCTCATGTGGAAGCAATCACAGGTACTTCAGACACCACAAAAACAAATTCCAAGCTATACCTTATAAGAACTTTTCACATACTTACAGAACTATGGGCTGATATACTGAGAATGCTGCTATAATAACAAAACACATAGCAAAAACACATTTGAAGAAAGAGAAAATAACATGTCACAGCATATATTGCAGTTGAGAGGACCACAAAACACAGAACATCACCATACAGTTTCAAAAAGCTTTAAGCATTCATCCACACAGAGTAACACCTTACCTCCTCAGAAGACTGCAAGTATCTGCCCTTTCTTGTTCTCTACCCAACCTTTTATCCCCTCCTGTTGATGCACTGCACCTGTGTGCCCTCTGTTCCCTTTGGTGGTTGGTCAGTGCCCCTGGGCACTCCATGGCTCGTTCCCTTCAATAGCATTCACCTGTGCTGCACAGCTGGAGACAATTAGGGATGACCCCCACTCCCAATCACCCCAAACTGGGTGCCCACAATAACAAAGCACCTTGTAGAAAAAACCCCACCCCATTCTAAAGCCACCTGTCTCTGCAAAAATTTGACTGCCCCCACACTGGAGGGGTGCAGCAGCACCTGCACTGTTAACAGCTAAGTACTCACAGGCGCAAGTGTGGTGTCATTGGGCAGAGAAATAGCATTGAAACCTCAATCTACTTTTGTATTGTGATACCTGAACAAACTGAAAATGGGGTAATAGAGTCCAGGTAGGGCTTGCCTGACAGACACAATTCCTGAACTCCCTGCTGCACGACCTGCCAGGGAATTGGAAAGGTACTGCAGGCTTAAGGTAGAAAGACACAGCACTCTCAGATGGAGTCACCACAAGAAGGTCACATCATCAAAGCAATAGAACAAACACACAGCACCTGGGAACAGGGGTTTGGGAAATWATTCCAAAGGCCTGAGTGTGTTGAGGCCCTGAGCGGCTACACCTGAGGCCTTCCGCAGCCTCCCCTGAGGCCTTCCGCAGGAGGGCTCCATTTAAACCCAGGCTGAGAACATGGCTGGTTCTGCTCCTGAGGGACTGGGCTGTGGTCCTTGTGATGGTCCTGGCTGSTTGGTGACCTTGGCACTGTGTTGTGATCCTGGGGGTCCCCAATAGCAGGTGAGATCTGTTTTTTTAACCTGCCCACTGTGGGGAATGACCATGGCGGGTGAGGTGGGCACCCGTGCTTAGCTTCCCTCAGAGGTCACCTTGGCCTTTCTGAGGGAATGGTCCTACTCTTACTGCTCACTTATATGTAAACGCTATTTCATCTTGGTTTTTCTACATAAGTACATGTGGGGAGCAGCTTTTTTTGACGGTATCTAAAGGCTCTACAAGCCATGTRGAAAAAGCAATTACTGCTTTTCACTAGCAGGTTATTTTCCCCACGTCAAGTCCACAGGTAACACCAGAGGTTATGGCAGATTTCCATTGGGAAATCTAGCCTGCAAAAGGTAAGGCTTTAGATATCTCCTGGAGCGGGTGGAAAAATAATTTCGTATGGATCAGAAAAGACAGTAATAGTTGTAGTAAAGTTAAATATAATTTATAGAGGATAAGTTTTACAGTTTTTTTGTTATGGGTTATTAGACCCATGAGGGAATGTGTCCATGAGAAGACTGGACAAGCAGTTTATACTCTCCTTCTAAGGACTAAACAAAACACTTTTCTAGGCTGGTTAGGGACATGGGGACTCAGTGCTGCTAATACTTCCTTTGCAAGACATTGAAAGGTKTTCTTATGCTGTGTAAAGCATTGAAATTAAAATAGCCTTATCGGATGTATGCCAGAGCTTATATTCATTGCAGGATAGATAACAATAAAGGCCTTTGATACATGTAGTTCTTATCTAATTGCCTGTAAAGGAAAAGAAGGAAAAACTGACAATTTACTTCATTRTCCCAGCTTGGACCTCAAATACACAGTTATTGTCTTCTCTTCCACAGCTACCTGAGCAGTCAATTTCTCTGCAAAAGGTTTGCTACTACAGGAACTTCAAGTACACTTCTGAATGCCAAATGATAGCAGGAGGGGAGCTGTGGGTTATTTTGGCTAGAGCTTTGCATTCTCAGGTAATCCTGAGTGCATCTGACACTAGAAATCAGACTAGTTCWTTGATAMTTCTGTTTGTTAATGCCCATCCAAYCTCTCAGGTGGAGCAGGGAAACCACAATGAGCTGTTGATTGTTGMCTGTGGAATCTTCATGTTAAAAATGCTTTTGGTGATACATGAGGGAAGCCTTTTAGATTAGAAATATGCTAAATGGATAATTTTTATCAAATAGTGATAAATAGATAATAGCTGCTGCATTATTGGTCACTGCTCTGCCTTCAAATATTGATTTCATATGAAAATTGGCAGGTTATAGGAAATTACATTTTTCAAAGGGTTTGTTAAAAGAAAACAGCATTTTTTATAGTGTTTTGTTTCTTTGTTTTCAGTTTGGTTTTAAGCTAGGAAATTTGGTCTTACYTTTTTTACTGAAGTTTTAGGACCTTCTTTTTTCAGAAATGCAAAAATTAAAGTGCTGTTGTAGGGCCTGGTTAAAGAAAGTAAAGGAACTGTGGCTGTGACAAATGAAGTATTTTGATACCSTATTTAATGATACCATCTGCTCTGATGATGTGACCTTCTTGTGGGTGGCTCTCTCTGAAAGTGCTGTGTCTTTCTACCTTGAGCCTGCAGTACCTGTCCAATTCCCCTACAGATTGTGCAGCAGGGAGTTCAGGAATTGCATAGCAAGTTAATTATTCTTGACTGTACAGAACTACAGTCCAGCCTTTCAGATATTCAAAGAGCAGGAGCCTGACCCTCACAGCGTCTGAGGCTGTNTCCTGTAACACCCATGTCTCCCCAAAACCATCTCTAACAGTTGTTTTTACACTGCTGTGATAGATGAAAATAGCTGTGTGTGCTCTCAGAGAGGTACCAGGTGAGTCCCTGGGGCAGGAGGGGTGTGAAGTGTGTTAGGGGAGAGACCCTGAGCACTGTTGGGGTAGAAAGGTGAAAGCAGGGTTGGACTGGTGAGCTGCAGCTCAGGCAGAGGATCAGCTGCTGGGGAGGGCTCTAAAAAACAGGATCAACCTGAGGGCACTTAGCTGGTGTTCGCTGGAGCTCAAAAACAAAAGCTGAAAGCAAAGAGCTACACTGGAAAGACAATGGCTGAAAAAAGGGGTTTTTGTTAATACCTATTTTTAACTATCTTCCATAGATTGTGAAATGCTTTTCTACTTAGCAAGTTAATTATTCTTGACTGTACAGAACTACAGTCCAGCCTTTCAGATATTCAAAGAGCAGGAGCCTGACCCTCACAGYGTCTGAGGCTGTGGTGTGTAAGGAATGTTACCTTAGTTAGGGCTGTGGTAGTTATGAATATAGCTAATAGTTTTGTGTGGCTATTTCATCTGCCATGAACAAAAGGAATGAGACAAAACACTGTGAATGTTATACTGAACTCACAAGAGCAAGAAATTGCTCACTCAGGATAAATATGTCTTACTAGGTATCTTTGTRGAGTGAGATATTTTGCATTTAGCAATGCCACCCTGTAGTTTGGGGGTCTTTGGAGAGGGTCACTGTCCTTGTATAAGGTTTTCTTATATAGGTGTTTGTATTGGGTGTTCRTGGTTTAAGAATCTGAGGCTTTCCATTTGAATTTCCTTGACTTGTTGATACAGCATTCAGAATGCTATTTGAGCACTTTTGTTTGCAAGGCTTTTTCTTCWTTCCAAGGCTAGGGTTTTATGCCTTAGAAACTGAAGGTAAAATAATAAGGTAATTATATCCAAAGATGTTTTCCTAAGCTAATTTATATAGAAAAATTGAACAACTTAATTGCTGTGCATTCCTTGGCTTCTTTGCAATGATCTGYAGCAGTCAACAAAGCAGATTGAAGTGGAAAAGGATTTTACTTTTGTAATGGGCTTGTAGTGCAACTCAACTTTGCAGTAAGCTAATGAAAAAACTAATTAAAAACTGAAATCTAGAGAAGTTGTCATGCAGATAATATTTTGCATTTAAAATGGTGTSGATTTATATCTTTTATGGAAGTATTAAAGAAGGTTCTGAGGGTTTGTTTTTTGGKTTTTTTTCCAGTTTGGGGTGAATTCTATGGTCTTTTAACAAGAAAGATTAAAATTTATCCTTTTACCCTGGAACACAATATGGTAACATTTTAAGAAGGAAAAAGGATTTTCACTTTTATAGGAATAAAACAAATGTAGGAAAGAGCTTTGTATTCTTACTTCCATGTAAGAGCTGCATATACAGGTGAAAAATAATGGCATAGAGAACATTGTAGTTAGATGTTTGAGAATAGGATGGACTGGAGGCAGTGAAAAACCTTTCTTACAGCTTTGTGGAAAGACACTGCTCTATATTTCTCGTGCTTTGTCTTCCTCTCAACAGTGCTAATTGTTATTCTAACTATTATGATCATTAATTGAACTTCAGATGAAAAAAAACACATTTATTGCAGATTCTGCTATAGGTCTAAAGAAAGATAGAGAAATCTAAGTAGCTTGCAAATTGTTTTAATCCATAAATGTTTATACCAATTTGTCATACATTGCCCTGCTGACTGAATGCAAGGTCCATTGACCTTTAGGACTGAAGTTTTTCATTTCAACTTACTCGATTCTGTAATATTTGCCTCTTTCTGATTGTTAATGACAAATAATTCTTCTAATGCATTTGGAATTGGCAACAAACAAGTTTAATGCAGTTATCCTCTAACACCTATTGCCTATTACAATAAGGGTGTAGTGTGAAGGAAGATGCTTCACTTTTTCCTTGGCATCAGGTAGAATCTGTAGCTGAACAGTCTATGACAAAGGATTGCCATCCACACTAACCAGGACAGCAGGTATTTATTSATTTGTATTCCATGTTTCTACAGCAGTTTCTTCTCATCTGAGATATTTAGTAAGGGTGTGATATTCTAGAAATAAAACTCCTGTAACATTTTCATTTTGAGAGTAAGACAGGCATTAAAAAAAACAGTCTCCTCTGTAGGGGGATACAATATAAGAAAATAAAGATAGTATAGAAAGTAATCTTACCCCCTTAAGGAGATGCAGCTGAGCCAATTAATAGAGATTGGGAACAGGCCTGATTTTAACAGGCCACACCTGTAGCCAATAAGAAGARTGTTATAAAAGAGTGGATTGGCTGGCTGAGGGGAGCTGGAGTCAGTTGGCTACTGCGAGCATGAGGAAGAGTCAGTGCCTAGAGGAGCTGCCTACGAGAAACATCAAGGAGGTAAGAAACTCTGGCAATATGGAACTCTTGCAATGTAATGACTATAGAACCCTTGTGATATGTATGACAACACCCCCCCATGATTTGATAGTTTTATTTTTTTGTTTACTTCAAAGGATGTCTTTTTTTCCTAGTATAGAATATATAATGGTATTCAACTTTGTAGCTTTTTCAGTTTTCTAAAGCAATAAAACTACTGGCCCATGGCACATACAAATTGCAAGTGTGGCCTGAAAAATTAGCCCAAAATATTTGGCTTATATAATTCATCCTGGTGCTAATATACTGAAATCAATATGAAATATTTGCAAGGTATTTATTTGGCAAAGAGGAATGGGTGTGACTTTTCTCCCTGAGTAAATAAAAATGTCAGTCTCACATGGCACAATGTTACAATTTTTACATGGCAGTTTGGTCAATCTTCTCAAGGCTTTACCTTACATCTTGAATGGATTCTTATCAGTGTAAAATACCAATGCTTTATGATGTACGTGATTCAATTACTGCACTAGAAATAATTTCTATAGGGCTACATTCTGCAGGTTTCTAGAGATGCTGCTTTAAAGTGTTTGCATGCCCAGACTAAATAGAAACCATTTTTTAAAGAAGTTTTTGAGACCTTTGCCAGTGATAATGWGGACTGTATGTTAGGTAATAGTCCAGAAGAGCAAGCATGAGTGATGTTGATCATCTGGAATCTAAAGGAGAAGGAATAAGCTCTTTGAGGATACATTTTGCTTCAGGAAGKACAACAGCAATTGCCAAAATCCCCCACACTTTTCTCTTGTCCTAAAAAAGAAACCCATGTAATAAAGTGTCCCAAGAGGACTATGCAACTCAGCTGTCTATTTTGACTGCAATAACTATCATATTTCATGGCCTGAAAAATTTGGGCTAAAGTGAATTTAGAAATTTCTGAATCCGTGATGATGCTGGTAGCGGATCTTTTCTCTTATTTAAATTCTGTCATTTCCTTCCACCAAAGAATTATCAAAGACAGGTGTCCTTTATTCATATCATATGTATGAATTTTTTCAAGAAACAGAAGGAAAAGTTTTTTTTTTTTTCTGTAAGAAAATTCTGCCTTAGGGAAGATACTTTTTTCCTCTATTATTTRCTGTATTTTCTTTCCTTCCCCAGTCCATTAGATTCTTAGGATCTGCATGTTGTGCACATGGTGTTTTGATGTACTTTGATACTCTGAAAAATCACAGGATTCTGTTAGAAGCACAACACAATGGCAGTTTGACCAATCTTTTCCAATTCTCTTTGCGCTTTCCCCTAGTCTCTTGATTCTCTTGATTTGGATTATAGCTGTCAAGAAAATAACCTGGAGAGCAGAGAAGAGTTTGGGGTTGGTTTGTTGCAAGTTTAAAGTTAAGAAAATAATTTTAAAAAAGGCATCTTCCTAGATACTTCGCATAACTCATTTAAAAACCTAAAAATAATTAATCCCATGTCTATTTTTTTCATGTTATAAAGAACCAACTTCAGAAATATGAGCAGGGCTCTTGCCCATACCCAGAAAGAACTGTCTGTATTTAGTTTGCTTTTGCACTGAAGCAGAGCTGTTCCATCTCTGCTCTCTAGTAACCTCTACTTTTTAGAGTCCAATAAACTAAAATATGCCAAACAAAGCAGGGGGAAGAAATCAAACCACATTTTGATATATCAGGGAATGCTACAGGGCATGAATATTTTCTTGGAACTTRTTAACAGAAATCAATAAATTGTGCTGCTTTTTCCAGCAATCTTCTTCAAAGGAGACATTTCTTGTTTGCTTTCTTTTCCTTTGTTGWTGGACATTGGCTTTCTATTTTACTAGGATACAGAGATTTSAACAAGTCTAAAACTTGTTTCAAGRGGGACAAGTCCACAATATTTGAGGGGGAAAAATAATTTTCCTGGCTCCAAATCTTGTTTGTAACAACAGGATGCATTATTATAAACAACAGTTCCAACCATGAATAACAAAGATAATTTAGATTACTMCCTGGCAGCACAACATACATCAATTGATAAATTGTTTAAAAATGTGTAGAATCAGTCCATGTTGAACTACCATATTCTGTTTTCTCCACTTATGGGCTGGCAGAAGATTTTTCTCCCCATTTAGGACTTAGTGATGTAGAAAAATCACATTAGCCAGACACCAGTTACTTAMTGCTGTATCATGCCTGATTGATGGKGGTTRTTTTACTACCATCAGATTAGAGATGAGGGGAGATAAATTAAAGAGGCAGGGGAACTCTCYTGTTGTGGTGTCTTGTGCCTGAAACTACCTCTAAGAGGATAATGAGGTTAATGCACAGCCAGGTACAAAGGTAACTGAGCAATTACTTTAAAAACCCCTGTGAATTTGTGATGGAAGTATTGTGCCAACTCCCAGAGACAGGTAAGCAACTTTTAATTGATTAGCAGTTGATTAGTTGCTCCTCAAACAAACACATGAGTTTGTGTTTCATTGAAGCAAGTGGTTATCCAGRGCAGCTATCATCCTGCAGGCTGAGGGAGATTGCCAACACAAAAGAGAATTTGAGCTTTGCCTGCTGAAGGCTCATCAAACAGCTCAGGGAAGGCTGTGGAGTGTATCTACAGGCAGGTTCACTGAGCACATAATCCAATTTGCTTATTTTCTGCTCACTTTGTATCGCCCCATCATCCTGCTGGAGTTTGTCTGAACCTCACTGTACTTGACTTTCTCTGAGGATTTCCAGCAGTGGAAGTGCYGTAACAACTGCCCCTGGCTTCAAAAGATGCTACATGGGCTTGGAAAGGGTTCAGATAAGAGAGGAGTCAGTATTTTAACTCCTGATAGTGTTTTCTGTCTATGTTTAGGAAGTGACTTCCAGTAGGACTCTGACTTTGTGGAGTTCATTTGGTTGACAGATGTTGATCAAAGAAATTATTAGAAATTATCAGACTTGTTGGGTATCATCACACTAAGATTCATGTGGAACATATTTTTCCATAGTAAAAGTAGTGTGTAATCCTGCATTTCTGAAAGATACTCAGTCTTTTTGCTGAATATTGGAATGTGCAAACTTTCCCTCTTGTTCYCTGTTTCTTGATGTTTGAAAGCTGTGCAAATACTGTGACTGGTGAATGAAATTCAAGCCATAGGAAAGAAGTAATCTATTTTAAGACTAGGACACTAGGAAGTGAATAATTCAAATGATAAAATATTAAGATGTGTTTTGCAGACAGTGCAACGATGATCTAAAATTAATGCAAGACTTTTACTTGCATAGAATTTGGGGAACATTGGAAGACATCTAAGAAATTCCTACTAGCGAATGCAATTTGTGTGTAAAATCGCAGCACACAGCTCTGTTCAAGTTAAATGTGACTTTAATCAGTTTCACAGTGGTGGAAGTGTAATTCAAATTAGAGTTTATACATGGTGCAATTGGCTTGCAAGGAATATCCAGTCTGTTCTGCAATCAAGTAATGAAAAGGGTCACAGCCTCATCTGTGCTTTGGG